>OX578277.1:70535454-71135454 GCA_951217055.1 Gerris lacustris | reverse complement strand
GAAAATGTATACTGTCACTTTATTTAATAATGATTGATGTTAAAATTTAAAGGACGAAAATTAGAGCAAAAATAAATGTAATGCAAATGAAAAATAGAACCAAATTTAGAGTGGTAGTAGTATTGCGCCTTGGGCGAAGCAATTTCAAAATTAAAGCTACATATAATTGATGTTTCAATGTCACTTCGATGTTCGACCACAATGAATATAATATATATAATATATATATTATATATATAAAATTAAAGTTAAATTTTAAGGTTATATATAGGTATGGTATGGCCATTATTGCCGTAAAATGTTGCTCGTTTACAAGTCCCTTGTTCAGTCCATAAAACCTACTTTTGACTTTAAATGTATCATCAATTTATTTTACAATCGAACAATTATGCCAAATTCCTTTATTACATAAACATTTTAGATCATATAAGAAGGTAAAAAGAAAGTATTGTGAACAAAAAAGAAATTAAATTAAAATGTTGTAACTATAACTTTTTTAACAAGCTATTATTTAAATTGCAATGTTTGTATGTATGTATGCATATTCGGGTCAAATATTGCAACTGAATTTTAAAGCAATTATCCTCAACCGATAGAATTAAAGTTTTGCATACAAGTATAGTTTGTATGACAATGGTTAGCTAAGTGACGTCATTCTAAATCCAATATGGCGGACAGCCCAAGATGGCGGACTAATTATTCTTTAAGCACACTCATAATATGGGTCTCAAATGAAAGGGTTTGCTGAGAAGAATACGAATAAAAGCTTGTTAGCGAATTTTCAAAGAAAATTACGCTATTGCAATGGCTTCAAAATTTTTGTAATGCGAATTTTTGAAAAAATGTTCCATGGAAATCCGTTTTAGACCATTCTGAATCGATTCCTGAAATTTAACACTTTTTTCTATGTATGTATGTATATATGTATGTATATATGTATGTATATATGTATGTATATATGTATGTATATATATGTATGTATATATGTATGTATATATGTGTCACTCCAGACGATATCTCCCCTTGGGATGCACTTAAAAATTTCAAACAAATTTTAAAATGTCAATAATATCAAAAGAAAGGATGAGTTCGTTGGCCAGAATTTTTGGAGTCCATTTAGGGGTCAAATTTTGACCATATAGGGTCAAAAAACGTGTTTTTTCCATTTTACCCCCCTTTTATGTGAAAATATGATAAAAGTGTAAATAACAACAATTACTGTACTCTTAAAGAGCTTTTCAACGACATGCATCTTGAAGGGTAAATACTATTTTGACTTTTGTATTTTATATTTTATATCGCTAAGCTGAGGCAACCCCATTTATTCCAATAAAAATAAATGTTTATTTTGATTTTTGATGTTCAAATAGATGTAATAACCTATCTAAATTAATCAACTTATTTTTTTTATTTTTTATAAATATAAAATTCAACGGGCTTAACGCCTCGTAGATGATAATAGCAAGATATTATAACATTGAATCTAGTTAAAAATTTAATCGAAGGAAACCTACATGAATATACTACAAAAATCTTGCAAAAAGTTGCAAGGATATCTCAATTGCCGTCACCCTAAACGTCCATAATAAAACAGGAAAAAGGTATATACACACACACACACACACACACATATATATATATATATATAGATTATATAAATGATTAAATTTAAGTAAAAATATATAGTAAAATATATATATTTATATATATATATATATATATATATATATATATATAAATTTATTAATTAGTTCACTAACTCTGATTTAAGAGTATTTTTAATATAACCTGGTTAGACTAAAATAAACAAACAGACGGTTAAAAGCAGTTGATTGATGAACTTTAGTCAATCCATCATCGAGGAGTAGGGACAGTGATTAATACTAACTTTTAAAAATTTTGCTTAGCTTTAAAAAAAAAATTAGGCTAACTTAAAAAATGTAAATTCAAAGACGGAGACGGCGCCTGTGTCAAAGGAGTTGAATTACACAAAGAGTCAAAAACCAATGGTGTGAAAGATGATAAATACTTGCAAAGATTCACTTACTTCTACAATTAGATCATTTATTTTTAGACAGTGAAAAGAAAAAATATTAAAAAATTAATTATAAAATATCACTAAAATTAAATTCCGCTTATATATTGCATATTATATTATGCAAGTAAACCTCTTCTACCGCTATTGGTTCTGAAATTGGATAATTAGGGTTATAAGAAGCTTCAGGACTTTTCTCAGGATTTTTGAGAGTTAGTAAAATATAATATTTTATAATAAAAAGTCTGCATTATAAATTCATCACGATATTTATAAGTAGATTTAATAGTTAATATAAAGGTGTAGAGTTAAATTGTCAATTCAATATATTGGAATTACAGGCCAAAAAAAAAAAAAGTATATATATATATATATATATTTATTTATACGCGCGCGCGCGCGTATACATGTTAAGACATAAAAATAGAGTGAAGGGAAAGGGAAGTTGGAGGTAGAAGAATTTCCAAAAACCCAGAGGAAAAGAGATTATTTTCAGAAAATAGTTGCCGGGAATAAAATTCAATATGATCTTCCTTATATTGGTCTGGTATTTGTTTAGTTGAGCGAGCAGAGGGTTTATTGCCTCAAGCTCATAGATATTTACAGCTTGAAGAATACAGGAATTTCGTATTCGCAAATCTTTACTTCTGAGCCCTATATGTTGCAGGATTATTGTTCAAATATTACGTCATAAAATATTATATATATATATATATATATATATATATATATATATATATATATATATATATATATATATATATATATATATATATATAAATTACGGTTTATGTAATATATTCTACTAATCTATATTTCCCAATTCTTTTTTTATTAATACCTAATTATTTAGGTGAAAGGTTCATCATTTTTATTTTGACGATTTGGTAGTCTGTGGTCTGTGAGGACGCATGAAACCTAAACTACACATCCGATGATATTTGGTAGACACTTAGTAGGGCATACCTGAAGGCGAAATCAAGTGATGAATTTAATATGTAAAGTTGGTTGCGCGTTGTTAACTGTAAGAGACAACCTTCAAATTAACTCGGTTAAAAAAAGGTGAGCTCCAACCAATTTAGATGGATAGTTCGGCTATGTGACATGGATGGAAAACGCGCCCAAGAGAAAAGTCCCAGAGGCAGAAAAAGCCTGACAAAAGATGAGTTCCATGAACAATATGAAAATCTATTAAGAAATTTGTTTTTCTAAAATTAAATAATTATAGAATTTGAACGTAGTCTATTTGACGGAATTATTTAAGACGTCCCCAAGCTCAGAAAGATATGCCGTGGACACATCAAACGTAAAAATATTTCTCAGAGAAGAGATAACGAATAAAAGATGCATTTTAAATTAATACAAAGTTTGTTGTTTACTCTTTTAATAAATAATTAGGGACGTCCCTACTAATATAAGTTCCTAAAATAATATTATTCTTAATGTCATTTAAAAAAAAGAGGAAAAAAAAAAAAATTAAACTAATCTTGACAAGATTACATTAACAAATTATATTTACTAGAAATGCATTTTTTATTGAATGCAGTCAGTTTAAAACTAATTCAATCATTGCATTCAAAGAAGATCAACAAGATAATATTAAGTCAACAATATATGCTTAAGCCTCAAGAAAATTAATTACAATAAGTAATACACTTCTAAATCACGTAAGGTTTTGAACATAAATTATGAAGTAAACGAGGTTAAAAAAAAGAGTCGTTATGCCAGGGGGAGTTGTCAGGTCGATGTGCTAAAACTTAGAACAGCGCGTGTGTGTCGGTCAGATGTTAAATGGCAGTTGATTGGCAGGTTTGAACTCCGAAATGTTGCAATGAGTACTGCTGAGAGTTGCGTAAAGAAAACAAATTAAGATGCCGAAGGAATAGCTAATCCGTTTCAAAGACCTGTTTTCAATAGACTTTCAAAATTCCTCCAGGCACAAAAATTCATGTATATTATCAAGTCAGTAAAATAAAAATCCAGGTTAAATTTAAAGTTCTAGAAAAAACATTCGTTTTTCTTTCCGCTGCATACTCTTCTCGAATTCATTAAATGCGATATACATTTAAAACAACAAAAAAAGGAATGAAGAATGAAAAATAATTCGAAAGTCGAAAGAAAAAGTGAAGGAGATAAGGCGAGGGCAAGAACCGTAGATAATTCAACAGCACCCGGGGTGACGAATCAATTAGACTATATCTGAAGCAAGGACTCGAAAAAATCTATCCTGCGTTGGGAAAGGAAATTACAAAAATATATTTGTAAAGAAAAGTCTCTAGATATTGTGACAATCGAATATAATAATATAAAATCAGTAAACAACTAAAGAAATAAATAAAATATGAAAATGAGGAAAAGAATGATTTCAGTTTTATCTATAACTAAAGTTGTTAAGTACAAAAAGAAATCATATGATTATAGATTAGCATCTAAAAATGTGATAGGTGTAGAGAAAATGATGAAGAGAACAAATGTTAGAGTTGAATCCCACAGAATTAAAGGTAAACGATTATAGCAATCTGGTTTATTTACCAGAGAGCGACTTGTCACAAAATGCTGACCCCACGGTTAGATATGAGAAGACATATTTTATTTTACTACGTTTTTATTAGCTTGCTTTCTTGTTTGTTTGTCCGGTACAAATCTGGCAATCGATTTCTAACTAACTTCCCAAATAGCTAGACATTTGAAACTTTTAGCATAGCTCAGAACACGATGACAATGCATTATTTTAATACTTTTAGCCATCTTTCAGCAGAATTTAATTGGTTTTCAACAAATGTTGCTGTACGGAAAGTTAGTTCGGAAAAAATCCGCAAGTTATTTTATTTGTTTTGACATATCCCATAGTATTTGCAATCTTCATTTTGACGGGTCTCAAATTTGTGATAGATAAACATTGAATGACAGCAAAACAGGAAATATCGATTATATTATTTCAAATATATCGATGGCACGCTTTAGATTTGGTGTTGGGGAGATCCGTTGTACAAAGATTTGTCTTTTTATAGGTCTAAGATCAGCTCTCTAGATGGTTGTCATTTATGGGAAGTAAATAAATTCGGATTTTTTTTTTCTTTATTATATGTTATATTATATAACAATAACAATTATATTATCAACATTACATACGATTCAACAGAAAATTTAAAAACGTAGTCGTAGTATATAAAAAGTGTTTTTTATCTTGAAATTATTTCATATTCAACACAGCAGTTCACATTCCTTTCTTTTACCTTTTTTGAGCATGAAGTTAGAAAACAGAGTTTACTTGTATAAGTAAAGAAGTAATTACAGAACACACATATTAATATAATTATTACAATATGTGCTTATTCGATGATAAAACAGTTTAAAATTTATTTGGGTTACTTGATATACCTTAGTTTAAAAAAAAAACTAAGTAGTTTAAAACTATTCTTTACCAATAGCAATTTGATAATGAAGCAGGCATACATACATTGAAAAGTATATAATATATTCATGTTCATAGGCGTGGAGTCTACTAAAGGTAGAAGTAAGGTAGAGTTGTGGTTTGTAATGAGCAGAGGAGACAGGAGCCCTGTTCTGCCGTTAAAGCCACCGGGGTGAATGACATTTTAAACCACGGTAATTCATACCATTAAACACACCAAGCCTTAGTGGTCATCTCGCTCGACTCATCACTTATGTAATAGAAACCATCCCCTTAACAGTACTCATGCCAAAAGAAATACGAAGAAAAAAAAAAACCAAAACCTGATGTACATCTTTACGAACTTACCAGGTTCTTATAGACATAGCGAAATACCTAATCGATAATAACTGCACATTTAACAATAACAACGTAGAAAGGAAAGAGGTTAGACCTACTAGAACAATTAGAAGTTAACATAGAACCAATCGAAACTATAATAGTGACAGGTATCAATGAAAAAACAAGCCTTAATAGTTCACCCCTAGTCAAACCCATGAAAAAACATAGACAAATAAACATAACAAACACACAAAAGTCCTCCATACAAAAAATGCTCTTAATTCAATGTAATCATAGTTAAGACTTAAGACAACTCATAATTTTATTATAAAAAAAACTTATGAATTTTCATGTCTGGTGCAGTAAATATTTGTGAAACATTATAATAAAATCACATATTATTAACTCAGAAACCCATGTAGGGTGAAAAAATCCAGCCTCCAATACCATACCCTAATAATTAAAAAGAAGCTGTTTCCTCAACTAAAGTAAATTCCACTTTTATCGTCAAGTACCGCCCTTCCAACACCATCCCACACCTGACACTCGTAACTTCAAACTTCATATAAACCAAGCTAGACCTCAAAAAAATTATCAGTACACTGACAATGACTATGGAGTCGAATCCGGCCAGTACTCATATATTATTAGGTTTGTTCCAACCACTCTTCAAACTGGTTTGGAACTGTCCGACGCATGCGCATTTGGAAAAAAGCGTTCCATCGAGCCCAAACTCAAACTCTGACTGACTCCGAATGTTCTGATTAACCACGCTCTGATTAAATCACGGATTAGTTTGGAACCAGTCAGAGCAGTCAGCGATCGGCGGCAGGGACTAGTAGTTTGGGATTGAGTTTGGGTGAACAGAAACGTAACCTTCCGCTCCGCTTCATTGTTTTTGTTTTTCGCTCGCCAATTATTCTCCTTTCTTGCGAATCAACTCTTCTTTTTAAAATGTTTTTGTACGAATGCGACAATGAATTTTTGTGCATATAATGGCATTTTCTAGATATTTCTGAAAAAAATAAATACAAATGGACCTATTTTCCAAGATGGACTTTTGATACTTATTCCATTTTCAAACAAATATCGAAAGAATCCGATTTATTTCCGCAATAATTCTTTCGTTAACTGGACTAAGATTAATATTTGTTTTTTAAAATAAAAGAGCATTTAGGATTATATCAATAAAAATACGAGTGTGCCTTGAGTCTACTAAAACTGGCTCACCTCAGTAAGCCTGAAAATTGTGAATTGCGTAAATCGAAATAAAATCGTGAATTTATGTATTAAATAAAAATTTCTAAAATGTGTGCATGTATTTTCGTCATATCCACTATGAGTATGTAGGTTTTACATCCAACTTTCGAGCTTAATTAGCATTAGAAAATGAAACTTTTGTGGTGTGCCCCCCCCCCCCCCCCCCCCCTTAATGTGCGAGCCCCTAGGCGGCCTAAATCAGGCCCTGATTTAAGCGACTGGCACATATCTTCATCAACTATTGACTCATCCATCATCCATATCTTTAATTAATTAATTAATAAGTTCAGGTATTTTTGATAGCACAGGAACGCAAAATCACATAAACGATCAACTCAAAAAGTTGTTCTGATAACAGTGCTAAAACCTACCACAGCAAACAGTTTGGTTCGAGAAAGGAACGTTCCAACAAAAACGAAATCACAAATCAATTCCCAACAGTCAATGATCGCGCATGCGCATTACGTCAATAATCACGGACTAATCCGAAACTGATTCGGAACTGGTGGTTGGAACAAACCTATTATCACTTATGATTTGACAATATTCTGATCAATAGTAATCTAAAATGTAAGAGAAATTATCATTAAGGTGTTCATCACAGTGAAAACACTTCTTGATAAACAGAAAACTCATGTCTTAGCAGTTAATATGATTATTTTTGATAAAAAGTATACTCAAAGACAATATTTGAACAAAAATTCCAAGTCTATAAAATCCCTGTAGTCTACAAAGATTTATGTAAAACAACAAAAAAATAAAGAAGAAAAAAAACTGATTTGTCAAAGAGAAGAAATCGTGTTACTATACGACCTTTATACTTTTAAGAGCTGAAATGACTCAAAGTAATACAAAGACACGAAAGAAAAAAAACACAAGATGAAAAGGAATTCCAAATCACTGTATCACATTACAGGGAAGGGTGGATTTTTTTTCAACTCCCTATGATCCACAAATCTGGTCATAGAAGGGTAGCCTTTCTACTGACCGACATACACAAGGCGGATAAAAACAACAACCTTAGTAAGGCTTCACTAAGTCTAAAAAACGAGTGACCTGTTGCCCGTTACAAATGTTTTTTTTTTCTATAAAAGAACTTGACCACTACTTACACACTGCAAAAAAAGTATTATAGATTTTGCAGAAGTTAACGAATTTAGTTAATGCAAGGATTCTTTTGACTGATGCCCATTTGGGCACACACATGCCAGCCTAGATCGAGATATATACACTAACCTCAAGGTATGAGCCAACTGACAAAGACACGAAACTTATTTTAAAAGTGTTTCGGCCCTCCAAGCTTCTTTGCAGACGAAAGACCAAGAAGAGATTTTTTAAAATCATTGACACTTTTTGGCCACTTTAAAAAGTGATTAAAAAAAAATAACATCAACTTTTTTCCCTAAAAAAATACTTACTCAAAATACATTTAATCTCTAAACACACAATAGCCGAGGTGCTAACAGCATCGGTCACTTCTGTTCAATAATGAATCAAGCTAACTATGCTATTCATTTCAAAATTAATGTTTTTAATATACCCAACATTAAAAACATGAAACATACCAAACATTAAAACAAACTTAAAAAAAAATGTTAAATTACTGTTATGGATTAAAAAAAATGTTAATAAGATGCGAACAAATAAAGAAGAACCTATTATGCATAAGATATGTTAAAATTTAACAAGAATTATCTACTGAATGAATTAAGTGTGTATCTGATTATAATCTACTTCTTATTAATGTATTCATATTTATCTTAAATATAAAAAATCTAGGTGGCAATATTTGAGGCGAACATTTAGGAAACTAATTGAACAACACTGCAGGGTGTCAATTATTTCGAAACCTTTATTTTTCTCTCTCATAAGAATTTCGTAAATTAATTGTAGAGCAAAGTTTGATAAAGAATGCTCAACTTCCCTGCAAATTAAGTTCGACACGTTTTAAAACTTGTTCATTCATAAAGTGAATTGTTTCTTCATTCATCAACATAATGACTCCAATAATTTAAAAATATTAAAAAAAAATGTTTTTGTTTTTTTTCTAATATTCTTTTGTACAAAGGTCGAATCAATGACATTACAGGAGATATTCCAACTTATATTAATAGTCCGAAGCTCCCCATGTCACCAAATCAAAGAACTCAAACCAATCAGGACAATTTTTTTTTTTAACCAGTAACGACAAAATTCTTTATTTTATCGAATTTTTACCTGATGACATGCAGCTATAATAAGATAAGCACCATAGTAAATGTATATAAGAACGGATTTTCATTATATTTAATCTTTAACTTTTTAAAGGTCAAATTGCTTTAGGCAAAGTAGATATAAACTAAATTAAAAAAAAAAAGTAATTTGTATAAGCTGGAGTTAACTTTTTTAAAATAAACATTACCAGCAAAATTCACAGTAATAATAATAATAATAATAATAATAAAGCCTTTATTTGGTTCCTTGATATACAGATTTGAATGTTACTACATTACAAGTATAACCATAAATAACAACAAAAATAATAATTTGAACTATTAATATAGTTTAACTATTTATATCATACGTTCATATTGTATATATCTATAGTATCTATTTATATGAAAGTAATCTACAACATAAATTTAGTGCAAATTAAAACAAACGAAACATACAGATATTCTTCCATCATAAACAATAATTCTAATTATAACAAATAAAAAAAATTACTTAGAGACTTATACTACCTGTTAAAAAATAAAAATATACTTTTTCTTTTCTTTCTTTACATATATGTATATATATATATATACACACATACACACACATACATATATATATATATACATATATATATATATATATATACATACATACATATATACACACATATACACACACATACACACATACACATACATATACTATATGAAATGTACTGATATCATTCTAGATGTCTACTTCTAATATTGTGCATTTTAATATTTTTAATTAATATTTAATAATTTTAATATTTCATTATAATATTTTATATTTATATTGATATTTAATTAGTTTAATTCATCATTATTTTTCTTCTGTATTTCGAGGAACTAGACCCATTTCTGGGCATAGGCCTCCGTCATGGAATGCCAAAGTTCTCTGTCTTGCGCCGTCCTCATCCAGGTTGTACCAACTTCTTTTATTATGTCGTCCCTCCAACGCCTATGCGGTCTTCCTTTACTTCTCTTCTCGTGTTTAACATAAATTCACAGTGTTTAACATTAATTGCCAAAAAAGAGGATAAGAATTTTAAAACAGCAATTTAAAAAGTCTGATTTCATAACTAAAAGTAAGTTAAAGTAATTAAAGAATGAAAAATAAAATATTAAAACCAAATTATAAAATAATTTAATTTTGTCTTAAATCATGAGAAAAGTCTTATTCGAAATGTTATTTGGAAGTTAAATTCATTAAAACAATTTTATTTTAAAATTTCTAATTGAAAAGTGTACTTAAAATTTTGTTTCCTCTACATTTAAAATGTTATTGCACAATTTATATTAAATATTTCAATATTACACATAGAAGTTTAATATTATAGCGCAATATATTATACGTTTCAATTTTAGTGTTCAAAATATCAAATGTTGTGGTGTAATATTATAGAGCGTTGTATGGGCCGTTTCACACAGATAACAATGTTGCTACTTCATTAAGAAATCCAAATCTAGTTAAGTTGGTGATTAGAGTGTGGTTGCATACTGCATACACTTCTCGGTCAACCACATCCAATCCATATTGACAAATTTGGAAATTTAAACAATTAACTGAAGCATCACGATTTCAACACATAATTGAATAGTCCTCTCACTAAGTTGAACGGCGAGCGCTCAATGATTCTGGGTTTTGACCGTTCCTGATTTGAATAAAAAAACAATAAAGACAAATCTTTACGCGAGATAAAAACGAAATTAATTGTGCAGTTAAAAAATTTATTAATTTGAAAGAATCAAGAAATAATAAATATATGTTATAGATAGATTAGAATGATAATTATTACATAAATGTACTTATATACATGTATTGTATATATAATAAAATAAAATGTTCTGTGTAACAGAAAATAATTCATAATACCGATTAAATTAAAGAAGAAAAAATGAATTCAATCTTGAAAAATAATAAGGAAAAAATAAAAAAAATTATAGATTTTAAAACAAATAAATAAACAAAGACAATAATAATTTTTATCCTTTAAATAAGAAGTTAAATTAAAAGTTTAAGGAGGGAATAAACTAAAGACAAAATCATTCGAAGGACATCAAACGATTGAATGCAATTATTTTTTCCTAACTTGTATCACCTTCCATTTAATTAATTGAAAATCATTGTTCGATGCAAATTATACATATAGCAATTAAATATATCAGTCAAGTCAAAATTATAACTACCTAAGTTATTAATTTATTGAATAGAACGAATAACTCGGTCCTCCGGTGAAATTCACGTATAATTGGATATAGTTTAAGAAGTATAATGAAAAAAGCAAATTTGTACATGATTAGGAGATAATTAATATTTATTAAAACCAAAACTAAATGAAGTGAATAAATACCATAACCTTAAAATATAAAACTCGAGAATAGGCGTTGACAATTATTTATTGTTAAGCTAAAAGTTTTGTTTCGAGTGATAAAGCTAATATTATTAAAGAAACAGATAAAAACTACAATAAATAGATGAAAAAATGAGAAATTAAAATAATGTATTTGCCGTAAACTTGCATATTACCAACTTTTTACTTATTGTAGTGTATTTGTATGCGACTTTATAAAGAGTCCCAAGACCTATCCTTTGTCTTATGAAAAGGTTATTCACTTGTAGAATCAGAGCAGGTGGATTTTATTATTCATAAGAGTCAAAAGAAGAAGAAAAAGGGGGAAAAAACACCTTTACCGTAAAGTACACGAATGACTCAGTGTTTCGGTCAGGTGGTTACACGCTTCAACGGTACTGTCCGCATTCTAGTTTTTGTTATTTTCATTAACACATCGCATTAGTTGAGCTATACTCTTACTTACAATTGGCAAACTGTAGTAAGTTTATTAAAGGCACATAACCGCTGGGCAGAGCAAAAAAGCATTGTATAATTAAAATAAAGTAGAGATTAACAACAAAGAGAGATGTTGATATGCGAAGCAATATGGGACATTAAACAGTATAAGTTCCCCAAGATTAGAGAGTTTATAGCTTAGAAGATACTAGGAATCGTTTTAAGTCTAATAAAGAAAAACTACATCGCTGCCATCTGAAAGCATAGAAAGTGACGTTCTTTCACATTTTTTTATCACCTGTGCAGAGCTGAAGCGCAGTCAAGCATTTAAAAAGTTAATTTTAATTAAAAATTAACGAAGCAACTTCCAATCCTTTCTCTCTTCCGGTTAATATTATTTTATATTGAACAAATTAATTTATATATTAGATTCGTTATATTTATCTAAGATTCGATTTACCATTACCCGATGTGAAATCTGGAGGGTGCTATTCACGAGTTTTATTTTTTAACTCCAGGAAAGGAATTCTCACTTAATGACATTACTTCTCGAGTATTGATTTTTTGGTCCCTCTTAACTCGCTGTTGGAATAACCCACCTCCTCGAATAACGATCTCGACTAACTGCGAACAGCCCTATAAACAATTTTATTTTGTATGGATATCCGGTCTTTCTAATTTCTCTTTTATGTGTCAAAGTGACAAGTGTGCTAGAAACGTTATTTTATGGTTTGAGAATTAGCTTTACTACTTTATACCATTGTATTGTTTAATTAGTTTATGTATACTTAATTCTACAATATATTAATAACTAGAAGGTTCCAGCTTATATGGATAACACACATAAAAAAAAAATTAGTACATATCTGTCATAGGGCTTTTGCAATACTACAATACGAGTAATTAAAGGTACACGAAATAATCCTTATTTCAATCTAGTTATTAGTGGAAACCACAGTTCTTAACAATTTACTTTTTGAAAGAAAAATTAACATGTTTTCTCTTCAAGGAAATGAATCATTTTATAAGAATTAAGTTTTTAACATGTATGAAACAACAATTGTGCGACAATGTGTAGACCACAACTAGCTGGAGAGAATATATATATTCAATATAGTTCAAATAATAAAAAATTATGAAAAGGATAAAATTTTAAAACAAAAAAAAATAAACAAAAAAAAAAATGCCTGAAAATGCCTCAAGAGGAGGCGAAATATCGCAAAATGAAGAAACCGTTTATTTATTACCATATAGACCAAAAAGAGAAGTAGAAGAAAAAGGGTAATCTACAACTGACGACAAGTAGTTTGAGAACCTTTGGAATACCGTCTGCTTGTAGGTAAAAGCCATTAAATAACAAAAGTCAACATTTACGAATATTTCTAAACATAGTGAGTTTTATTTCCCACAAATATCTTACGGAGGAGTCCTTCGAATCACTTGGTTACTTCTACCATTAATTTAAATTCACCATTTGACTATTTGACCATATTAACAACTGTAGACTATTATCTCATGTTTAATTTTAGTTTACTTAGTGACTTTTACCTTTACGCAGATGATATATTACGATTTAACACAATTAATACCATTTCCTCAAGAAGTTCTAGATTTGAACACCAATATAATCTATTATTCTGTTTGGGAGGCTGAGATAAATTACACTAAACTCTTACTGTTGTTGTGCTGCAAACTAAATCAGAGCTTAAATTAATTTTCAAAATATTCTCTTAGAAACTTAAATTAAGATGAACGCTATTTTATTTTTATTTTTTTATTTTTTGTAAATAAACACGAAAGAAAGTACAATTATTACACTTAGGTTAGTTAAAGTACAATAAAAACTCGAGGAAAACTATATTAATTTCTTGAAAAACCTAAAAATTAAATGTATAATAAAGATTGAACTAAATCAATTTAAAGAAATCAATATATACATATTCACTAATGACCACTGTAGAGTCGATGAAACTCGAAACTGCTCCAAAAATTGAAGAAAAAAAAAAAAAAAAAAAAAAAAAAAAAAAAAAAAAAAAAATCAACTGTTTTTTAACCTCCACCATTAGGCTAATTGAGACGTATCGTGAAAATGTAAGTTTTTAAGATTTGGCGGTACGCAAAAATATTAACGGACAGAAAGGTACAAAACAAAAATAGTTAGCCAATTGATACATAGCTTCCACACATCCAATTATTGGACGAATGGTTCTTTATGAACAAAATAATTTACTACCAATGACCAATGAAATTGTGGTTGTTGGACCTTTTTCGATTTCCAATAACTAATTTATTGTAGGTAGTTAAACAAAAATAACTAATTGTAGGTATCCAATGTAACTAACTCTAGCAGGTAACTAGAATAATTTAATTTAGTAAGTATAGATACCATAAAAAAGTATTGTTGATAGTTATAACAAGACATTTTTGTTAGAAGATAACTGACTCACTTACGATCGGAAGTAATATACGAGCAAAAATATCATTGGTAGCTTAGGTAGCTATACCATTCCCCTGGTATTTTGTATTGAACTAAAAAAGAGGTAGAAGGCTTCATTAGAGCAGAAGCTGGTGTTGAAAATGTCAAGGTATCCTGCTATTTCGTATTTATTGGATGGCTTGCCATGTTTCAGTATCCTCTTCACTTCACCTTCAGTTCTAACACTTTTAGCCTGAATAAACTAAACTAGCTTTTGAATAAACTTTTTGTGAGTCCAGCGTTAGTTGGCATAAACAAAAGCTTAAGAAATATAAAGAAAACTTTCTTAATTAAAAAATAAACTACGAGGCGTAAATAAATATTATTTAGAAACTATAGTAAAAATCAAATATTATTTTCTCCCTAAAATGAGCATTAGGGGAATAATTAAGATTTGATTGTATACACTCATTTTATGTTATTCTAAGCTAACCGAAGGTAGTGTAATAATTATTGTGACCATTCTGAAAAAACAATTTTATTTTTGTCTCCAAATTCTAAAATCCCAAGACAGAAATCCGTTTCGATATATTCAAGGAAGAGTTTTTGATCTCGAGTATAGGCCATAATAAGCCCAATGTTGCATTATATATTTAATTGAAATAAATGTAACCCCACTTTGAATCGAAACAGGTCCAAACAACCAAGCTTTCCATTCTCAGTGAAATCACATTACGAGTATTCTATACTCATTGGCGCCTAACAATATGACGTCAGGAAACTATGTGCCACAATAATTAGTGGACTATTTTTTTTACATATTCTAATTGTTTCACATTACATAATATGTAAAAGAAAAAAGGAAACATTAATCATTTGAAAATATAAATGAATTTGGTGTAAGACAAAAACATTAAAAATACAAACAGAAGATTAAAAAAATACTATTAATAAACAAAAATAAAAAAAGGTAAAAATTTTAAAGTTTACAGAACACATTTATTACAAGAACTTAAGCATTACACTGTCTAAATAATATTTGCAAGCATAATGAGAAGTATAATGGGTCAATTAATCAGGGTTTAGAGAAGAAGCTATACTAAGCGTTAAGCAGGGGGCCCGAAACCAAGCCGGGGCCCCAGCTGTATTTCTTCTCTTAGATAACAATACACACAGAAAAGCCTCTTTGAGAGGGAAAAAAAGGAGGAAAAAATCTCTATCATTAATTTGGGAACAGAAGTCTAAGCTTTAAAGCCCCTCTTCTCTTAAATTGTGACGTGGTAAACACAAGATACGTGGCGTTCAACGATAAATTTCCAACTGCGGTAAGAACTCCGGCAGGGATTATGCGAAACAGTAAACAAATTCATGTAGAGTGATTAGTCTACTTCTACCTTGGGACTTAAAATCTCATAAATATCTTATATAAATATATATATATATATATATATATATATATATATATATATATATATATATATATATATATATATATATATATATATATATATATTATATATATATATGTCATTTTAATTTTCATGTAAGTATTTACATTAAATACATACTACATTGCTTTAATAGAAGGAAAGAGGGGACAACATATATAATGATAACATTATAATTCAAATAAAATAGAAAATGTTCAAGACAATTTTCAAAGAAGAAAAAAAATCGGTCCAAGACAACTCAAGCGTTGATCTGATGACAGACATACATTTTTTAAACACTACTTCTTCGGACCCAGAGGACGTCAAAACGCTAAAAATAGAATTTTCGCCCCATCACAATACTTTCTCCTTATATGAGAAAGTATAAAATATTAATCATCCATAACGTTTGAGAAATATATTTTAATACCTCTGACAAAAGTAGCAGAAATTATCATTAGTAACGGGAAAGATGGTAGTTTAAACCCTTAAAAAGTTATTTGCGCTAGTAAATTTAAAATGTATTAAAAATTATACTCATATATTAAGAATCTAGAATGTATAATACATTTAACGAAGTTTAAAAATCTTTCTAGTCATAAACATTTTTCAGTAATAACCAATTTTAAAACAGAACTCAAAAGCTTTAAATTATGAAAAAGTACCGGTGTGGAAATCCCACACATGACTTCCATGAAATGTTGTGGTGTCCGATGTGGTGGCCGATAAAAATGATTGTTTACAAAGTAAATAAGACGGTATTTTTTTACTTTTAAATTTCGATTCTTCTTTATAAGTACTACAAATAATTACAATAATAAATACTTGTTTTAAAGGGCATTAATGTGCGGTTTAAGCACCCCAATCAGAAATTAAATCGGTCAATTATTGCACACGATATTAGAGCTCAAAGTCGAACATTTAACAAAAAACTGAAAAACATGTCTCTATTTAAGGTAGAAGGGATGGTCCTACGACAAAAAGTCGTAGGACCAAAGTTGTAGATCTTTTAAAATCAGTTACCGCTGGTGTTATCCGCTTTTCGATACGACTTACAGTTTAGCCGCAATTTGGTTCCGAAATAAATCGGTCAATTATTTCGAATAATATAAGAGCTCAAAGTCGAAAATTTAACAAAAATGACTATTTAAGGTAGAAGGGATGGTCCTACGACAAAAAGTCATATGACAAAAGTTGTAGATTAATTAAAATTGGTTAAACTAGTGTTATCCGCTTTTCGATACGACTTTCAGTTTAGCCGCAATTTGGTTCCGAAAAAACCTTTAAAAAAACACTAAAATACCAATATCTCCCAAACCGCTTGTCTGATTTTGCTCAAAAAGTATAGGTACAATCTACCATATAGGACACATATATACCCCAAAGGAAATTGAAATCAAATAAAGCCTACTAAAGTTATCGTCGACAGACCGATTTCGTGCTTAAGTGACTGTAGCTCCGAAACGTCGTAAGCTACGATGTTCGGGTTTGCGCCATCAGTTTTTCCGTCCAAAGTTCTAAAAAATGCCGAAAACCGCATCTCAATACGATGTCTTGAAGCGATGTTATAAAGGTTTTAAGTTCCGAACGAACGTACGTACATACATACGTACACACAGACATACATGTATATGAAACGGATTTCAATGATACCCCCGGGTCCGTAAGACCCCTCCTTCACAGAGATCTCGGAATCACGTTTTGGAGGGTATCACCATACTTCCATTTTCATGGAAGTAAAAAAGGAAGATTATTTATAAACAATAAAAAAGTCACGAGAAGGCGTTAAATTAACGAGCTGGAAAGGTAAATATATTAACTACATTAAGCAAAATAATAATATTACCTCCAAAATTTTCGAACAAATATATAATTATAAAGTTGGACAATAATACATGAAAATAATGAGGCACGTGATGATTACCAAAATTGATATAAACTTGGACGCGGAATATTATGATGGAATATACTCGTACAATACGAGGTTCATACATTTTATGGGAGAGTCGTGTAGGGTTCTAAACGCTTCCACATTCCTACTTCTAAATTAACGATTGGGCCAAACACGTACTTCGTTAATTTCATAGATAGCGTATTAAACTTAATAATTGTGTTCTAACCCTAAATCATATTAATATTATTTAACGATGTGATTATTTAAAATTATATATATTAATTTCCGAGCTTACAAAAGGTAATGGAAGCTTTGTGATTATTCTAAAGAACGATTTTTTGTTGTCTCCTAATTCAATTATATAAATAATTGAATTAGGAGACAACAAATTAATTAAATAAATAAGGTAATTAATAACAAAAAATTAGTTACTTCTATCGAAATTTTTAAATATTTACTTATAGCAAACAAATTTCAAGCAAACGTAGTCAATTTATAGCCAAAATACCACAATAATATTTATATAAAGAAAAGTTTCGACCAATAAGAAGAACTCAGTGTTTAACTAACCAAATAAACCAGGTTATTTGGACCATATATACTTTACACGGAATAAATCTCAAAACATATTGTGAACTATCAGAGTTCAAAAGAGCTTAAAACTTGGCACGATTCTCCAATTACTAAAGCCAGAGGCTCAGTATTGCTATTGCCATTAAATAGGCCCTGGCATAAAGAGGAAGACATCATAATAGTACATTTCATATACTTTACGCAAAACATATTTTTCAAATAAATTCTATTCAAATCTCTTTCAATTCTCTCTTTCAAATAATTCTATTACTTCAGTATAAATGATCAAATAGCAAAGATTAGCCTAAATTAATTAATGTTTATTATTTAAATTAAAGGATTTATGTATTGTTTATAGAAGTAGTTCTATGATTTTGAATTTGTTGACAATTATTATCTAATTTGACTTTTGTCGGAAATGATTTCATTTTTATTGTTTGCACTGTATTACATTTATATGAATAATGTTTATTTTGATAATATGTAAATAAGGTCATGTTTATTTTGTTATAATTTTTAATGATAGAAATTGAGGTATTATACCAACTCTAGCTGACAGCCTAGGCCAAGCTTATTAATGTTTAATTATTATAAACAAAATTGTAAATTTCTTATTATAAATAAACATACTACTACTACTATACTTTACACGGGCTTAGTACTAATCATTAGTTACTCTCTACTCCCACTAAACACTAAACTGCTTAGTGCTTAGAAGAGGTTCACACTATGTGTCACGGCAGTTTAAGCGTTTTGTTTACAGTGAATTAGCTGCCACGATGGACTCCCGCCGTCTAGTTGTAAAGAACGTTTCTTACGCGGTGTAATTGCTATACCTTGTCATTAAACACAAAGTCTGGCGGTTACAAAAGGTGAGTAAAGCTGAGAGTAGATTGGAGTCTTGGTCGACATTTACAACGTTTCCGCATGAGTTTTCAAAACTATTTTGGTTTGAAACCGTAAGTGTTTCCATAAGAAGTTTTCTAAACAGTTTTCACAACAATTTTGAAAACTATAAATTCCCAGACTAGTTATAGTTAAGTCAGGTTGTCACATCTCTGCTTATCATACCTACTGCGCATGTCTCAAAACTGTTTTCAATTCAATACCAAAACATTTTTGTGTTGAAAATAGAAAACGTCTACTTTTCCTTTAGTAAAAAGATCGCCTTGTAATCCTCGCACTCGTAAATTTACTAACGCTTAGTATTAGTGATTAGCATTAAGCTCGTGTAAACTAGACTTATATAAAATAAATTTCTCTTTAATGATTTTTTATTAAAAATGTAAAACCTATTAATTTTCAAATGAGTACTTACAATAAAGTCACCACTCAGTGCATGAAGTAGTTATCAAATTAAATATTATTTGAAACTTACCTGAAACAAAACAATAATAATAAATAAATAATAGTCATAAAAATGATTTCAACTAAAACAATATATAGTTAAACAAAACATATAATAGTTGAAAATTAAAAATTGTTGTTAATCATTTCATAATTCCATAACTGAATTTGAAATATAAAATTATTTACTTCGATTAAGATAGTTTTAAATGTTCAGCTTTCGTTAGTTCCTTTTAAAATTAATATTTTAAGTTCTAAGATCTAGTCCTAAGAAATAGATATGATTTTCTATAAAATTAAAATACACTGCCAATTAGTGTGGCACATAGCTTCCTCGCATCCTATCATGTATTGTTTTATTACTTTATTGTTATATTGTTTATTGTGTAAGAATAATTAAACATTTTTAGAATCTTTAACACTTTATAGGGGTGTCGCTGTAGGTTTTACTAAAAAATTGTATTTGAAAAAAATGTTCGTCTCATTGAATAGATAAGGTATGATTTTTTTCCCGACCGAAAATTCCAATTTTAAATTTGAAGTTCACGTTTACGCGAGCGTTGCGCGTGAACGCTTGAACGGATAACGTTGTCCAACGAACTCGACCTGAGCATTGGTAAAATAAACATTTCTACCAAATTTCATCAAAATCGGGCAACATTTACTCAAGTTATCGTCGCACGTTTCATAATTCGCGGACACACAGACCGACAGACAGACAGACAGACACGGAACCAAAAATGTTCCCTGATGTCTGAAACGGATTTCTGTCTTGGAATTTTTAAAATCGGAGGCATAAACCTTTTTTGTTCTCAAAAGTGAACACAATGCTTCCGTTACCTTCGGTAAGCTCGGAAGCAAAAATAAAATAAGCAAATGAGAGACACCGGTAAATTATGTTGGCCAATAGCCACTAAAAATCAAATATTGTAAATAATATAAAACAACTTATAAATCAAAAGATTAAACCCACCTAAATTATACGGTCATAAATTCTTATACATAGCATCAAATATAAAGATTTTTCCTCTTGTAACGGTGAAAACTAGGATAACGTATGAGTGAAAAAGAATTGCGATATAATTAGGATTTTTTTTTTTTTTTTTTTTTTTTTTTCAAGAAATAATATAAATTAGTTGTGAACCTTATATAAAAGCCAGACTAACAATAAGATATTATTAGTATTTAGGGAAGAAGTTCGGGCTGTTTTAAGAGTCCAGCAAAGCTATTAGAACAGGAACGATTTAAAGCTTGTAAACTTCACAAGTGTAAGGGCATAGTATCTAAATAATGGTTGTAAATTACTAAATCCAAGGGTGTAATAACACTTTAAGACTGGAATCCGAAACTTAATTCTCCACTGCGACTCATAACTATCCATGCTTTGCAAGTTTAACTTACTTTATAACGGGTTTGAACAAGTTATGTTCTGACTGGTTTCAAGGCAGTAATTTTCGTCAACTGACTCTCTCAAAACTTAAAGAGGCTATTTGTGAGAAGATAAATTTTAAGAGTTAAGTTCCATGAGGATTTACAACTTCATAAACATTTGCATTATTCATAGAAGAAGGGCTGCTGTCGAGATTGACTAGATATGAATATCCTTAGCAGCGGTGTAGGGATTTTTTTTAGTATTAGAAAAAAACTGTTCTCGAACAGTCTAGAGCAGATTTTTAACATAAAAAAATAAGATTCAAAAACTATTGTACAAACAATAAAAATAGGAACACTAACAAGCACCTACAAATTATACGAGTCTAATAAGGAGAATATAGAACTCTCTAAGAAAGTAGAAGTCTCTAAGAAGAATAACCTAAAGCCATTAAGAAGGAAAAAAAGGACTCTAAGAAGGAAAACACAAAGAGTAGGTATAATACTCGCAAAAACACACACACAAAAAGAAGAAGAAAACAGTAGAGCGTAGGGAGTCACAGATGAGTCTAGGAAAAAAGAACACGAAACAGTGAAAATAAAAAGCAAAAACACAGTAAAAATAAGGAAGCAAAGAAAGAGCTCTAAAGAAATCTAAATGTCAAAAGGAGGGGGCAAAAATCTGAGTTTAAGTTAGTCCAAAAGCTCTTCATAGAAGATTGAATTTAGACTTATATTATGCTAAATAATTATGTTTTCATCACATCCCGTTAGTAAAGAGTGTAAGCAGTTATTATTGAGATAATAATCCAGACCACTAACTATAGAACAATTAAAAAATTTAAAAAATGCTTGAATGCTCGAAATTTGAAAGCAAACTATAATATTAAATATAAATAAGTAAGTGCAAATTTAAAAAAAAAAAAAAAAAATATATATATATATATAATAAATATATATACCAATTTGATAATACGATTAAAATAGTACTGATGGTAAAAATGAATAGATAACCATGTTTATCGTAAAAAATTGGATCAAGGTCCAGAATATTTGGAAGTAGGTAATGGCAGGCCACTAACTCTTCTACCGACGCGGCGGTATTTAACAAAAGCTAACATCCTACTCGTTCTATACCATTTCCCTTCACTTTACTTTCAATGTACTCGTAACTCAACCATTGATAGCCAAACTTAACAAATAACAAATGCAAACAGTGTTATTTAAATAAGTTTGAAAAGGAAATTGTAACAATTCGGTATACCTTATTATCATTTGTAAACGTTGTGTCGTCAATTGTAGTTTAGTTCTAAATAACCAAAATTTCCAATTCTTACGGGTTTAGCAACTCCTAGGCAATTTTATAGATCAAATAGAAAACAAGATATCTATTTCGATTTTCAATTCAGTCTAATTCAAATCCCGTTTGGAAAATAATTACAATTAAATCGATTTGTTTTGAAAAGGTATATTATATTTGTGTAAATATCCACTCAAAGCAATTGGTTATTTTTTTTTATTCTTAATTTGGGAACTTAATTTCTATAAGTGTTGTGAATGTATAGAAAATATAATCTTCATCGAATTTGTTAAATCACAATGACAACAGTTTTATTAAAGGTGGTTATGAGCTATTGCTAATTTTCAGAAGACATCAGTCTAATGATGATGATCAATATTGTTAAAACAAAAGCCAATCTTTTTGAAGTGGTCAAAAGTAATAAATCTAGATCTTCCGTAGGAAGGGAATAGTGATTCACAAAATCTCTGACGTATCTCCTCCAGAAAATTTAGATTTATTAGAGTCCGGCCGAGGAACCGGAATATTTGTTAATGTGGTTCTGACATACAATTGTTTATTCCAGTATTCAAAGTTTCGGTAACTTTATTGGTTCCGAGCTTAATGAAGGTAACGGTTGCATTGTGATAATTCCGAAGATAAAAAAAAAAAATAGTTAAATGACATTTTTTTAATGTCTTCGAATTAATAAATTACAAGAGCATTAAGCATCAGGGAACATTTTCATTTTTGTTTAACTTGTACGTTATAGGCATATGCATTTAGTTGTATAATTTAAACGAATAGTTTTTTGTACGCACTATAGAACTACTGCGATTCATACTATTAGGAAAAATAGCTTGTTTAAAAAATAAATAAATAATGTTTTATTAATATATTATACTACAAAAATATCTTATTTTTTGTTTAGAGACAAGCTTTTGGCTTGAGTGCCATCAAAAGTATTATAAATTCAAGGTGAACTTGAACAAAGCTCTTGGGTTTGGCATCACTTGTCATTCCTTACTGTTCTTCAAAGCTATTACAGATTAAAAAAAAAGAAGGAATAAATTTGTGAACGATCCAGGTTTAGATGGTGCAGTTGTAAAATGTCTTTTGATAATATATAATGTATGTGTTGAAGCTCGATCTTGTTATACTTTGAATCAAGCTATTGGTATTGCTTGGTGGTAAAGTATGAGGAAAATTCCATTAGACCACATCTCATTATGCGATGTATCCTTGTAATGAAATGCTCTTAAAAATGTTTAACACAGGCCTGAGGAAGGAGAAACTAACTCTAAAGGTTTAGCTGCATGCTATGAAAGATCTTATCTGCAGCCGTAAAAATAGTTTAAGGAATCGATAAAAATTTCATATTTAAAGGTATTTAAGACATTTTGTTTTTTATTAAGTGTATAAAAATTCCAATTCATATTTTAAAAATATTTTACTTAAATCCAATACACAGAATTAATTTTCTCTTCTAGAATATCCCGTTTGCCTCCACGCACGCATTTATTATTTATCAAATGCATACTAAAACTAAATTTAAATTAATTAACACAAAAATACATCAATAAACATTGTGCAATATTGACGAAATTTAATTTATTTAGATACTTGTGCTTGTGCTCGAAATCTTTGAGGTAAACGCATAATTTTTATTTTCTCCCTTTTTTAATAAAAAAAATATTATTTAATTCGAATTACTTCATAATCATCTGTCGTTCGGAACTTTCAAATAAAAAACTTACAATTCCAATCCATTTATTCTCTTAAATTATTCACCTTAATTCCCTCTTCCTTCCATTAAAGCAATGTAGTATGTATATAATGTAAATTTTATATGCAAATAAACATGACCAATATATATATAGAGGCAGAGAGAGAGAGAGAGAGAGAGAGAGAGAGAGAGAGAGAGAGAGAGAGAGAGAGAGAGAGAGAGAGAGAGAGAGAGAGAGAGAGAGAGAGAGAGAGAGAAAGAGAAAGAGAGAGAGAGAGAGAGAGATGGAAGTTCTTTCATTTTAATGTGCACATAGGTTTTAAGATTCTCATAAATTTTACCTATTTATCAAATAAATAATTATAAGTAGGATTAAATATAAGATTTAAAAGTTTAACAGAAATAAATGCTAAAGTTTGTTGACACTACGAAATAACATTTTGCAAGATCAAGCAGATTTTTTTTTTTTTTAAATCCTATAAGAGCTTACGCATACAAATTTACATAAATAGTACTACCATATATAGCTAAGTAAACATGGAAGCTTTTATCTTTCGTAAGACGTTCACATGCATCTTAGATCAACTACATTCTCAAGGTAAGTACCTTTACCTACATTCATATGGTATATTAATAACAGAGAACACTAGTTGGTATTGCTGCCAACTGACTAACAAGCAAAGTTTGTTCACCGCAACTAGTTTATGGTAGTTACTCATCCATATTTACTACTAAGGATAATACATGAATCATTACTTATCTAGAATTTTTTCACAGGTATAAACATTCCTAATTAGAATATTTATTTCAAGAAGTGAACTAAAACCTTATTGTTGCAAACAATAAAACAATCCAGGATACAAATTATGTAAAGAAGAAATGATTAAAGTCTCCAAAGTTTATAAATAATAACATTGGAGACACGAGGAGTGTATTATTTTCATAATATTATTGGCACCTACAGACATATGACACATAAAATTTTGTGTGGCATATAATCAGTATGTAAATATTTTAAAGAATGAAGTACGTAGTTGACCGAATCAAATATTCCAAAGTAGTATACTGTCGATGTAATAGAGGAACACCACAGAAAAACTTAAGTTGAACAAGTTTCTACACATAATATGCCAGTTCCTCTAAACTAAACCCAGGTTTTTCAACGAGGCTGTCATTTTCTAAACTAGTTTATTTTCGGCTCGAAACTGGACATACAGTTTTTGTGCGGTTTTAGTATTTTTCCCAATGAATAGTTGTGGCCCCAGGATCTACTTCGAACCGCAGTATACTTAAAAAATGATCTGAAACACTTAATAATCTCCCTCACTTAGTAATAACAGCTCTCTCATTTACACAGTGATACTGAATTTTAATACAAAAATATCTTATTTAATTAATTTATTATTATAATTTTCAATAAATATAATGTGTTCCCGCAGAGGATGGAAAGGTGGTTATTTTGATTTCTAGTAGGGTCATTAAGCTGTAGTTATAATGTAGTTTACTTTCTTTTATTTACCATGTAGTTCATTGATCTACATGATAAAGACAGCACAGCTAAGATCATTGTAACAATATTGCAATAGTCAAGCTCCCAAATCAATAATCATTATTCTGTGCTAATGAGTCAGTGACAACAATAACAATAATAAATAAAATATAGATAAAATTGTCTCGTGCTACAATCTATTTTATCATCCTCTAATCTTAAGTCTAAAGCAAAATCTTATTTAAAAAAATCTTATTTACTTAACGTTTACAATAAACACTATAAAAAAACATACTTAAAAAAAATGTTTAACCCTATAATATCAGTCGTTCTTAAATTGCAAAACTAAGTTACATTTACTCACGCTATCACACAAATACATCTATTTATCAGACTCTAATAACAAGTTGATTCACCTACGCTTTACTTTTATACGGAGAATTGATTATTCAAGTTTAACATACAAAAGAAACAGAATTCAATAAAACGGACTTTAAACTAACTTCTTTCCTAGTTCAATTTACTTTCAAAACATGTAAAACTAAAATAATAATAAAAAGTGTAAAACAAAGACAAAGTGGATTAAAACTTATTTATTTTATAAAAAAAAAAAACGTGACTAAAATAAGTACAAGGGAACTTTTATCATCACCTTGAAATGTTGGCATTCTTTTTTCCTTTGTTCTTATAAGATAGAGTAAAAGTATTATTTAATACACTTATAGTAGAATAAAAGTCTCTGTTTTCACAAAATATTATTATTTGAATTTATAATTTATATATCTATTTATAATTATTTCTTTGGCAGGGCGTTGGACAACACACACACACACACACACATATATATATATATATATATATATATATATATATATATATATATATATATATATATATATATATATATATATATATATTATTTTATAAGAAGTAGGTTATTGAATGTGCGGTATGAATAAAAATCCTACTCGATTAATCGCAACCAAATTTTTTGGCATGAATAAGAAGGTTTACATAAATAAATACATAGATAATTACGAAAATTTAAATTTTGATATCCAGGGGTACAGGGGTGCAAAGTTAAAGTAATATATACTTTTAATGATGCATGTTGTTGGAAAGCTCTTTAGAATAAACAAATTATTGTATTGCTATGTACACTTTTGTCATAGCAGTCATTTAATAAATAACAATAATTATTAGCACTTTTAATAGCAGACATAAGAGATTAAATATTAAAAACAAATAAGAATTGGAATTAAACTAAAATAGAAGGTTATTTAGATGCAGGTTATAAACAAAGATAAACTTGGTCGAAAAAGCAGTGACACCAACCTGATTTCAATAACTTCATTACATTAGCCATTCATTTTCTACTATTTATAAAATAATTAAGTTGCAATCTTTACTTTTTTGCCCTACTTTACTTTTTCGCCCTACTTTTACTTTTTCCCCCTACTTTTTGAGTTTAGGGATAAAAAGACTTACTTTAGTCCCTCTAAACTAATTCAAAATCATAACTTTTTCTCTCTACTGGAGATAAAAATGTTTTAATTAAACATTAGCAATATTACTATTTTTGATCCAATTTGAATGAAAATTTATATAAATACGTTATTCAATGCCAGGAACACGATAATAAAATCATTTTTGTATATTTTAGAACTTTAAGATCTAAAGGTACCTATTGCATGTTTTAAGCTCAGGTTTAAAGGGCAAAAAATATTTGTTTTGTAGGATGCATATATTTGACCTGCTAAAATCTTTTACTGATAATGTTTTTGAAATATTATTTTGGTACATATTAAGGGCACATCTCGGTACAAAGATCAAAATACCTGAAAAACTTTTTATGAAATGCATCGTTCAAAAATTCTTAAAGTATGAAGTAAATGTTGATTCCTCATTTGCATTTTTTTTTAACCCTTTTTGAAGAAAATTTTACAGGAGTTTGTTTTGTTTTTGTTGGTCCAATTTTCGAGGAAAATTATCAAAAATACCTCAACACAACGCTCTAGATTAGGGAAACAGTTTCGTTTCAATGGGAACTATTATTGAATACTGCCTTACATATGCTGAATTTGGAGTAGTCGGTTAACTTGGGCACGAGTCTCCTTATGAGCCTATCCTATGGCATGAGCCTTATCCTTTATTAAATAGTAAAAAGAGGTATATGCAAGTGATTTTCCGCTGAAATGAGTCATTTATAATTACGCGTGTTTTTGGTGAAGTTTCAAAGTGAATCGAAGTATTAGAAGCGAATTATTAATATTTTAATAAATATAATAATTACCTATTTTTGTTTATAACAAAATTAAATTAATCTCCACAGAAAAACGCTGCAAAGCACATCCAGCTAGTCTATTTATAATGTACATTTAAATAGCTGCATCATTAGATGAGATAAGATCATAAAATCTCACTGCCAAATAAAAAGATTGCAATTATATTGAATGGATATACTTTACACCAAAGGTGCAATATCAGAAGAAAAATTAAATATTTGTACCCTTTAAAAAGAATGGGAATTTAATCCCATAAACTTTATCATACTCATTTTTAAAGTATCAAGTTCTAGCAATTATAGTAATAAGATAAGAAGTTTTTTAAAATGTACGCCATGAGTCACATTTATTAGAAAAAGTTTTTTTATATAGAATAAAAAGGCGTAACGAAGGTATGATATACATAAAGCTGTAATTTAGAAATGAAAATAATATACTACATTATTATTAGTTAGTATATTTAAAATGCAATGGTAGAAATCAACGAATAAACACATAACAAATGTTTGAAAGAATTACGGAGAGCCAAAGAAAAGTTTTAAAATTGAGGAAAGTTTGAAGGAATTCAACAATGAAATGTGTGATAAAATGTGGAATAAGAAATTCAGAATAGGTATTGAAGTCAGAAAGCTGTTTCCTCCAAATGTCCCGAAAACTCGAACATTGAGACGATGAAGGGAATTATGCTTCCAAAAAGTTGAAGGAGTTTTCACTGTTTATGTCAGATTGTTGAAGGGTGGTAGAAGCCGAAATTTCTATGCCGAGATTCCGTACGAGCATGTGTTCGCTTTCAGTTTTGTGGGTGTAAAGTGTGTAAGGGATTAGAATTGGGTTCGGGGTTGTTTTCCAAGTGGAAGACTGAGTTAGAGAAGGGATTTGGAAATCTAAGTATAAAAAGTTTTCCTCGACATAACTGTAAAGGGAGGTCTAGAGGAGTCGACTGTACCAATCTGCAAAGGCTTCGAAGGTATTAGTTCTAGCAGAGACGAAACTTTCCTCGGGAAATAGAAGGCCTTAAAACATCACCTTCGTCCATACACCCACGAGGATATCAACTCCTTCCAGGCTCCGCTTTAATCGCTTTAACAAGTTTTGTTTTTTCCCACGGACAAACTATTTGACTCGGGTAATAAGTATATAAGAAAAACTTATGTTGAATTAGTTTTTACTCATAAAATGCCAGTTCTTTTTCTGTTTATATTTCTCTATTGAAATATAAACAAGCCGAAATAACAAAAGAAAACAGATAAGAATTTAGTAATTTATTTTGTTCTTTGCATTAAAATAAAAAGAGCCACCATCACGATGCACCACACCCCAACATCACAATGCACCACACCCCTGAAGATGCTTCCAGTAGTGGAAGCGAAACGTCGGATTTAAACCCCTTCGTGACGCGGATTTCACCGGAAACCCAAGCTGTTTATAATTAAACAACAAACTTTATATCGACCAAGTTTTTTTTGTTTTTTTGAACATGATAAAACTCGAAATGGCAAAAATAGTTTTTGATAAACTTAGGTCCACATTTACGAGTTTTAACCAGTGCCGGATTTAAGATTAGGCCACAGGGTTAGGGGGCGGCAGATATGAGCAATACATATGGAACGGCCTTCGACACAGTAAGTACACACACACACACACAGTAAGTTCTAAGGAGTATTTCTTGAATTTGAATATGAACAAAATATTGCAATACAGAAGCGGTCGCCTATCAGGAGACAAGCTAATTTGATTTTTGATCAACTAACAAATTTAGTACTCAGGATCGTGAAAATCACATTGATCACCAAAATGGCCGGGTCATGGCCGCTCACCACCGTTTATTATTATTTTTTTTTTAAATGCCTTTTGCCAAGCTGACGAGCTTATGTCCTGCAGACGAACTTAGCCGACCACATATTTTTTTAGAGGCACCAAAAGATTAACTTGATGTTAATCAAACACTCTTTTCCACGCCTATACATCTTCTGAACTATACATTTTATATTTATAAGTTTTTTTAAAAAGGTTCTTAAAATAAATAATTACAAGATACAAAGAACTTTTTATATACTACGTTTTTAAATTTTCTGTTGACTAAATAAAAAAATCATAAATTTGAAACCCGTCAAAATGAAGATCTTAAATATGGGTCATGTCAAAACAAATAAAAAACCTTGCGGTGGATTTTTAGCGGTGTTTTTCGTTATGTATATGTTTAAGTTCTCAAAAACCTTTTTAGATAAAACTATTTTTATTTTACTTCGTTGTTATTAGCTTGTTTTCTTGTTTGTTTGTTTGTCCAGTACAAATCTTGCAATCGACTTTTAACTAACATCCCGATTAGCTAGACATTTGAAACTTTTAGAATAGCTCAGAACACGATGACAATGCATTATTTTAATACTATTAGCCATCTTTAAGCAGAATTTAATTCGTTTTCAGCAAATTTTGATGTATGGAAAGTTAGTTCGGAAGAAATCCGCAAGTTTTTTTATTTGTTTTGACATGACCCATTTTTACGATCTTCATTTTGACGGGTTTCAAATTTGTGATATTTATTTTAAATATCACAATTTATTTATTATTTAGTCAAGAGAAAATTTACAAACGTAGTATATAAAAAGTCTTTACTATCTTGTATTTTTTTATAAATTGTTTTTTTTTTATTATTAGTTAAGGGTGTTAAAGTAAATTTAAATAGATAATTTTATAATGGATAACTATGTGTTATCATAATATCATTAAAATTGTAACAGATTAAAGGTTTTTTGTGTTTGATTCAGTTCCACTAAAAAAAAGTTGTTTTATTAGTTAGTTATAAATATCATTACAATTTAAAGCATAAATATTACTAAATATATTACCAATAGATCTCGTACAGAAATAAAGGATTATTAAGTATAGTTGTAAAAGACACAAGAGCGACAAAGCATAAACAAAACAAGCATACAAAACATCAATTGCACAATCATAACCAATTTTACATAGGATATTATTTTAGGTTTAGTGAAAAACAGTTTCATACACCTGAATAATAAATCTATCACATAAAGGCGATACCATGCTTAAATACAATGACAGACAATAATAGCTAGATTAAACTATTGATTAATTATTATTACACCTTGTTGGACTGATAAAGCCAGCACTCTAATCGTATACATCAAAAGAAAAATATGTAGTAAATAATGAAATTAAATTTTCTATGTACTAATGATAAAAGTACCACACCAGAATAAGTCGGACCAACCCGGCTAAACGAAATCTATTTATGTTCATAATAAGATGTTCGCTAAAATGTGGTGCACATAGGAAGCTATAATTCATCGAAAAATATTAATTAGAACCGGAAATATTAAGATAAAAACAAATTAGATTTTAAAAAACAAGGGTTGAAAATTTTCATAACAATTGCGGTTGTCGATTTTTCATGCATTTTATTTTAAAACTAGTTGCTGAACATGGAAAAAATGTATCGTAAATCGGCTCAGTGGTTTAGGCTCTAAGCGCTTGCATAGACAACACAAAAAAGAAAAAAATGTGATATTTTTTTTAAAAAAAACTCAGGGGATCTCAAAACGTGTAAATCTATTTACATCACAATACTTTTTTGTACATATATGTACTACGCATATGAATCGGGTGTACTTAGTACTGAAACATAACTAAACACAACTTATAGCTTTTAAAATTACTTTTATTTAGGAAAAATATAAATCTAATAATGGAGAAAATCTGAAGAGAGAATTTACTTAAGTAAATGTAATAACGTTGGGACAGGAAATTTACATTTACTATCCAGTAGGGAACATTCAGGTACAATCTCATAAGGTTATATTAGATTTCTAAGCCTAAGATATTTTTACCCTTTTTGCTTTCTCATATACGGAGTATATGCAAAAAGATAGAAAAAATTCAATTTTAAAAACTCAGAGGAAAAAAAAGTTATCTAGTTTTAAAATACGTTTCTTATGTCTGTGATCTGTTTAAGGGCTGAGGTAATCTGCTAGACTAATTAAATAAGATATTTTGGGGTTTAAATTCAGTATGATTATGAACTTATAATAAGTTAATTCAAGTTATAAATATTATAATACAACGTATATAACTAGAAGTGTAATAGAACAAAGTTTTTTTTTGTCCAGGTGAGACGAACAGTTATATTATGTTTTAACATGGTTTAGGTACTGAAACTGAAATTACTTTTTGTGGTAAGATGGCGACGACATAATAACAATACTTTTAGTGAGGAATCGCCTTTCTTTATGGTTACATTCTTTCTCCTTTAAAATGGAAAATGTTGATTCGTATTCCCAACCTAATTTCTTTCTACGTTATTAAAAAAGCTTTGCAAACAAACTAAATAATGACAACAACTATTATAATATATAAACTATAATAACAACTAAATATAATGAGAGGCCACGGATATTATACGAGCGGTGAGCAGTGGGCGACCGATGCCGTTTACGTTTATGTTTACATTGAGTATAATGGAAGTAGATGACGGCTGACAAGCACGAGTGTCTGAGCGAAAATGTTTGCCGCTTACCGCTCACCGCTGAGCCTAGACATTAATTTTCTCTCACCGCTCTGTCTTTTCAGTTGATTAGTAACTCCCTTCAAGTAAACATGGCAGGGTACTAATAGGAAATACCGCCCAGCCAAATATTTTCGCTCTTCATAGCCAGCGCCGCTCACCGCTCTCCCGCCCACCACTCACCGCTTGTATCGTACCCGAGGCCTTGAAAGAGAAGGATTTACTAAAACCAAGCAGAAAATAAGCAGAGCAGTGGTAGGATTTAGAATTAACCTCCCACTATTTGTTGGAAAGAGAAGAAAAATCAATCGGGCGGGCACGAATTGGACAACTTTTACCTGCTCTGGTTAATCCTCGAGCTCGAATTGGACACCTTTTTAGAAGCAGCCCCCTTGGGACGAGCACGAACTGGACAACTTTCGCATTTTATAACTATCGCACTTTTCTTCTGACTCGATAGTAAAAAATATAGTCAGCGAAACTGTCTACGGTTTTATTACTGAAACGACTGTTACTCCGATTTTGTTATAACTGAAAATACAAAAGTTTTACTTTAGTTTAATATCTAGTTTATCTTTAATTTAATATCTACTTTAATTTAATATCTTTAATTTCATATCTAGTTTTTTCTATTAATTAATAGGTTTTTTGCAATGTATTGGTTTTATCGTTTCTTCCCACTGTCTATACTATTTTAATTTCATCGCCATTAGAAAAAATCTTTTTTCACATTTTTTCAGGATTATTGGGTGGTAGCGCCTCTAAATTAAGAGCTAAAATTCATTCTCGATTTCGCCACGGGGTATGATTTTTCTGAACCTACATGCCAAATTTCATCAAAATCGCGCCAGTAGTTTAGGCTCCACGCGTCTGCACAGACTACAGACAACAGACAGACATTTCTTAAACATTCTTTGGACTCAGGGGACCTCAAAACGTGTAAATTCATCAAAATCGAATTTTCAAGTCATCACAATACTTTCTCTTTATATACTAGGTACATGAGAAAGTAAAAAAGGAAATATGTAAAATAATCAGCCACATTTAAACAAAAAGCATATTTGTTCATTTATCTACAGTAAATAGTGAAAAATATAATTATACAGCAAAAAACGCTCTTTCTAATAATTAATTATGCGGTGGCTTTTCATTTTTTCCCATGAAGCCATTTCAGATAATTTAACGTTTGGATAAATGACGTCGGATAATATGAATAATAATAGATAATAATAATCTAATGTATATAATATAAATAAACAAACAAATATTGCATATGGTAAAGGGGGGGGGGGGGGGGGGGGCGAGCGTCACCCGCACGCAGGCGGCTATGAAGCTGACCGGCCCTGCCTTTAACAATAGAAACTAATAGTATGGTGAACAAGGCGCCGCGATGTGTTGAAAATTGAGAATCTATCACGTCGTCTACACGGTGATAGTTGTCGCGATAGTTGCCCCCTAATCTATATAAACGTTATTTTCTGTTATTATTCCTATCCTTTTTATTTTCTAAGAAAGAGTTTCTTTATTCCTATATTCTTGCCTTTCCTAGTTACTGCATTATTACTCTCACTAATTTTGTAGGAAATCGTTTAATTAATTAAATTACCAAAGAAATCATTTCATAAATTTCTTTTACCTATTTATTTTAAGTTTGAGAAGAAAATAACTCACTCTTAAATCATTATACATCTCTCATCAAAGAAAACCTGAATAAAAATGTTGCTGTTCAGCGAAATACAATATATTCTTCATTAGATATTCATAATATAACAATATTGTGGAAAAGACCAATGGTACACAAATGTAATCTAATAATTTATTGCTTCAATAAAAACCAATTTATCTTCAAAATTTAAATACCATAACACTTATGTAAAGAATATATTAAAAACTAAAAAAAAAAATATTTTAAAAGTTAAATTAAAGAATTCTAACAGGCCCAGTCAAATCCTGAATAAAATTATTGGAAAAAAGAGTGTACGGAGGTTACTGAAGGAATTGGTGTCCTCCAAACATTTAAAGGTCATCAAAACAACCAACACACTTTATTTTGACTCAATCAATAAAATACTCGATTTTTAACCCGAACAGGTTCTGTCCTAAAAATTATAATAAATAATTGAATAATCTTTTAAATTTATACACACACGCACGAAAATAAAATGATAATAGAAATTATTAAACAAAAGAATGAAAGATCTTGATTTGATGCTTACATTGAATTAATGCAATATCTATTTACCCCCTAATAAACATACTTCTTGTACTACAACTTGCTTTTATATATAATAATTCGCTTGATTGTGCTAAAAAGAACTAGATTTTAAGGCATCGAATGATTTTTGAAATTATTAGTAAGATTTACTTTACTTATTGCTCCGAGTTTACCGAAGGTAACAGACGCTATAAGATCGTTCTGAAGAACGAATATTTTTTATGTCTCTGATTTCAATAATGCCAAAACATATTTCCAAGGCTTATTTGCTAAGTCAGAAAATTATTTCAAATTTAAACGTGTAGAGTAATTTGGGAAATAAAATGTTTGAGTTGAGTTTGTAAGGGACAAAGAATAAAGAGGGGGGACAGACAAACTTCATTTACTTGTTCTGGATAAATCAGAGCCAGTAGAACTTACTTGGACAAGGGAAACTTGGCTATACCTATGACCTCACAACTTTTAAGCGTCAAGCGAGACTTGACTTATTTTTTTTTATATAAGAGTTTTTATTGGGATACAATAGACCTTTACATCCATTATTTTTTTTATTTTTTTTTTAAATGAATATTTTCACACAAACTTGTAAAAATAATAAAGATGAAATAAAATTATTCATATAATTATAAGAAGCTAAAACCTTAGTGTATTATAAGTAAGAGAGATTGCGATAAATTTATGAAAAATTGTAAGAGAAATTGCAAAAACCAACGGTAAATGAAATTGATTCTTCGAAACACTCAGAAAGTGTGGCAATGAATTATTCAAAACATATTTTTAAAGAAATGTAAAAGAAGACTATTTTATTGGCTAGACTTTATTTTAAAAATTCTGGCAGACAAGTTCGATCAGCACTTTCTCATATCAGCATATATACAATAATATTTGTATAATGGGTAATATATATATATATATATAATAGTTTTAGTAATTATCACACAACAAATATAATCTAAAATTAATAATAATTATTATCTTCTTTCATAATTTAACATTTTTGTTCAAGCATAGGTTATAATTATTTTTATAATAAGGAATATAAACTAAATAACTTTCAAGTTATCACTTCATCAGTCACAAATATTTTTTAATATTTTAATTTAACTAATCTACATTGTTGGTATTGATATAAATCAATATTTGTATCAATATGTATTCAGGAAATGATAACCGTATATATCTTTAATTCAGAGATGGTTCGGCTATATACAGGTATTAATATCAAATGTCTCCTACATGGAGTTGGATTTATTCCAAAATGATGCTCAAGTTTATTTCAGCTTTAATTTATGGTATAATTATAAATGGAATAGATTACGTTTTGAGTTTTTTCAAATGCAAAATAAATAAATAATAAAAAACAGTCACCTATAGTTAGTATTACATTTTGGATGCGATAATTTGATAAATATTATTATCTTGTTTTAAGATGGCAGATTTATCTAATATATCCAGTATAATTTATTTCATTCTATAATAATGAAAAGCACATTTTAATGTGTTTATAATTATAATTGAAACATTCTCATTACAGAAATAGTCCACCAATTAGTGTGGCACACAGCTTCCTCGCGTCCTATCACGTATACTTGGCTTTTACAAACCATTATTGTCAAATTTATTTTATTTTGTCTCGTCTTTTTTTTAACATTTATCAAATGTTTTGAAATTTTACATAAATAAAAGTATCAATTTAGCAAAATATAATGAGTGCAGACGGTTGAAATTAATATGGGACCATCTAAATTCGACAAACCATCTCAATTTCTAAAAAAGCAGATGTGTACTTGTAGAGATATAGTAGAGAAACAAATGAGCGCAGAAGGTTGAAACTGACATGGAATAGAAAGACAAATTATGACCTAACACACAAATTTCAATAAAAAGTAATTATTAAAAATAAAAGTAGTTTCAAAGATATGTGGGTTTGCAGAAATGTCGAATGACAGACAGGCACTGGACAAAAACTGTTCCCTGACGTCTGAAACGGATTTCTGTCTTGAATTTTATGAATTCGGAAACATTAATTGTTTGGGATTTAGCTAAAATCTGATTATTTATGTAATGAGATTTGTTGTCTACGAGTTTGAAAGAAGGCCTGGGACGTTAAGATTAATTCAATTATGACCGAAGTTCATTTAGTATTTTCGCTATCCCCGGGTTCCCCCGCCCCATCTAAGCTATCTCATTGCCGACCAGCGAGTGAGTCAGTGAGTTGCCTCCTAGTCTTGGTTGTGTCATCTTGAAGCGTATCCGGCGCATCACTTGCTTTCTCACGTGAACAACGTGGTAGTGATAGCGTCAGTTTATTTCCGACAGGGTCTCATCAGTCTCCCATGTTCTGCGGAAACATTTCAAATGGTCTCTTGGGTCTCAGCATCCCAGATTCACCACAAGGATTAATTCTTCAATCACTGGCTGAATTACCTCCGTCGTCATTTACCACCTCAAGTTCAATCCCAACATAAACCCGTGGTCAGGTGTGGATTTCTACTCACCGCCGTTGAGGATCTCTGTGGACAACTTGTGAATTACTCTTCTCAGATAAGCCTTCAGTTACTTGCCTATATCACATTATTCATTTATCATTTCTTAATAGTATACATTAAATTATATTTTCTCATAAGATCAGTATACTTTCTTCTGATACAATCAACGAACCTATAGTTAGGTTCAGATCGATTTGATTTACACTTTTATTGTTATTAATCAGTTTCTTTCATTTAGGAAGATTGTAGATAATTCCTTGATCAGCAATCAAATTATATATTTTTTTTGGTTTGATTTAAACCTTAACATTATTCTTATTATTTTACCGATAAAGAGTCATTATTATTTTGTTTAATTTTTGCTAATTGTCAACTTAACTTGCGAATTGGAGATGCAACTTACTGTTCATTTTATTATTAAAAGGGAGCTCCTTATTAATTAATATTTTTATATTCAAGAATGTTATTTGTATGATTTTAGGGAAGATATTTATATTTCGTTCATTAAATTAAACTCTTAACTTTTAACTGTATTTTGTTTACTTATTGTCGTTTGAATGATAACAAATCCTTTCATTTCAATGATTTTGGCGTTACGGGATTTTAAATAAGTGAAAACCCGACGCTAATCCCGAAAATTAATAATTTTCGTTCTTCGGAACGATCACATAGCTCTGCTACATTTGGTAAACTATGAAGCAAAAAACAAAAAGTAAAAAATATTTGGTTCTTTACATTCAGGTGTAGAGAATAAGTTTTAACTAGTGATAAACATCATGTGAGAATAAGTACTTTTTCCAAAAAAAAATGTACCCAGTTAACAATATATCTAGCATTATAACAAACCTTTACAATCAAATTAAATTTAAAACCATGTATCCTTAATTAGAAGGTTTATTATGGGGTACACTAACTGACTTGTCATGTTAGTTGACGAGTGTTAATTAACAAATAACAAAAAACTTTGTTTGTATTCTGAATATGCCGTCCTTACTATTAGTAAACAATTTATTCATGTCAGAATTATAGAAACATTTCCAAGCACATGTTTAAGAACTAAAAAAGTCGACATCAATTAATTTCTCAATAATGAATAAACGAGATATAAGGTAAAAATTCGAATAAGTAAAATTGATGTTAAAGAGAGCTATGTCGTTAAATCAGAGGGAGCTAAGAACGCAGAAAGTAATACGTTGTTTAATGGAACTAATCATACCATACAGAGTTAACCTAAATTAGACAAGTAAAATTCAAATAATGAATGTTCGCGAACATTGTTGTACTTATGTCTGAAACGTATTTTGGGGAATTTAGAACTTGGGGATAAAAAAAATGTTCTTCAGAATGATTACAATAATTCTACTACCTTCGGTAAACTCGGAAAAAAAATGTATTAAGTTAATAATACAAGAAGGAAGTTATAACTAACTAGTAGAAATAGGAAGTTACTTAAACAAAGCAAGATGAAAGATAAATAAATAGGAAAAGGTGAATTCTATTAATAAATCAACCATTATATATTTTTATTAATTGGCAGAAGTAACAATGTAATTATAAATATTTGAACTCTGAATAAAGAGCATGGAATGTACTAGAGTGGGTGTAGGTGTTCATTAATTATAAAAAATCCTAGGAAATTCCAACAAGCTCTAAAGGTAGAGAACGAAAGAATGATGTGAAAAGTTCAGTAACTAATTAAAGTAAATATCTAAAAATGATCATAAAAGATAGATAGTATAGAAAATTTATATATATATATATATATATATATATATATATATATATATATATATATATATATATATATCCAGTGAACTTCGTTGTGAGAGATACATATTCATAATTTGTTAAGGGTTTTTTACGTTGAGGCTCATATATTTTCTTGTTAATTAGTAGAAACCTAATTAATGTAATTGCGAAAGAAGTCACTCATAAATGAGATAAAATAATATGTAGGAATAAGATTTGGTTGTAATACATAGGTTTGAGGACGAGTTAACACGGGCCCAAGGACCCCAGAGGAACATTTCCTCGAGAAATCTTAATGGAACGCCTCCTTAATAAGAGATCTTGACTGACAGACTGACAACTTCAATTTCTTGTTCCATCAGATCAGAGTCTTCAGAAAATCACAGATAAGATAGTAAAAAAGGAAGAAGTAATCAGTATGGTAAAACAGCTATGAAGAAAAAAAGAAGGAAACTAAAGATTAAGAAACTAGGAGTGGCCAAAATAATTATTTAAGAAGAATTAAATAAAATATAAAAAATAATATAATTTTATATTACTTAAAAAAGTATAAATTAATGCGAAATTTCATAAATTCTTAACAGTAAATTATACACAAAAGAATAAAGTAAGATATTCTTCTCGTTAATTAAACAAACAGTTATCTATAACTGCCTCTGTTATACTACTACTAGTTGGATACCCGTGCTTCGCTACGGAGTGTTATTTAAATTTGATAAGTTTATAAACTACAATCAAGAAACATTTAAATTGTTTTACTATGCGAGAGTATCTAGATTCTATCCCTTCCACTTATACCCCCTTCTCTTTGATAAGATTAGCAAATATCCCAAATTATCCCTCCCCCCTCCTAAATGACAATATTACAAAACTGTACATAACAACAATTACTCTAATCTTAAAGAGCTTTTCAACCATATGCATCATGAAGCGTATCCATTCCTATTACCCGTATTCATTTCTTGTACCCCGAACCCCTGTGTACCAAAATTTAAATTTAGAAAATTCATGTAGACAGTGATTATCCCCTTGCTTTGAAGGTAAGGTGTGCAAATTTTCATCGAGATCGGACAAAAACTGTGGATTTGTATAAAGAACATACACAAACACGTTGACTTTTATATAATATGGCCGCCACCTTTAATCAAAATGCCTGATTGGTAAACCATTTGTCAAAAGTTAGTAATTTCATAAAAGGAAGCTAACTTCTAAATTTCAAGGTTCTAGTGCAATTGGTTCCGGAGATATCGTCTTGTCGAATTGTGTATATAAATGGCCGCCATCTTGAATCAAGATGGCAGATTTTAAAAATATTTCTTAGCGAGCACCTAGGAGGTAAGAGGAACACACCTACAAAATTGTATGGCCATAGGTCCAGTGGTTTCAGAGATATCGTGATGTGTCAGTGAGTGAGTGGTATTTGGATTTTATGTATATAGATTAAGATTAAATGTAATATGATATGAAATTAACTCATTGTAATTTTTATTTTATATAATATTCAATTAATTATTTTATTAATAAAATTTATTTACTTCTTTAGTACCTGCTGCAGAGATCTTTTAGTAATTTAAAAGGCCAAAAGGATTTTATTGAGACTATTTCCCCTTAAAATGATTTATAATTGACACTGTTAAAATTCACAAGTATAGAACGTTATTATATTATTATTGTTATTTTCTCCGAGGAGAATTCATTTTCTTGTTTGAATCCGGATCACTAACTAAATGTTTATATCAATATTTTATAATTCTTTCAGAAGTGCCTTATATTTTGAATAAATTTATAAGAGTAAAGTAAGGCACATGTAAGTAGTCATATTATGTAAGATTATAAGATTAAAAATAACTTAATTTAAATTCAGAAAAATTAAAAAAATATATATAAAAAAGTTTATTTAATAGAATTGGCACTTGCGAGTAAATCCTTTATGTCCTTTTAAATGACAACAAAAATGAGTATATCTATTAATTGTTTTATGAGGGTGTCCGACAATTTGGTCGTATACACCGAGTATTTGTTTCTATTCGATCAAGTTTTATAAAATTTAGATAGTAGAAATTAATTTAGTGTCTAGATCATGCTGCTTTCAATAAATTGATACCGATTTACGAACTCAACAAATGAATATTATTTTATAAAGCAATTTAATGAACTAATCGAGAAGAAATGAAGACTGGTACTCGCATCATCAATCTTCAAACAAGTCATTAGAGCTTCTATTAAGTAACAAGAGAAAGAAATATATTTATTTTTTCGACGTGGTTGAGGTAATCTGTGATTTCGTTCACCTCTTGAATCTCTTTTCATCCAAAGAACTTCAGAATGATATATCATAAGAGTAATGCAGGACATCAGATAATAAAGAAAGTTTAATAAAATAAATTAACTTTTTTCTTTTACTCTTTCTTCTTCAGGGTTAGATTCGAAGGCGTTCGTGTAGAACACGCAAGTAGGTCCATTAGCAAACCCGGACTTCATCCTGTTTAATGAAAGAAGGGAGGGGATCGACAACTTCTCATTTCCATTTGATACTCATTAAGATAAAACATCCCTCTGGGATTCCAATTATCACCAGGTAACTTAGGTGTTAAGTGAATACCCTAAACTCTTGGCTATATCGATTTCGCTATGTCGGGAAGCTTACTTTGATTCAATAAAAAAGTCAAATGAAATAAATAATACAAAAATTGTATGGTATAGAGCTTGAAATCGAGAGTATTTTACGAACGTTCCTTTAGGTTACCTTTTATTTATTCACTCTACAAGCGAAATAGAAACAAGATTTATCAGATATTTGGCTATCTCGAGTAGGCAGCTGTTTGTGATGCAAGACTAACTTGAAACTAACTTCACCTACATACAGGCCGAGCCCACACGGCCAATCCTCCAATACAGGTAGTAAATTAACTGTATCGGCTGTATATTCTATTGTAGTAATTAAACAGATAAAATCTAAAAACTCCAAATAAGGACCTAAAGAAAAACTAATCAAGTAAGTATTGTTTCAGTCGACAACAATGAAAATGATCCATCAAAATCGGACTTAAAATGTAATTATAAATGAACAATTAGATCATTTGCAATGTATAGTATCAAGTACTATCAATAGATATTACTGCAAGAACAAATGGACAATAGACATTATTAATTATCCTTTTTGGAAAGCCTTATCAAATTTTAAGATAAACCTTATAGTTAATCATTATAGAAATAATATTATAAGCGACAAATTTTTATTATCAAAGAAGGATGGAATGTATTCCTTCCTTCCCTGGAGGGGGAGAAAAACACAGTAAACAAGTTCTAAAAGTATTTGTAGGCGGTAGTTTCAGTAGGTACGTAAGCAACAATATAAGATTTAGAATTTCACCATCAGCAAAATGACAAGAATGAAGCTTTTATAAGAAGTAAGCATAGAGGACTTAGCAAGAATTGGAAAGTATAGCTTACGTTATTGCACAGGATTTAATTTATTTTCCTCTCATATCCTCTTAATACACCAATTAATCAGGGAGAAATAAGAGGCTCCACGCATATTACCACAAAAGCACCGCAATAAAGGGAAAAAAAGGTAATGTTAGGATTACGTGTAATTAAAAGGTTAGATTCTTAATGAATAAGTCAGCTAAAGAAGCAGGCATCTTAGTAAGATGACTATGACTAGTGGTCTTATAAATTTACACGGTAATTCAATAAAAACCTAAGGTGCTAGAGTCGATATATATTTTCAGGAAGGCAAAACCTCTTTAAACACCTGGAATTTAATTGAATAATAATAAAAAAAAACCTCTTAAACTCAACCAAGCCCAAACTATGAATATATATATATATATATATATATATATATATATATATATATATATATATATATATATATATATATATATATATAGAGAGAGAGAGAGAGAGAGAGAGAGAGAGGGGGAGCATCAGCGTGAATGAAATACATAATACTCTTGTTGGTTGTTGGGTATGTATAAAAATCCAAATAGATGAGATTTAAATTCACATAAACAAATTCACTTCGAATTTAAATCGCAGAGAAAACGGCCAGATTTATCAAAAGGCTCGTATAAAAAACCTTATCTCAGAATCGATGGGTTTTCCTTTTGAAAAATGCTATAAAGTAAAACAGTTAAATAAACATAACATATAAAAACTCTGAATGGTTTCAAAGGAAAAGCGAAACGAGAAAACGTATAAACAAACAAGTTTTAACGAGAATTTATAAGAGAGAAAGGGTTGAAGGTAAAACACGTTACAATTTCCATTTGAACGAACTTAAAACCCTGTTACTATTTTAAGCCTAGTGATCAATGGATGAACTTGTTTCAATTTAGTAAAAACCTTTTATATAGAATTTGATGGCTTCAAATAACATTTGTTACAAAGAAAATTGTAAATATAAGACTCGGGTTCGATCAATTTATCTTCAAAGGTTAGTCTCTACTATTAACACCTCTAAGTTTGCATGAAGTGAACTTTATATTTATATAAACGAATTCATTTTATAAATAAATAACTAAAAGCGACAACAGGCGACAATTAATATATATAGGTATAGATAGAAAAACCTCTAACTAGTTGTTGTAAGGTACCAAGATCATTGACAAAGAACTAAAAGAATCTAAACTTAATATAAAATATTATTGGTACTAAATACTAAATTAAATATAATATTATTCCCTGAAAGGTTACTAGAGTATGTAATGATAAGAAAATTAGAGACGTTGAATAATGCCAAAAAGAAAATAAAAATTGGGATAGATAAACCCAGAGTCCTAGATTAATATATTTCTAACACTAAGTACAACATAATGACAATCCTTTGAAAAAGAAAAGAGTCATAACCCACCTTTAGAAGCTCTAATAGTGAAAGAACCTCCTAGAGCTAATAACGGCATAGCAATAAAAATTCAAAACTATAGAAAAACACATTTCTACAAAACTAACTGACGGCTATCAATGGAAAAATCAAAATAAACGAACAAATAATAACCTATCGAAAAAGTGGTTTAATAATGGCCCATCGTTAGAAGACAACCATGAAAACACCTAATTGACCAGTAATGCTTACATATCAAACAAATTCGCTGAGAAATAATGCAGGTTAGCCTTTACAAAAAATACTACTGCTGTTTATCATCAATTTTTGCAATATATTACTAATCAAACAACAACCTATTCGGCCATTCATGCCGTACTATCATTAAATATGTCTAGCATAGAAAGTTTGAATACTATTACACAAAAAGAAATCGAAATAACAAAAGGCTTACCTACTCATTAATGTAATGCGACTTTTTTGCTACAACTTTGATCAACGTGAGGCCCAATAGTAACATTGCCACGGGACTTTGAATGCAATTATTTTTATAAGAGCCTTAAGTTAACTCAATTGCTGAAGCTAACTTAACTTTTTAGCCAATATCCAAGATTACTAGCTTATCTTTTTAAAATATTACACAACCAATATAGGCTAATATTAAATATTTAACCTGTCCAGTGTAATCTTTATGAAAAATTCATAAATTTATAAAAAAATAGCAATATGAAGAAGACATAGAAGAAAAAAAACTGAAGGATATTATTACCCAATAGTAAACAAAAAATAAATAGCCTAATTAACTTTTGTACTCTTGAGTAAAGTATTGGCAGAGAATAATGATAAAAAATAATTAAATACAAGGAGTAAAGGCGGTAGGTAAGAATTACATGCGAGGATACACAGGTGAAAAGGCCAAACGTGCAAGGTCTTGGCGAGGTGAAGATGTTTCCTACTAGAACCTCTAGGTGGTACCACGAGAGAATTCGTGCCGTAATCCAAGATGCCGCGAGGTCGTGACGATTTTACGCGCTGTGCGTTGCGCATGCTCTAACAGGTCTTTCCTTGAATCCGGAGATGCTTAGATCACGAAACTTGTCTTCATTTTTAAAGAGGAGAAAAGAAATCTTGAGTTGAACTCGATCGAAAGCAATAAGTATATAAAAAAAGATTCAACTTAAGATGAAACGGAGATAAAAGAAAAAAACATTTAAAGTTTAGTTGATTATATCTTATGAATAGAGTAAGCGAAAAGTCAATTCAACTTGGCCGATTTAAACAGAGGTGGGGGGTTATGAAGATACCAAATGGCTCGCTCTACTATAACCACCCAATGAAGATTCCATTAGACTTCAATGCCACATACACGACGGGAACGCATTAAACTACTGTGTTCAATGACATTATGTATACACATAATATCATCGAGAAACGAATAATAAAAAATCTGATTAAGGTTAAACATGAGCAAGGGACGATTTAATCAGTAATCCTGCCGAAAATCTCCAGATTAAAATTTGATTAAGAAAAGCCTAATAAAAAACACTTCAATTTCGCTGGTTCTACTCTACAGACCAGGGTAGATCCTGGTCCCTGGCCTCTTGATCATTTGCCTTTGATCTAACGCTATCGCGAGCACTCCTGTTTCATAAATCAAGATTGGTAGATGTGCCCTCTATTTGAGCACTATGATATTTTTTTTTTTTTAACGACACTGAACATTTTAATCATATTCTCATTTCACCTCGTGTCTCAGTCATATTAACGGTATGCTAAATAAAATGCTTGATTTACTGAGACATGAGATGAAATTAGAACATAAATTAAATGTTTAATGTCGTGAAAAACCATCTCTAGAAGTGGTTGATTATAACATAAGGTAAGGATAGATGATCTACTGGTTTTCGCTTTTGTTTTATGAATGTCTAACATATATAAAGATATATATATATATATATATATATATATATATATATATATATATATATATATATATATATATATATATATATATATATGTGTGTGTGTGTGTGTGTGTGTGTGTTGTGTATGTTTCTCTTCGGAAATTCAATCTTTATAGAAATTATAAGTTATTAAACGCTAATATTGTAACTATTTCACTAAATCTATGGTGTTTAAAATGTTAGGCTAGTTACTTTGTTTAAGTGTTTAAAGTCGGTCCGACAAATCGAAAGTAACTTTCTCACATAGACATTGTATTTGAATCCCATAATATCTCATTTAATTGATTTATTGGTAAAAATGTTGGTACTTTTATAGAAAAGGGCCCCTTTTTGTTTTTTATACAAAAGAGTTTATATCCCTTAGTCTAACTACCTATTAAGACAAAGGGATATTCAGTCCAATAGGCATTGGGACAAAGGAATATCACACATTTATATTAAAAAAAGTGTGTATTAAGTTGTAAGAAAGTATATTAGATTAAAAACAAAAAGGGGGCCCTTTTCTATAAAAGTGCCAAAATGTTTTTACAAATGTTCGACAGGTAGATGTTTACTGTTTATTATTCCTACACAACCAAATTAGATTTGTTGTGATCAATATCTCAAAAACTACATTTTCCCCGAGAAAACAACTTGTTCCGTTCGATTCGAATTAAACTTTACTAGATTTTAGAATTTTAAATCGAAATTGTCAAAACCTTTTTCGATAAATATTTTTTGCCATGAGGGGTAGCGCTTATGGGAGTTCCCGTGAGCGCTTCAAAATTTGGAGCTAAAACTATTTTTTTGGATTTTGAAAAAATGTAATCAAAATTTGTCGCAAACGCGTCTGCATAGACAACAGACGACAGTCAGACATTTTTAAAAAAAAAAGTTTTTTGAGTCAGGGGACCTCAAAACAAGTAAATCCAACAAAATCTAATATTTGCGCTAGAACAATACTTTACATTATGTATACCAAGTATATGAGCAAGTAAATAATGGATAAAGACAAGTTAGAGAAAATCAAAACACTTGCTGGTGTAAGATAAATTGCTCCCGAAACGTAGTTAGTTAACCCGCAATGGAATTCTCCAACTATGAAATTATAATAACTAAACCAATTCACTACTTCTACAAATAAGTCAACGAAACTTATAATTCAATAAGTATCATCGATCTAATGTCAGGAAATACGAGTGTATTCAAACTCCAACTCTAGACATTATAAAACAAGAAATAAAAATAAGCTTGATAATAGATGATGAAGAGATGGGACACGTTGAAAGGCAAAAAGGAATCTTAAATTCGAAAAGGCACCATCTTACAAAGGTATAAATTGATTAACAGGACATCCTGTGGGTAAAAGAGCATGCGCAATGAGTGGTCCTCAGCGTAGAACACTAGGAGAATGTTAAGTGAGTTAGTCAGATACCCCCACCTCTCCCTTGAGTAACTGCCGGAGCATGCTGATTGGTCGAAGCTTGGCTGTTGAGACTGAATGCTAAACATCTTTGGATCCAAGTGGGACATTGTTTCTGGTTTCAATGAAGGGCCACACTACATTTTACATAGAGAGAACCGACACCAAGTCGTAATAGAGAATAGGTAATAGACAAAATCCTTTCAAAACGATAGAGATGCATTCACGTGGTTTTGCTTTTGACTTGGAAAAAAATTACCAACCAATTAGAGGTTTTCATATAAGTTTACATTTAGAAAAACTTTAGTAAAAAAGCCGTACGAAAAATATTTGTGTAAGAAAGTTAACAGAAAACAAAAACATGGAATTGTTCGACAGAAAAAACGTTTGTCGGGCGACTCATTTTTTTATTACTATTTTTTCTCCTTTTTTTACTGGTTGAGGAAATTTTTAATATTTAGAAAAAAGTTTCCGTTGCCTTTAGTAATAAAATTTATAATAATATAGATGTCACTTTTAAAGAAATAAAAATTAATGAAACCCATGTAGTAAATCATTTTCCAGGGAAAAATATAGATTCGGAGGTAATAGCTGTCAAAGATGGGGAATGGAGGCTATAAATATGGAGCATATTGCTTTCTATTCCGCAAGCGAACAAAATATTTTTATTAAAACTTATTAACTTTAAAAGTACTCATCCTATTTTAAAGAAATTTAAATGGTTTGTCGAAAGTTGCCCATAGATAGTCACAAGTGAATTTCATACGAATAGGTAAATTATTGATATGGAAATTAATGTGACCCCACTGGGAATCGAAACAGATCCAAATTTTATGTGAACATTCGTCCAATAGGACTTGAGAAAGCTATGTGCCACACAAATTGGCAGATTATTTAAAACAACGAAGACCAATACACATATTCTAAACGGAGAGAAAATTAAAAAAAGAAAAAACTTATGTACATATTTGTACAAACAAAAAGTTTTAGCTCAATGAAAATTGAATATGGACTGATTCCATTTTCATTATTCTTAGCTAGCGTGGTCTTAAATACACTCCCTATTTACTCCGTTGATAACTATCGTCTTCTTAGAACAACAAAAATATCGAAACGGAAACAAGATATTTTTCATAAAACCCAATTACATTATAAATAATAAATGAGTATCATCATATTATTGAAAAAATGTAACTAAAGATATAGCGATAATAATAAGGAAGCCAAAAGATCACTTTAAAATCATGTAGGAGCAAAAGGTCAAAAAACAAATAAATAACATTCATCTATGATTTATAGATTATGTTTGAATAACAAGTCTTTTTTATTCAACAGTTTAAAATGTCTCACAAAGAATAAGAATAAGTAACAAAAAGTCTCAAAGAAGCAACAATGATTATAATGAGCTTTTATCAAACAACTCAACATCATTAGAGAAGGACGAAAACAATGAAAATGATGAGAAAAACACTTCTAACAAGAATACGTAACAACCTAACTATAATTATTATATGATGTAACAAACGAAGGGAAATTATAAGTAGAGCTGGAGGATTTGCGCAGAGCAAAAAATTAATGAATTAGATAGAACGAAAGAAAAATATATAATATGGAAGAAATAAGAGATAAGATCAGAACAATATATTATAAGTGCATAACTGAATAGTTAATGAAGGAAATAAAAAGCTTAATTGTTAGGTCATAATAATAAGTATTTAATTCGAGAGAGAGATAATTCAGAAAGAAAAGTTAAGAGTTAACTAGATGTTAGTTTATTAAAACTAGGTGAGCAAGTGAAGATTAGATATCAATAGTATAATAAATAAAACGATTGTCTCACCACAAATTTAATTTTATTACTGTAAAGTCATCTTTCCTAGCAATTATCAGTTTCAGTAAAAGGTACAGGGAAAAAAACCCCGTTCAGAGTCACACTAAAGACAAGTATCAATTTTAATTTACAAAGACTTCGAGTAGATATGTAATAATTTGTCAATGGTCTAATCAATTTTGCCTTTTAAATTTTGAATCATTACATAGAGTAAGTTCCGAGTAGACCAGCTAAACTGATCGAACTGGTCTGCATATAATTAAAAATGATATATTTTAGTTTTTGGCTGTCAACTCACAATTTTTTTTCTAGAGAATTATTAACGAATAATAATTTAATTAATATTAATAATAAAAAAAAACTTTTAAGTTGGGAAGAAGACATTAAATAATTTTTATTTATGTATTTTCATTAATATGTAATTAAAACGAACCTCCATAAAAAAAAATAATAAGAATTACAAATAAAGTTACCCAATAAGAGACCAATGCCAAAGTACATACCTAAAACAAACAAAACAAAAATAAAATTAAAATAATGGTTAATAGTCAATAAATAATTTAAGAAACAAATTATAATGCTGCAATCAGAGAGCAATTGAGAAGCTTATGAGATTGTTGATTGTTAATCTCTTAACAGCATACATAAACCTGATTATCAGAGAAGATGTAATGAATTGATTTCAGATCTTGTATCATATCTGAATTCAAATGTAAATAAAAAATAAGAAATATGAAGATAATAATAAAAAGGAAATGCATAAAATGAGAGAGAATATAGTTAAATAACATTATGGTTACATTAAAATTATCAACTATAAAAACTTTTCCATTGTATTGCTCGAAAATATCTATGAAAAACAAAACTGAACATACAGAGCAATATCAGAGACAAATAAATAAATTCTAACTATAGTGACACCGGTGGTATGATATGTTTATCATAAAATGATTTCGTATATGTATTACATGATCAACATGATTCGATTTAAGTTTCTCTAAGGGTGCGTTCGGAAACACTAACCGGTCAACCTCATGGTCGACCGGCGGTTTGTTGTGGTTAGTGTCATGGCGGCATGAAATCATTTTTGTTTCCGAACGGGCAGCGGTCGACCGAAAAGGATATAAACAAAGAGAGGTTACAAATATAAATTCGTTTTTCTTTGGTGTGAGATAGAAGTGAAGCTGTGACGATTCCTCAAGTGAATAAACTATTGCAGCGGCACCCCTTTAGGTTAAATCTGTATATAGCAATCATCCCTTTCCTTTTTCCTTCTACTAAATTCTCAGATTACACGACGTTCAGCAGCATCTTCCTCCTGAAACCTTGAACTTCACTGTTTACATCGATAATATCAACTCTTCTGTGTACAAATGATACATTTATAATCTCTTAAATGTATAAAATATGCAAACGGACAGTTTAACAAATGTATATAATCTCTCATGAATGAATCAAGCAAAATTGTGCCACCAAGCGATCCTCGACCGCACAGTCTCCTTCAACTCAGGCAGGGGTTCTATTTTAGATTGTCTAATAAAATAACAACTATATCGGTATCCATAAAATGTTGAAAACTAGGATTGGTAACAAAGTAAATAATTATTAGGACAAAAGTAGGTCTATAATGACCTGTGGTACAAAGGAATATCACACTTTTCATCTTTCAGTTTTGATATATTGTTATTATTAGTCAAAAAAATTACCCACCAAATTCACTTTAATTTTTTAAAAAAAAGGTGAATAACAAAGTAAAAGAATGCCGAAAAAGGTCCATGTTTCACAAAAACTAAATATTAATAAAGAATTTTAAAAATTAGCAAAAAAAGACGACAATGTATTCAAATGTTTACAAAATAACAATGACATTTCGCCATAAAGGTAACATGATGGTTACTAACCGGACTCACCGTATTTCGATTTCGGTCGAAGCGGTCGCGACCGAACGCGGTCGGTTGTTTAGGTTGGTGTTTCCGGACACACCGGTTACTTCTCGGTCGACCTGGTTAGTGGTTCCGAACGCACCCTAAGGTATTTGTGGGAAAATTACATTTTATACATAGAACTAATAATATATATAATAGGGTATTTATTGTATACCAACCTTAGAAATGTGTTTTAGAGTAACATGTATGATTTGATTTGATTTTTTGTTTTTTTTAAACTGTTGAAGGATTTTACCTAAATTTTAGTGTGGAGTTCCGGCACTAATTCGAACGAAAATTTAGTGGGTCGACAGCTAAAATCCCTAGATGTAGAAACGAATCGAATGGTTTTCCAATTAAGAAAGAGTAGATTGGATATTCCCATCCTCCAAAAACGATGAGGTGTCAAATTGGATATAGGTAGATGAGGTAAAACCAAGGTAGAATTTCCACCAAAAACCAGACAGTCGTACTAGATAATGGACCGTTTTCCCGAGGCTAAAACTTGGCTAATGAATTTCCAAGAGGAAACGTCCTCCCTTCTACTCCTCTTTGCCAAGTTTAAACCTTTGATTAAGCATTTGTGAAATGAAAGGCTCTTCCGACCTAAAATTAACTTGTAAAAAGTTGTTAAATGAAAATTGAAAATTTCCAACCAGAAATTGAAGTCAGAAATGGTTTTTTATTGCTTTCAAAATTTCCTCAAACGAATAATTTATAAATTTAGTAACTGGCAGTTTATGCAATTTAAAAAAATGATGAAAAAATAATGACTGTATAAATTTAACAGCTACACGCATGTGCTCTCCTATAGTAAAAACTGAAAGAACAAATCACACGAATTTCTTTACCTCACAAACCCTAACCAGATTTTTAGAACTTTAAAGGGTTTGTTTTCTTGGTGGGTTAGGGGTTGTTGATAACCATATTTTTAGAATGTTAAAGAGCTTGTTTTTTAGGCAATCCAGGAAAATTTCCACCAATCAAACAGCAGATCAAATATTAGCGGGTTCAAAATCAAAAACAACAAAGAATTCTCCTAACACACTGTAAATGTATGACATTATCTTGACAATTTTTGAGTTAGCCACTTTTGAAGTAAGAGTGAGGGATTTCTTATTGAAACTAGCGAGCGGTACCCGGCGTTACCCGGGTTTCGTCTACCTATGCCCTCTGGATAAATAATGTTCTTAGTTTTATAATTTGTTGCACATCACGACCAAACGTACAGACAATAACAAACGTTGTAAAACTTCTTTTGCGACTTCTTGACCAAAGATTCGATTTTATAATATGCCTATAATTTATAAATCAATTCTTAAACCTTATGAACCAATGGAATTAAATTCTGGGATAGCACCAGTGGCTCAAATTTATATTGACTCCAATCCCTCCAATCAAAGGTCCTTAAAAATTCACCAACATATCATATTTTACTTATCATCCAATCCATAACGACCTTAATTAAATAACTTACATGACCTCGATGATTCCATTTGTTTACAATATTTTCCCAGTGTTCTTTGGCTTCTTTTGGCATTGATAATGAAAATATAAAATGCCATCAATGTAAAATAACAAACCAAATATAAAAAAAGATTTCAGGACACACAAAGAGTCCGCAGGCAATTTAAGAAATAAGACGAGTTCGTTAACCAGCATAATCGGCCCAGCCGTATCAAAATAGCAGCCATTTAAAAGTTTGTTTGAGCTATAACTTTTTAACCATTTATTATACGTGAAAAACGCCTACATATGCGTTTTCTTTGTCCAAACATAATGAAATTATTCCGAAACGTCTAGCCCAATCCGTTCCTAAGATAATATAGTTTTATGATTTGGGGGGGGGGGGGGATTAAAGAAACAGTTTTTAGTTTTTTAACAAGTTATTATAAAAACGCATATGGTCGCGTACAACGATGATAAACAGCTAAGACCTTTTTATAAAAAAATAGTCTACAAGCATCCTGAAGTATCAATTAAAGAATGCATTGGTAAAGGTTGGAATCAAATTGGTCCAGTAGTTTCGGATATTAGCGCCAAAATACAACAAAACACCCTACACTCCGTCATAACGAAACTGGTGGATTCTATGGGTCAAATGTAACAAAAAATATCAAGTAAGCATATGCCCATTTCTCAATAGTTTTTGAGGTATCAATTTATTTCTGTTTTTAGTGTTTTACAAAAATTAAAAAATAAGGGAAAAAACAACATAATATCTCAATAACTAAATAAGATAGAGAAATTTTGTTTTTAAAACATAACATGGTTAAATAATCACGCTAACTTACTGGAAATCAAGATAATCTTAGGGCTAAAATACATTTAATTAACTTCCACAAGAAACGAAGTTGTTCAAATGACATTGAGTGACAGTATATACTTATTAAGAAAAGAATCTTGCCTTACAATATTTAATAAGAGTGCTATATGAATTTGCGATTGTATTTATGACCTTGTATTTTAGATTACACAATAACTGGGGTCTCGTCTGCTACTTAAAAGAATGAATGTCGCACTTGAATATTAGCCATATAATAGACATAGACAACATGTATATCCTTTCTATTTAAGACTTCAGATTTAATTCTAAAAGTAAAATTAATACTGTTTAATAAGTTAATTTAATACTGAAAGTTATATTAATCAAAAGAGATCATTTGAAAATATCTTAAGATTCAGATAAGGGTTTGTCTGGAATAACAATCTGATATTAATTTTGTAGTACGAATGAGAAGTCATTTTATGTTTTAAACGGACATTATTTATTTGTTACTCGACACTTCCTAATTATAAGAGCATTTATAAAGCTAATAATAATAAGATTCTAATGGTTAAACTAGTGTAAACAAATGCCTACTATTTATCTATAGAGCACGTTTCACTAGCAACTACATTACTTTTGGTGCAGCACATGCAAACAAGAGCCAAATAGATTTCAATTTTTCAATATACTTTCAATTTTTAAATTCCTGATAGTATTTCAGGAAGAAAATGAATAACTAGAATAATATCAATGAATATTTTTAAAATGTGAAAAAAAGAGTAATTGATAGCAATCGTTATCAATTGTTGTTGTTTGTTAGTGGTAACATTGATTTATCCGAAGTTTTTATTTAATTTTTAAACTTTCTTTTCTTTCCTTCTTAATAAAAGTGCAGTTAAATCTAAGTAAGAAATAGTTCTTAAATTAATTTTTCAATAAAGTCTTATTTTATTATGTAATACAAAATTTAGTTCTAATTACAGAATCAACAATAATTGTGTAAAAGAAATAAATTATTTAAGAATAAAATAAACTTGTTTTAGTATATTACTTAATGTAGGAGAACAGCACTAGTTAATTGCAATCAACTTTAATTATCAAGCAGCAATTAAAATAAATTCAGACATTGATTTATTTCATATAACAGACATCAAACTAGGGACATTAGTTAAGTTCCTCTAAACCCTAAAGGGACGATATATAGCCAATTATATTCAATAAATTTTAAGCAATTTTCAATACCCCTTCAGAAACAATCACTTCAAGTTCTTGAAGTATGGTTTTGAAGATAACAATAATGAAAACTTGCGCAGTAGTAAATAAATCTGATCCCTTATCAAATAAAAGGATTTAAGGACAGGAAACGATACCTGCGGCGGGTTGGCGGGGAAGACGAGGCGGAAGAGAGCCCTGAACTACACCATTAGGGACTTACTGAATGTGACACTCTTGATGGAGTGGGTCTATAATATTCAGCTAAAGTGGTTCGGACATGTGCTACGGATGGATACTACCCGATTCCCAAAATGAACTATTACTCTATAGAGGCAGGGACAAGGACGGCGCTCTTGGCAAGACGGAGAATAGCTTAGCAGGATAATACCTGGTACCTGGACACTAATACAGATGAGTGGCGATTTAGTAGAAGCTAAGTATCGGGAACGATGGAAGGTTTATGGCACATCGCCATAATTAGAAGTTCACGGTAGAAGGATCACCAACAAAGTGAATAATAATAATTTCAAAGCTTTATTAATATTAATTTATTTCTTTTGAAATTAAAAAAAACAACAGCAAAACATTTTCATTGTTTTATTTGATAGGTCGAGAAGTTGATAATGCAGGTTGCAGTTAAATGCACTAATTAACACCGATATTGAGACAATTATAACAGTTGTTCACAAAGAGTTAGTAATTAGTTTCAACTCAGGGTTTAGAGACGCGGAAATAGTTATCAGGTGAATAGGAATCAAGTATTCTATGCAATCAAACAGTAGGTCTAACCATATTTGCCTACGTTACAATATCGAACAAATAGGTAATATCAAAGCAACCACAAACCATGTACATCAATTAAGTCATAACTAGTTAAATGCAATCAACTTTAATTGGTAGTCATCTTATTATTAACAAATTTAGACACTAATTTAAACAGATTTCTAATAATTTGAACAATCCCTAGACCAGAATGTTATTTTTATTAAACATAACTTGACCTCGTTGATAGAAACTGAAAAATTTGAACTCTCTAACCCCCTAAGATAATAATTATCCATTCAGTAACGTATTTCAGAATATACAGTATTATTCGATAATAAAAAAGAAAAATTTAAATACGAACCATTTAGATTTAGAATACATTTCTTCATTAAAATTGTATAAAGATTTATTTAAATTTTTTTTTGTGGGTCGTTAGGTCAAGATTATCTTGCGGAAAGAGAGAAATATAAACTATCTATAACAAGTATCATTTAATACACCTTTCAAGAAAATCCTACAAAAGACAAGGCGATTTTAAAATAAGAGAACATTTTAAAAATAACAAAGATTTCTTTATGGACATTATACCTAAATTTATTAAAATGGTAAGATATTATATACATATTTCTATATAAGGAGTAAGCCGTAAGATTTTCGCTAAAAAAACAAAAACTATTTAGCCCAGTCTATTTGATGATTATAAGGTATAGATATATAAAATTCGATTTATGCTGTTATTATGAAATTGAGTGTTATATATAACAAATGTAAAAATCAATCGACAAAAAACTTCTTATTATACTTCTTTATTACACTGGAAAAAAATAATATTAAAATAATGCGACAGAAATCTACATAACAGAAAACAAATTGTTTTTACGGTTCGACAATAAATTGATCAAAAATATCTTTAACACTTTTATTCGCCATTCAAAAGCATTTACATTAAACTAGTATACATTTTAACATCCATGTAATAAACTGAGTTAAATATAAATGCTTTCAAATAGATAGGTATTTTATTTTTATAAAAAGGCATAATGGTCTTTTATTCACTGTTAAAAAAGCTTTTCACAGAAAACTCAATTTTCAATTGAATGGTGAAAGAGAGGGAGAAAAAGATTATTATTTTCAAATCAGAAACGCAATTTTCTTCCTCTTTAGACCCCAAAATTGTGAACATCGTAAAAATAAATTGCGATTGCAATTTGAAAATTGAATTCGGATTCGCGTTTAAAGCGAGAAATTCGAAATTCTAAAAATGTTTTTTTTTTCATTGAAATTTGAAAATCCCTCCAAGGAAAACGAAGTCTAGAAAAATACATATGGGTGAGGAAAATTTAAGAATAATAAAATAGAAACAAAAAAAAAATATAAGATAAAATAATAACAGACAAAAACAATATAAATCCATATTGATTATTTCTTAATTAATTAAAATACATTCTTTAAAATGCTATTTCTTTGAAAATAGTTTAAGAAAATATTAAATGGAAAAAGAAAATATATTAATAAAGAAGTCAAGGATTGTTTTAATAAACAGTAAATATTAGAGAACGAAATTAAGATTTTTTTTATGCAGCAAAAACAATGTAAAAATGCAATCATACAATCATTAAAAATAATAGTTAAACCACTGTCTTATAAAACTTACCTATTTATCAGTTTACTGCTTTTACCATGTTAGGTTTTAGACAATTTTTATTGCTGTCAAATGTTTAAACCGTCATTTTATAGAAATTTATTAAACCGTATTAAAACCAGAAAAAAATCAAGTTTACCCATGATATGTTATATATAACAAACCAAGACTCAAATGCTCTAAATCTATTCTTTATATGATAAAACAATAAATAACATACACAACTAATATTAAATACCTTACATTCTTCTTATCATTGAATTCACTTTCATCGAACCTGAGTTATAAGTTTCCACCGCAAACGTAGTTTATTCATTTTATTTTAGATCTAACAGTTTGCTCCTTGTCTGATAAGACAAAATAGCAAGTAAGTCGTTAGGTGCAGACAGGTGACGAGGCCTTCCAACTTATCCGGCCAATCTTCGCAACTACAGGTGGTTAACATGATAGAAGAAGTTATCACCTGTTTCCAACATTGTTAGTATATTTGCCCAAATAAAATATCTTCAACATAAGGTATGCTTAATAGATGATTTATTTCATTTTATGAACCTTCAATCATATTATTTTTACCTTATACAATCTCTTGCTAAAACAAATACCCAAGTATTTGTTTAAAGGGAAATAATAATAAATAATTGTTGCACTAATTATAGTATGCTTATCAGAAGTAAAAGTTGTAAGAATAGATTATCTTGTTTTCTTTTGGTAAATGTTTGTTCTTTAATTCACTAACTTTTCTTTAGGCTAAACTGTTTCGTGTTCTCTCTTCACTGCTTCCGTGCACGATTTTAACCTCATTTATAATTAAAAGTTTTTCTTTAAAAGATTGATTTAAATTATTGATCCTTTTTTTAAACATCTCTAAAGCATGATCGTAATTTTTTTCTATTACATAAGTAATAAAGATTCAACAACCTATGATAAAATAAAAGTTTGTATATTCAATAAATAACATTTAGAAGATATAGGATTAAAATCAAAGGAAAAAGAAAAGAGAATAAGCAGTCAACTATTTTCCTTCACACTGTTATCCGTAACACTCAGTAATCCGTCGAAGAAAAATTACGGGGGGGGGGGGGGTATTATAGAAAGTCAAATTTCAACTTCTGTCTCAACCTCTATACTGATTCTTTCTCTCTAGCCCTAACCCATAGTCTACATTATTTAAAAAAGTCTTAAATTATTGACATTTTAATTCATTACGTTATTAATTAAGATTAAGAAACCTTGTAGTAAGACACGGTTTTAACTAAAGAAACAACAACAAAAACATCCAAAATCCAAGTGTTATTTTTTCCTAAGTTTTCTTTAACAGAACTTACAATTTTTCTAATTTACTAATAAAATTAAAAGAGAACCAAGATACAGTAAAATGTTACTGAGATTAGGAGATAGGTTAAAATTATAGCGTTATCATCTCACATTAACGTTTCAATGTATCTTTGTAAGGGGGAGAGATGGAATTGGTTGTTGTATTATCGAAATTTTAAGGTGAGATTTAGCGTTTATCCAAGTCATAATATTAAGAAGCTAGACAATGGATGTGAACTTAGCTTAACGAGTTTAAGCACGCCCTATGCTTTCTACCTTGTGCTTCTTAGAACCAAATACCGTAGTCACGAATAATTAAGCTATAATAAAAGCTCGTAGAGAATCTAAATCTTTAAGTAAATAACTGAAGACCTTGTTGTAATCTTTACTTTACGAAATATTATCCGCCTTGGCTGGTAGTGAACCTTAAACCCCCAAGCCAACACGAATGCGGGCTTCGTCACAACCAGATTTAAAGTTCTTATCTCTAAGTAATAGTCGTTCTCAATTTTACTTTTAATGCCCTCTTTCTCTCTAGACTCTAGACTGTTTTCTCTCCTCCTCTCCTTCTAGATCCTTAGAACAGTTTAAAGACTTGGCGATAATTACGTTTACAAAGGGCTTAATTTCTCAAGGGGATTTATCGCTCTAACAAAAAGAAAAAAGAAAAAGGCGATAAACTTTTAAGCAATAATAGTTTTAAAAGTAAATAAGGCATGATTTCATCACGAATCTTAATGAATAGTTAATTTTGAAGACCTTAACAACTTCTATAACAGAAGAAAGATAAAAAAAGTTTTCACCCAAAAAAATCAAAATCCTTCGTTCTTTAATTCGACCAATTAAAATTGAAACCAATAACTACGGTACTGAAAAAAAGGGTTCAAGTCAAATTAGATTAAAACTGTAGGTTGAAATATCACAAACTATTAACATCAACGCAGAAAAAACAAAAAAGAATCATAAGAAAACCCCACGAATAAAAAAAAAAAAAAAAAAAAAAAATATATATATATATATATATATATATATATATATATATATATATATATATATATATATATATATATATATATATATATATATATATACATATATATAAATATACAAAAACTTCAAAGAGAATTATAACCATAATAAAAAACATTCCCCACATTGGAAAAAAATACCTTATGACTTTTCAAGCGAGTTAAAAAAAAATATAAAGAGCGAGAGTGATACTGAGTGATATGACTCAAAGAGTTCCGCAACGTAAATTAAAAAAAAAAAAAAATGTCATACGGTAAAACTGGTTACTCTAGTTCTTCACATCCAAAAACAGGGTGAAAGTTAATTTACATATTAGAATGTATGAACGATAAAAGGTATTTTATATGAACAAATACCAAACAAAGAAAAAAAAAAAAAAAAAAAATCCTCATACATTGGAGAAGTTACCCATAAACTTTTTTTTATCTTCTGTGTATAGCTTTTTTGTGCTATGTAGAATTTCCGTTCAGTATTTTCCTCCACACTATATCAACTCAAGAGGGAATTGATTAATTAAAATCGGTATGCTGAGTTAAACCACGTTATGTGAATCGGAATGTATGGTATAAGAGAATATAGGGCGTCAAATAAAAAAGAATACAAATGACAACGCCAAATTAAAATCAATAACTGGAATATTCCATATAACAGTATGTGAAGCTGGAATGGGAACTTGGAAAAAAACCATATTCAAATTTAGACTAAATTTAAATTTTTCAAAGTTACGAAGAGAAAAAATACCAGAAAAATATATATCTACCTTACTATATTTTACAGTCGAGTCAAATCTGTTATGCTTGGTTAAAATAAATACATGACAAGTTTTTATTAAATTTAAAACAGGCAATTTTGGAAATCATTGAAACACGATTTTTCTATTTATCAAATTTCTATATATATTAACAAAACAACAATACGTGTGACTTTGTAGATAATTTGGTTGAAATATTAAAATTCTCTAAAGGCCCACCAAAACCTACTAACCAATTTCGGATTTAACGCATCAACAAAATGTTATAACGTCGTTTTCTAACTGAAATGATTCAGCAATTTTAAAACGGGAGCATATGTAGCATACGTAATGTCCGTTCCAGAGAGATATAAAGCCAGTACAGGAATAATTCGTACTTAATTGGTTTACGTGTGACCTGATAATTACAGTGACCGAAATCGGTCTATAATTAACATTTGTAATGTGATTGATGAAGACACTTGCACTAGTGATGGAATAATCTTTAAAAAAAAAAATGCTCTCTCCACACATACTTAATCGCCACAAAGTGATTTCAATCTATTAATAGTTCATCATCAGAGGCTAAGCGTAAGTAAGCATTGTCCCATTTTAAGTGATACTTAAATAAGACAACGAGTTTACTCATAACTACAAATTTCAGGCACTAATTTAATTATGCCCTATTAATAGGTTGAATGGGCGGCTTTGGGGCAGTAAAGTATTTGTAGAGAGACTTGTAAATTTTACTTGCTCCTGGATTAGCATTTAAACTAAAGAAGTCATGCCGATCAGCAACGGCAAAATTGCTTGCTGTAACCATTTGTCCAAAGAGCCTTTAAGAAGACTTAACACACTGTGTTTTTGGCCGGTAACAGCCCAAGCAATGGTCAATTTATTCCTTGTATTATATTATATAAGTATATATCTCCAACACAACATTCTAGATCAAGATATAAAGTAAAGCAGCAGTGATAAATTGTATTGCAAAGGGATCAAGGTTCACTAGGGAATTAATTAAACAAAAGGGCAGAGCGTATCACATACAGTATTCAAAACCAAAGGATAATTCCAGCGTATCTATCTTCAAGCAAAAGCAGACAAATATCTAGCTTTTCAGAACAACGCATTGCAGTTCTATAACTAGAGATTGCATTAGGATTAGTTTACCATTACTCAGTGACTTCTGTTCATCCAAAAATGAAAACAATGCTCACATATCATGAAATAATACTAGAAAACACGCTTTAATTTGGATAATAGACAACGAATGACATTTAATAGTTTAAACAATGTTCGAAATTATCCTCTTAAATATTGTACTTTATAAAATAAATAAGTACAAAGTTATATAAGTAATACTTAGTTTAAATTACTACATAATATCATCAATTTATACAGATAAAAGTATTGCAAACCGTGTCTCTTGTAGGGGTGGATATGTGATAAAGATTTTAACTTGCCCCGGAAAATATATGCAATTTTAAGCTACTTATCATGCAAGTAGTGTATCATAATCATAATTCGCGATGTGATAACTTTAATTTATATAGAACGAGTCATAATTAAAACACTGTTGAGTTTTCATTAAAATATGTACTTTTTCCATCTTTCTTTTACATATTAATAATGTTTACGTTTTATTGTCGGTTTCTTTTGTAAATTGTAAAATAAGAACGTACCCCAGTCGTTAATCAAGAACTAACTGTAAAATAGCATATTTATTTATATCTTTTTGTCAATACTTAAAACGTTTTATAATTAAAATTACTTAATGACACTCTTGAAAACTCTTTCTAAATCTAATCGCAAATGGTTAAGAAGTCTAAAGGGATAACTGGGCAAAAGAATTATAGGTAATTAAAGTGGATGCGGACTAGTTGCCACAAGAGCACAAAATACGGCCTCTATCCTTATCTGAGAGTTTAAATTGTGATTAGCTTAACTGTAACCCAGACCTGAGTGTCAAGACTTTACGAGCTTGGTCCGTACTGCTATTATAGGAAAACCCTATAGCAAAAGCTCTTTAGATGAATTATGCGGTGCTTTGCCATTTAATGAGTGTTTCTTTTTTATTTTTCAGGGTTCAACGGGTGTTATGGTTCAATTTTCCAGGGTGTTACAACAAGGGGTTGAAAATTATGGAACTGGCAGCTCTGTAGGCTACCTAATGAAGCTGTACAAAGGCCAAAAACCCGACTGGACAAAAAACAAACTGGGTCATTAATAATAGAAATTTAAACCTCAGTCCAACCCGCGATAACGCCTCTTCCTGAATTTTGTAAACTTAAAGCGTTTCCTAAGATTTTTTATACAAACTAAGCTTTATTTAAATCAAGTTAAAGACTACATACGAACACTTAACGTACAACTCTTATGTCAGACACGAGATAAGAAGTGTTCCCTGATGTCTGAAACGAATTTCAGCCTAGAAATTTTTCAATCGCAATGCTTTCACTACTTTGGGCAAGCTCGGAAGAAAAAAACACATTCAATTAAATGTGTATGTAGAAATTAAATTAATTGTAAAAAAAACATATCTATCGAGTTACAGAGCTAAAAAAAAGTACAATAAAATCTGGAGAAGATCCAATATAATGTACTTTCAAGATTAGTACATCTTGAAGAGTTATGAAATCGTTTATTTAAATACTTAAAACCATTGCCAAATTTATTTGCAATCTGATCTAGAGGTTTTCCCCATATCGTTCTAATAAAAGTGTATTAATCTAATGTATCAGTAAAACCGAAGCAGAAATCTTTTAATAGAGATTCTTATAAGTTCACAACGCTTTATTTTATTAAGAGTTTCTAAATGATCTCAACAAACAAAGTCATTACCTTGACAATTTTTTTTTTTTTTATTTGCGAAGCCTAACAAGCCAGCTACCGAAAACAATCTAAAATAATACTAACTGAAAAAATTTCCTTATCTGCAAATGCCAGTAGTTAAAAAACATTTCACACTTTACCTGCTAAAATAAAAGTCATATTAAAAAAAAATAGGGACTGAGAAAAACTTATAGTCCAGGAGATAGCGTGCAAAAAAGTGTCTGACTAACATCAAGCTAGAAATTTGTGTATAAGTAAATCTTCTGGTGCCTTTTAAGAATATGTGGTTGGCTAAGTTTGTCTGCGGGACATAGCATGACAATAGGAATTTGAAAAAAACAAACCACGGAGAGCGGCCATGGTCCGCCCTTTGTGGTGGACAATGTGATTTTCATGATCCTGAGTATGAAATTAGTTACTGGTAGACCAAAAATCAAGTTGATTGTAGTCCGTCACTTAATAGGTGACCTCTTTGATTTGAAGTAATATTTGACTCCTGGACTATAAGAATAATAAAATAGACACAAAAATATGACATAATAAAAATCCAATTGAATATTTCTTAATTAATTAAAATACATTCTTTAAAATCTAACATGCCATTTCTTAGGAGATAATTTAAAACCCATTCAATGCGGGTGAATCCACTGTGGATCCATGCCATGCTAACGTGCCTGGCGGGTGGATCCACAGTGGATCCAAGCCCTCCCTTTTCCCTTTCAGCCCTCTGTAGCTCTATTCTCCGTGCCTCGAGTAGAACCATCTTGCAAGGCTCCGTCAGGCACGCTGACGTTTGTATCCACAGGGGATCCAACAATTTTTTTTTTTTTTTTTTTTTTAATTAACTGTTAAAGTTTCTATTCAGTCACTAAGGTAGGTTCATGAATTAGATTACGCATTCAATGGGAGAAAATATTAAATGGAAAAAGAAAATATATTACTAAAAAAGTCGAGGATTATTTTAATAAACAGTAAATATTAGGGAACGAAATTAAGAAGTTGCGTAAAAAATAATTTAAAAATGCATCATTAAAAATACTAGTTAAAAAGTGTAGCCGAGGGGTTAGCGCACTCGACTCTGAAACCAAGGTCTAAACCCCGGCTGAGTTCGAATCCCAGCGGGGTAAGAAATGTTTCACACTGATGATCTCATCGATTAGATGAGTAAAGTGGCCGGATAACCCCCGTCCTGTAATAACCCTGGCAGTTGATCGGGACTAAAACCCAAAAGAAAAAAAAAATAACATACACAAACAATATTAAATACTTTACATTCTTCATATCATTGAATTCACTTTCATCGAACCTGAGTTATAAGTTTCCACCCCAAACGTAGTTTATTAGTTTTATTTTAGATCTAACAGTTTACTCCTTGTCTGATAAGACAAAATAGCAAGTAAGTCGTTAGGTGCAGACAGGTGACGAGGCCTTCCAACTTATCCGGCCAATCTTCGCAACTGCAGGTGGTTAACATGATTGAAGAAGTTATCACCTGTTTCCAACATTGTTAGTATATTTGTCCAAATAAATATAATTTTATATCTTCAACATAATGTGGTATACTTAAGAGATGATTTATTTTATTTTATGACCCTTCAATCATACTATTTTTTACCTTACAATCTCTTGCTAAAACAAAGACCCAAGTATTTGTTTAAAGGAAAATAATAACTAATAAATAATTGTTGCACTAATTATACTATGCTTATCAGAAGTAAAAGTTGTAAGAATTGATTATCTTGTTTTCTTTTGGTAAATGTTTGTTCTTTAATTCACTAACTTTTCTTTAGGCTAAACTGTTTCGTGTTCTCTCTTCACTGCTTCCGTGCACGATTTTAACCTCATTTATAATTAAAAGTTTTTCTTTAAAAGATTGATTTAAATTATTGATCCTTTTTTTAAACATCTCTGAAGCATGAACGTAATTTCATTCTATTACATTAGAAGATATAGGATTAAAATCAAAGGAGAAAAGAAAAGAGGTAATGCGGTTGAATATTTTCCTTTAAAAAAAAAATGACGGGGAAAAAATTACAGAAAGTCAAATCCCAACTTCTGTCTCAACCTCTATACTGATTATTTCTCTCTACCCCTAACCCATAGTTTACATTACTTTCAGTTATTGATCTTTTAATTCATGAATTTCTAATATTATTTTACGTTATTAATCAAGATTAAGAAACCTTAGTAGTGAGATATGATAGTGAGATATTGTATGGTTTTATCTAAAGAAACAACAACAAAAACATCCAAAATCCAAATTGTTATTTTTTCTAAAGTTTTCTTTAACATGAACTTATAATTTTTCTACTTTCGTAACAATTTTACAAGATACAGTAAAATGATGAAGTGAAATTAGACCAATTTAAGTTTTAGTTTATAAAGATTTTATAGTTTGAGATGATAACTTCAATAAACTCAGAAGTTGGGCTACAGTTAAGTTTAACTATAAATAATCATTTAGAACACAAAAATTATACAGACCAACTATCGAAACAATAGATGTAATCGTAAACATTAAGAAGAGTAGGTCAAGAAATAAAACAAAAAAACTCTCCTACACTAAACATTATTGCTGTTTGTTGTACGAAAATTATTTTTTATTATTCTAAAACGTCTTTATGACAGAGTGGGGATAATGTAAGTTAAGTTCGAGAAAAATTCCACACTGAACGGAAGCAAGTAAAACTTCTTGTTTTCAACTCATTTAAAAACGAACAAATGCATGTTGTTTCAAGAAAGTGGAAAAGGAATGATTCTGGGAGCAATTTCGTTCTCTCAGACATGAAGAAACATTAAACTTTTATTACAAAAACAGATAATCTTACATCTTTGCCTTAAAACTTATTGCATTATAATAAAACCATTTTTAAATTACTTAACTAGCTAAATTAATTGTGAATAAGAATTGACTAATTCTTTAACAAATTATACAATGTTGATCAATGTAATATCAGTACTTTAAATAAAGTAAAACGACTATAATTTGGATAAAGATAAACAATATATATATATATATAAATAATTGTGTGTGTGTGTATTGATGAGATTGCGAGATTGGTAATGGATTTTGTGATGCCTAAAGTTAAATCTTTGTTATTGTTTGATGCCTAAGGATAAATTACAAGGTAGTTGTTCCTAATGAAAGTTTCAAGCAAGACTAACATTCTGATTATGATTGCAGTAATATATTTGAACCTTATGAATTGAAACTTCGGGATATATTTAATCACACTTTCCTCTAAGAGGAAAGTGTGATTTACACACATTACACACATTTTTACTCACTCTACATTCATCACATTTTAGCCACATAATCTAACGCTCTAATATAAGTAATAATAAGTATCTTTATTGAATTGAAAAGAACAGTCTACACTACAAGGAGTTACAAGCAATTCGCAACTCCTAACATAATTGATCCTTAAGAGTGAATTTAAAAGGAGGATGCTGAGTTGTATCTACTACACTGCTCCCGATATCCAAGAATTTCTGCTTCATGAAATAGAATGCGTTCGTATTGGTGGGTTAGAGCCTTTCCTTAAGCTTTTTTCTAAGTATGAGCCTATTTGGTTACATGATGTACGAGTATGGAACAATATGCAAAACGAAGGATGTTGTTAGGACTCACAGTTCAATGGAGACAGTTATAAATGTCTCCTCACTGCTCTAGTAAGCCTCTTCACTCTCGCTTCGTCGCACTAATTCCAATTTAAAGATCATTGATCACCAATAACTTGAGTGGATGCCGTAGTGTAGTTTATCAATGCGCTAGCAGTTTCGTGGGACTGCTTCGTATCGATCCGTAGTACTAGAGCCTTACAGCGCTACCTTTGTACCAGGATGGCGTTACGAGCGTCGAGGGGAACAGACCGCTCGATAATTTAACACTCGAAAACCAACGCCGCATGAGACAACCAAAACAAAACCATCCTCGAAAAAGCCATTAAACATTAAATCCTTTTCCTTCCTGATTCCCGACTCCACTTCCATTTTCCAACCCCCGAGCCAATAACAATTAAAATTTAAAGGCCGACAAATAGGAATCCATTTTGGTAGAATTCCATTCGGTCTGCAAAAGCTTGGACACAGTAAAGGCAATCTATTATTCAATCTATAACAAAGGAAAGGTTCCGCAAACCGAGGAAGTCGTAGTATATACGATGAAATCTCCAGAACCAATCCAATAAATATATATCGAATTAAAGAAAATCATTAGAATGAATTATGTACTTTTAAGAAAATAAAAATTCAAGAAGAGAAGGAATTTTATATCATTGTATAAACTCGCTTCCAATAACTCAACATCTAATCACGGAGATATTAAAAGCTATGCTTGACGACAACACATAAAATTAAGCAAATATTTTAAAACACTCTCTTTTAAAACTGTAATGTTAAATGGAACTAAACCTAAATTATCAGTAATAAGTAATTCGTATCACAGGAAGGTTTTGTTATAGGTATAGGGACTTAAACAAAAAGAGGCAAATGACTCACTTAAATAACTTTACTTTTAGGGGCATAAAGGGATGTATATGTATAAATATAAGAACATTTTCTTATGTCCTAAATGATCAAACCTATCTCATCAAATTAGTATTAATTATAATAAGAAATTCATTAAAATATTAAAAAAAAAAAAAAATAATAAATTGCTGAAGCTATATACTATATGACAAGAACCGATTGAAACAGTTATAACTTGAATACTATTTTTAACTATGATGTTTCAATATTGGTAAAACGGACTATCAGAATAAAAAACCAAAAAACCTAAAAATAAAGAAAGAAATTGTTTGATAAAGAATATCACAGCATAATTAAATACAGCTCTGGGAACTGTAAAACTAATTATTTTCATTTTTACTTATTTATATACAAAGGCAATATTATATTACTCATCATTGTTATTGACAATTTATGAGTGGGTGGGGAACTGAGTTACTGAAAGACTTATAGAGGCTTTTTCCGCAAACGTCCAGATACAGACAATGATCTGGGTTCAATTTCCAGAAATATAATGCTTTACATTAATAATCACATCAAATATTTGTGTAAAGAGGCTTATTTCTACGTCCAGCAGTAACCTAATACCACGTTAGATCTAGACGAAAAGAAGAGAGAGAGAAAATTCCAAGAAAAGGATAGAAAAAGGAGGCAGGAAAACCCTTGTAAGAGATGGGTCAACTTTTTTTAACGTGTCCTACCCGATTTCAAGAAAAGAAACATTTTATAAATTTCCGATGCTTCAAGTCCTAAAGCGTAACCACCTTCTCAAGGCTTTTGGCGCTAAATACTCCCCCCCCCCCCCCTTATCCTTCTGTCAATGGGTCATGTCACCACTAAACCCAAATCTAATCCACTGGAAGGAATGCTTTTATTATCATTCAAATATTTCTTTAATTAAAATGATCAAATTACCATCTATCACTTGATAAACATTTATTATATTCAATCATCGTAAAATTATGAGGATTAAATAAACTCAAGGACTTCATGTAATTTAGTATACCATCAACAACTTATGAAATATTAAAGCATAAAATGCATTTTCCATGAGTAGAATATTTTAAGACGTTATTTATAACACTTAATACTCCAGTTATTATTCTATAATAGTAATTGTTGTCCCAGAGATCCCAAGCAATTTAATTAAATTACATAATAAAAAATGAAGAAAAATAATAAATGGAATTCGTTCATTTCATCTCCTTTATAGTCAGTCTAGCTAGTATAATCCTCAATTTGTAGTGTTCAAAACTTCATCCGGTCTCGAAAACAAAACGTCAAAATACAGAACAGTTCGTTAAGTTTAATGGCGCGTAAAATTCAAATATAATAAAGTTCGTAGAGTCTTAACTCTGAAACCAAGCCCAAGAAACCTTATTGTAACAAATAGGGTTGGTGAATATACAAACTTTAAATGTCGTTTCATGTGCTTTAATATTCTTAAAAAAAACAAGACTCCGGCTGTATTTTAATATGAGTTCCCATAATTGAAAATAGTAATGAATAGATTCTGTTATAAATTTTAACTCCTGTGTGGTCGGTATACATTTGTGAAGATACAGTACTACTCTTACTAGAACCCATGTATATTAGTAGACTTCATATAAATTATGTGAACATCACTTTTTCTCCCTCAACCATATGGTACAATGTTCTCTCTTTTTTTCTACTTCTCACGGCCCATTATAACAACTTGTCTCAAAGGAACATGATCGATGCTGTTATCTACAAAACATCTAGAAGATAGTAAGCTTAAAAAAAAACCTATTGAGTCAATGAAGATATACAAACTTATAATATGATCTTACATCATTACTGTCTATCTGACCTTTACATTAATGAAAACAGTAATTAAAAACGTCAAGGATCAAAATATTTAATAACCTTTTAAGCCATTGATGATATTTAAAGGGTGTTTTATGAATTAAAAAACTACAAACAAGATACAGAGAAGGATCTATATATTCCACCATGTTAAAACATAATAAAATAAAAAATAATCACAAAACCATTCAAGAGGGGGGATTTTATAACTCATAAAGTCTTTTTTCAACAAAATGAACGAAACAAAAATACTTGATTCTACTGAGATGTTAAAATTATTCACATTGAATAAACTCAACAACGTATAATCTATAATTTGTAAGTACTAAAAAAAATAAACAAATAATAGTAATAAAACGAGCTACATATATGTAATATACAGACCGATTTTAATCAACTATTTGAATAGCGTCAGTAAATTGATATAGAATCTTTTAAATTGGTTTTCTGGAAATTAACTGATAAATATGACACATAAATATGAAATAGACTGCCAATTGGTGTGGCACATAGCTTCATCGCATCCTATCACGTACTTGATTGATTTTATACTGTTACAAGTCATTATTGTCTAATTTGTTTAATTTTCTTTTAACCGTCAAAATTGTTTTGATTTTTTACACAAATTAAAGTATCAATTTAGCAAAAGTTAAAGAGTGCAGACGGTTCAAATTAATCTAGGGCTATCTGCAGGCTACTTTCGATAAACTATAAAAGTTTCATACAAATCAGATAAGTACTTTTGAAGCTATAGGTGTAAATAAATGTATGTTTGTGCGCATGCTGAAGAGAAGCAAATGAGGGCAGAAGTTTGAAACTTATATGGGATCAACAATGAGCTAATTATGACCTACCATGCAAATTTCATTAAAATCGGTAGTTTCAAGATATGTTGGTTCGCACAAATTGACCGACAGACTGACAAGGAACCAAAAATGATCCCACATGTCTGAAACAGATTTCTGTCTTGGAATTTTTGAAATCGGAGGCATAAAATATTTTCGTTCTTCAGAACGATCACATATCTTCCGTTACCTTCGGTAAGCTCGGAAGCAAAATAATACGACTACGTAAGATTACAAAATTATAAAACTTCAAGCAAAAAGTTTATGACTTTTAAAACAAAAAGCATATGAATCAAGACATGCTAAATATAAAAAAACAACTAAAGTTGAGCGGATTTTGAACCACCTTATTATTTATTTTTTCTTCAGCAAACGCTGTTAAAATTAACACCTTTTTAATTTTTAATATATATTCAATTATTTGATGGATTTATAAGGTGTTGTGTATTTAAAAATAAAAACTAGTTGGTTTTCATTCTTTTATTGTGAGACGTTTCGACCCTCTAAGGTCATCTTCTCATCACATCATATTCACACTAAAATTGACAAAAAAATTAAAATTATTATTAATAACATAATTCCTTTTTTCTTTAATTATTTAACATTTTCTATAAAATTGGTCTTTGAACAATGCTATTAAATGTATCCATACATACATATACATACATACACGCACATACATATATATATATATATATATATATATATATATATATATATATATATATATATATATACACATACATACATACACATACATATATAAAAACAAAAAAAACAATTAAAACAGTTTTTTACTTACAATTTGTGTAGTCGTATTGAAAATTTTCATAAATATTAATTTATTAATAATTTAAATGAATATTAAAATAATTATTCTCCATAGGAGTCGTCAAAAAATACATATTAACAATCAACTAATTAAAAATATCAAATATATAAAATATTTATCACAATTCTGAAAACTATTAACATATATATGTATCTAGAAAAAATAATAACTGTATACAATGCATGATTTGAAATTAATATAACTTTGACTTAAAATTCTTGGTTCATATCATGAAATTTTATGCATAATTTATTATCGAGAACATTCATCTTGCTTTTATTTTAAATTTATTCCATTATTGAGTCTTTTTAATTACTATTTTTCTGGAAATATAATTTATACCTTATTGTGTGTGTTATATTAGTTAATATTTGTTTTGGGAAATTGTTAATTGCATTTAATTCTCTAAATTTTACCTGTAAAAATCTCATAAAATTGTAAAATTGTTTGGTGGTGCTATCTAGGAGAGACATAAGTGAACTACTATTTCAAAACGGTTTTTATTTAATTACTTAGGTTTTTTATTTTATTTTATTATTTTATATTATGTAAACCTATATATATATTTACATACACACACATACATAATATATTTTAATTTCTTGATTATTATTTAACTTCCTTACTTATTACATTATAATATATCTATGCCCACGACATATTCATACATGTACATATATGCATATTGCAAAATTAACTATTCTTTCTCTCACTTTATTTGTTTATTTATTTTATTTTATTTATTTATTTATTTATTTATTTATTTATTTATTTTATTTTATTTTATTTATTTTTATTTTTTATTTTTTTATTTTTTTATTTATTTTTGTTGATACTTATTATTTTGATGATTCATTTAAATATTTTATAATTATTTATGCATATATATCTATTTTAAAACATTCATTCACTCATACACACTTCTTTTATTTTATATTAGATTAAAAATTATTTTATCCCTTTAATTACCTATATAATTTTGTTATGTTTGTTAATTTTTGAATTTTTTGAATATAGCATTGTAATTCTTATTTATATGGCCTGAATCTGTTTTATGGTTCAGGGTTTTCCCCATTGATTTAAATATATTAAACGACTCTAAAATGCGGCGTTTGTTAGTATTATTTTCATATCCCACAATTTTTGTGTTTTCAAACGCAAAATTATGCCCCGTATTACTGTGGTGGATACTTAAAGCTGTTTTGGTACTCTTGTTTTTTACGTCGTTTTTGTGTTGATATAGGCGATTTTTTAATTTTTGAGATGTTTCTCCTATATAAGATTTTTCGCAATTTAAGCAGTCGATTTTATATACTAAACCTGTTTTATTTTCTTTGTTAATTTGATCTTTCATATTAGTATATACTTTTCTTAATTTATCAATAGGTTTGTGGGCTAATTTAACTTGTTCACCGTCATTAAGTTTCATTATCCTCTGCAATTTTTCAGAGAGTCCTTTTATGTAAGTGAGGCTGTTGTAATATTTGGTTCTATTGTCATCTACGATTATTTGAGGTTGAATATTTTCTTTGTTCTTTATGTGTTTATACCACATTGATTTTATTATTTTTATTGGATATAAATTTTCTAATAGTTTTTTAAAAATTATTGTTTTTATTTCTTTGATATATATTTTGTCCGTAATTTTAATCGATCTTTGTATCATATTAGACATTGTATTTAAAATAGTGTGTTTTGGGTGGTTGGATTGATAATTTAGTATTCTATTACTTTTTAGTTCTTTTGAGTACCACTTAGTTGCTAAGCTTCCATCATTGTTTCTTAATATTGTCATGTCTAAATAGTTTAATTTATTATTATTTTCTATTTCGTAGGTAAATTGAATTTTATTATTTGTGTTATTAAAGCATTCTAAAGTTGCGTCTAAATTTTCTTTTTTAATGATTAGGATGAGGTCGTCTATATATTTATATATAATTTTCGGTTTGACTATTAATTTTTCTATGGATTTATTTATTATATTATTTAAGGTGATTCCACTTAAATTAACTGAAATTTTACTTCCCATTGAGAGTCCGTTAATTTGTCTGTAATATTCATTTTTGTATGAAAAATAATTATTCATACAACAAAATAGTAGTTCACTTATGTCTCTCCTAGATAGCACCACCAAACAATTTTACAATTTTATGAGATTTTTACAGGTAAAATTTAGAGAATTAAATGCAATTAACAATTTCCCAAAACAAATATTAACTAATATAACACACACAATAAGGTATAAATTATATTTCCAGAAAAATAGTAATTAAAAAGACTCAATAATGGAATAAATTTAAAATAAAAGCAAGATGAATGTTCTCGATAATAAATTATGCATAAAATTTCATGATATGAACCAAGAATTTTAAGTCAAAGTTATATTAATTTCAAATCATGCATTGTATACAGTTATTATTTTTTCTAGATACATATATATGTTAATAGTTTTCAGAATTGTGATAAATATTTTATATATTTGATATTTTTAATTAGTTGATTGTTAATATGTATTTTTTGACGACTCCTATGGAGAATAATTATTTTAATATTCATTTAAATTATTAATAAATTAATATTTATGAAAATTTTCAATACGACTACACAAATTGTAAGTAAAAAACTGTTTTAATTGTTTTTTTTGTTTTTATATATGTATGTGTATGTATGTATGTGTATATATATATATATATATATATATATATATATATATATATATATATATATATATATATATATATGTATGTGCGTGTATGTATGTATATGTATGTATGGATACATTTAATAGCATTGTTCAAAGACCAATTTTATAGAAAATGTTAAATAATTAAAGAAAAAAGGAATTATGTTATTAATAATAATTTTAATTTTTTTGTCAATTTTAGTGTGAATATGATGTGATGAGAAGATGACCTTAGAGGGTCGAAACGTCTCACAATAAAAGAATGAAAACCAACTAGTTTTTATTTTTAAATACACAACACCTTATAAATCCATCAAATAATTGAATACACCTTATTATTCAAAATTACTAAGCTATGATGTTACATTGATCAAAAATGAATAATAATAATATGTTATCTTAAAACAGAATCGAATTTAAGGTAAAAACAGATTAAAGTAGGTTGCTCGCTAAAAATGAAGTTAAAAAAAAAAAAAACAGAACCCGGTAATTAGAGAAATGTAGAACGTCTAATTATTGAACTTAGCTAACATTAACAATACATACTTTTTTGTACTTGAACAAATTAGTTTTAATAGTCAACAATATCCTACAATTTAATTAAAAATGATTAATATGACACAACAATAGATTAAAAACGAATAAAAGAATGAATACCACTTCAATTAAAATAAATATGTATAAAATACTTAACTGTTCATTTAACTACATTGGACACCAATTTGTGTATATATTTTTATTTTATTTTATTTTTTTTTAAAAAAGACACTATCTTATTATACTTATAATTTTTTTAATTATTTCAATTAAAATGCATTTCTGGCAAGGATGAGACGATGATTTATATTTAATTAAAAATATAATCATTCAAGTATATTGTATATCCAGGACTAAAAAGTTAAATCTTTAGTTAATAAATGCTACGATGTGACTCTAGATAAATTAATAATTTCTTGGAAAATATTTGCGATAAATCAGCAAAATAATCTTGTTTTTTTGAAGTGTCCAAGTGGTGTTATATACATATGCGAATTACTTTATTACTTTAACTCAATGAGTAATTAACAAACCTTGACAATTCTTTGTATAAAAGCCAGCCTCAATAATTAAATGACGCCAGAATAAAATTATTTCAAATGTTTAATATTCTTCAGAGAAATTGAAAAACTAGAATGCAGATGGCAGTCGAAGTATAACAGTATAAAAGATATGAAGAGACCACAATATAATCTGTACTAAGTGCATTCAATTTTAATATAAAGGTATTAAATAAAGAAAGATTTATTTTTATAAAAAAGGATCTATCAGTTTTATTAAATACATATTAATTCCTTTACGCAGAGCAAACATGACGAGCCGCAATAGATTACAATTACAAGTAAGAAACTAAAAACAACAATTCTTAACAATTACAATAAAGAATTGCAAAGTTCAGGAAATACTGAAAAAAACCAGTATTTTTATAGGTATTAAGGAAAAATAAAGTCCAAACTACTGGTATAAGATAAAACATCTTATAATGGTGCGAAGGGACTTGAAAAAGTCCAAAATTAATAGTCTGAATCACGCATTCTATTCGACTGGGGACAAAACATCAACATATTTTGGTAGCACATATTTCACCTAACCTAACCAAAATTAAATTTCGAACAATAATGATAGGCCCACCTATTCAAACGACCCTCTTCAAACCAGGAGGTCCCCTAAGGTTGTAAGGCCCTACAAAGGGTTAATGTGTCAAATTGTCAGAACTTCCCCGTATTCTCAATCAATATATTAATCACCTTGTTAATACCCATCATAATTATGTCTATAATTTTTATAAAAGGGGTCTTAAAGATATTTAGATTTTTGATCCCCCAGGCAGTTTTTTCTTCCATTTAACACTCACATGGCGCATTTTCGTTAAAAAGAACTGTTCAACCCCTTGTTAAAAGGAATAATTTTTTGAGAATGTTTGGTTGGAGTGAGTTTAAGTTATTACTTATTACACATAACATAACTGCAAAGTTTAAAATGTTTACGAACGAGTGACAGATAGAGAGACAAACAAAAGAGTTATAAGGAGACCTTGGTTTTGTCTACGAACCCTAAAAATAAAGGAAAATCTCCATATATCACAAAAGATTTACTATTCATTACTATTTATTTTAACTTTTAGGAAAAAAAGGAAAGATACATTGTAAAATAGGAACCTAATAAATAACAGTTTAAACACAAAACTAGCATCCAGGTAAAAGAGGATTAATACTGTCAGACAAAAAAAAAAAAAAAAAAAAAAATAACGGAAGAGTCAAAATATATATATATAAAAAAAAAAAATCGAGGTCGAAAAATAGAGAAATTCAGAAACAAAAGAACAGTGGAGGCCCAGACATCGGGGAAGAGGAGAATGTTGCGGAAGGGGACGTAGGGATCGTACGTAACCCCCGGTATCTTCTCTTCTGTCTATGAAACCAGCCGGCTGGCTTTTTGGCAACAGACTGGGAAACATACATCCACCGCCTGGCCTCTTGGCTTCAACCCAGATTCAGCTTGGCACAAAATACTAAACCCAATATGGCTGAACCTAGAATATAAAAAACTGTGTTGGAAGTTTGAAACAATGGGACGAAAAGACCAAGTATATTTCTACTAATTATACAATCTAAACGGAACATAATTCAACCTTACAAAAAAAACTAAACATATTTAGCTATAAATTAAATCACATCTAGGAAATCTATATTATTTAGGGATTTTGAAATTAAATAACGCCCACGAGAGATTTTTCTAAAACAAAAAATGTTTCAGAAAATTTATCTCGGAACAACTGTTAATCTAATGAATATATTCAATGTATTTGTAATTACCCTTATTTTACCTGATACTTATTTGTATAATGGCTTAATTGATACCATTTTTAGATCAATGAAGAACGAAGATATCAAATTCTTTATCTACGATTGATACGAAATATAAACATTGTATCTCTGTTTAGTTGCTTAAAAAGTGATTCTTTACGTACTTGTATTCATTGCACATGCGCGTCTCATAGTTCTGAAGAATTCCTCTTCTTTACCACCCTAAGGAGGTAAAGAAGAGGAATTCTTCAGCTTTACGCACGATTAGCGAGTTTGTTTACATTTAACAAAACTAATTTGCTGTTCTTTTATTAAAGTAACTGTTTATATCGAGTTTTTTGTGAAAAAAAAAAAAAAAATGAGTGAATCAAGTGACTGACGAAAATGTGGAGAATAATACTCCTCCAGAAATAATTAATTCGGCAATAAATACAACTCAAGAATTAATGTCATCTTTATCAAGAGAAGAGATACGAACTTACATACAGCAAGTTTATTTTTTTTGTATTTATTATTTAAATCTAACAATCGTAGATAAAGTACGGTACGCAACTCGTGCGAAAACGGCATTTTGCATTGCTCGTGTGGATTTACTACCCTCGCTGTCGCTCGGGTGCAAACTCCACACTCGCATGCAAAATGCTACTTTCCACTCTCGACGCGTAATGTACTATTACACGTTAATCGATGCGATTATAATTCGCAAAAATGTTCCGCACCTATCGAAATTGAACCCATATTGGGGATGTTAAAACTTGAGTAGGGAGAATTCTTTAGGTTTAAATTTGCAGCGATAGGGACCTGACTCAAATATTATTGTACAAGTACAATGTACATGTACATATAATGCTTTTAATAAAAGAAAATTTATAAAGAAAATAAACTTCCCTTAATTTGAGTTTGAAAGTGCATTTCCATAGTTTTTAATTTCTCATATAGGCAGAATTCATATAAAAAGAGGAAGTATTGTGGAAACAGATTTTTATGGATTTAAGTTTTACCAAAATGTCTCCCCATCACCTAGGGCAGACGCGAGGAGCCTAAACTGGGAAGAATCTAGTCTTTAAGGAAATTAAGATAATTGCAAAGAGTGAGATAAGGTCGGGTTACATAAGGATTATTCTTACAGTAAATTTTGAATTAATATTCAATAATAATTAAATGCAATCACAAAACAACTAACAAACGGAAAACACTGGACGAAAATTATGTACAGTAGAGAGTCTACTACGAACTGTATCGGACAGATATGTTTGAAAATTTTCTTAAAAAAGCAAATGTACAAAAACACAGCTTTGTCTTTGAATGAACAATATTCTTAATATTTTTTAACTAAATAATTTTAATCAACAATCAAACAAAAAAATAAAAAATTGCTTGCATACGAGTCTGCAAGCCAGTGAGACATTTAACGAGCTTTTTGGTGTCGTTTTTTTGGTAACGCTTTTCGAGTTTATGTGCCAAAGTAAAGACATGAAAATGTCAAAAAATTCGAGCGTGCAAATTCATGCATTTATAAATTAGGAATTAAATCAAACATATGCAGTGCACGAAAAAAGAAAGTACTTTTCTTCTTTTCCAGTTTATTAAGAAGTAATCTTTTAGCTTCTTCACCCTTATTTTAATAATAAATGCAAAATATTATAGTTCAACAAAAATAAAAAATAATTATGTAAAAAATAAATTTTATGTATGCAAGTTTATTAGGAATAAAATTCTAAGGGTTAAGTCGTTTGTCCGATGCAAATCGGAGCAGTAGAACAGAAGTGTTAGTTGGGGGGGGGGGGGGCGCCGCTGGGGCTCGTGAGCGACTGACTACTGGAATGGTAGCGAGAAGCGAAGAGTGAGAAGTGGTAGGTAGGCGATCGGGAGGGCAGGGTTGGGTAGGCCCTACCAAGCGCGGTAGTGGGAGACACTATACCAACCGAGAGCGGGCTAACTCGATTGAACAGCTCCTATATCTTCCTAAGTAAACTCTGATAATAAAAACGTAAACTACACCCCCCGGACTTTTATTCCAACTAATCTCCTTCTCTGTTAAGAAGTATTCTTTGATTTTTTCCTCCTCATATTTTAGATATTGTAAGAAATATTGATTTTCATAAGAGCACACGTAAAACATATATTATTATCAACGGATTGTAAGTTAAGATGTATATTAGGTCCTATGCTATTAGTCTGATCAGCACTCCCGTCTAATCACCTATCCCTTAAATAATTAAGGAATGGGTGTAGCAAGTTTCGAGCAACATACATAACACGGAACATCATTCCCATTAGTCAAATTATTTTTTTCTTCTTCTTCTTTCTTTACTCTGTAGTGACATAATCCACACTAGTCGTGTCATTCAGATTTAGTATTGTTATTTGTCAAAATTCAAATTCAAATTTATATTTCAGTTTAGTTTTTTCTTGGATTTTATAGAGTACTTATTCCTTTTGTGTTAATGAAATAAATAGTTTTTCCTACACAAAAATTGTACCTATAACTCTTTAAGGGTGGGGGGGGAATTTAGTTATAATAATTTATTTACAATATTTCGCCCAAACTTGGGCATCACCAGGCCTATTTACAGGTAAACAAAAACCGCACTTTTTTTAAAAAACTTATAGCTCAGCTACTGTGTTGATAGAGGGATATGGGGTTTGCAGAGTCTGAAAACTACATTTTTAAATTTCATATCTATAACTTAATAAACTATTGGTTGAAATCCATGCAATGAAGGTTTGAATTAGGGTCTTAAAAAAGTCATTGTCCGGGTAGTTTTTCATTAAATAAATGTATTTAAAAAATGAATGTAACAAATTAAAAAAAAAAAAAATAAAAAAAATAATGCATATTTTACAGATTTACTTGTTGTATGGTTCAATATGACCTCCTAGTTCATTTACGACAGCCTGCACTCTCCTTCTCCAGTAGCATGCGGCCCCGGCAAAAGTTGATTGACGCATATCATCCCAGGCACGAAGAATCCTCTTTCGAAGTTCATCAACGTCCTTCATTTTGCCTCCCACGTGCATTCTTTGTTTTTACCAACCCCAGACAGAGTAATCAATTGGATTTTGGTAAGGACTATAAGGTGGCCACTCGTCTGGCTGAAAGACGTCTGGGCAATTCTGTTGCAAGTATGGCATTGTTCAAGGAGCGATGGGACGGGGCACCATCTTGCATAAACGTGTAATTTGGCATTTGTTCTTCAATTTCAGGCAACATTGTCCTTAACACATCTTCAAAGTTGGTTATAACACTGAGGGACTCTTCCCACTTACCTACAAAGAATGACAACGATTACTACCCCAACAAAAACTTTTCTTAAGACTCTATTTCAAACCGTCATTCACCCATATATTTTTGCATGGCTTTCACCCAATATTTTTATAAGTTATAGATATGAAATTTAAAGTAGAAGAATGTAGTTTTCAGACCCCGCAAACCCCATATCTCTATCCATTACAGAAGCTGAGCTATAAGTGTTGAAAAAAGTGCTTTATTGTTTGCCCACCCTGTATTAATATCCCTAAAGAAAATAAATAGTTATACTAAGGAGGGGGGGGGGGGGGGACGTAAATTGTTGATGTTTTTTGGCAAAAGGCGTGGAAAATAAAACAATTAACAGGTGATATACATTTTTGTAATCAATTCTTTATTACCTTTAATTAGATATCCCACACAACATTTTAAATAAATATTCTTTTTTGGATTCCCAGTTAATCAGTTAAAATTGCTATTCTAATTTTTCCTATGGTCCAGCAGACCGCCTGGCATATTTTTTATACTTCTAGTAACTGCAGAAAATTAAACAATTTTCACGAGACAGAGGAAGAGGTTCCTGGTTCAATCCCCCGGGGGGTCACAAAGTTTTTTATCGGTAATAACGAAAAGGTACCTACATTAATTTTTTCAAAATTTCGATGTTTTTTGACAAAATAGCGCCGAAAATTAAATACTTTCCCTAAGTGGTATATATTTTTGTAATCTAATCTTCAATACCTTTCATTTAATACCCCACTAAAAATTTGAAAAACTTTTTTTTAGCATGACGTAAGTCGCCATTTTGGATTTGAACAGCTGATAATTTTGAGTTCGCTATATTTTTCCTGTGTGCGCGTCAAAACGAATATTCACTTACAAGTGAGTGAATATACGAACATAAATTATCATCTTAATTTGTTTGTAGACATAAATTAAATTTAATTAAAAATCAGTAAATTACGACTAAAGCAATTTACCACCGAATTTCATCATCATAAACAAGCCTTAAATTTAAAACATCAAAATGAATTTATGAATGTGTGAAAATTCGAACAAAAACCATTGCATATAAAATAATTCAGAAACTGTTTCTTGAAAAGTAAATAAACAACTTTCTAGTTAACATACAAATGAAGACTAAACTAAAATGGAATATATTAAATAATTTATAATTATACAAGAAGGATCCTTAAATGTATTTGAGAAAATTTCAGATCCAACATGAATTGTGCAGATGATAATTAAGGGAAAATATATTTAAGGGAAAATATCCAGCAGTTAATGGATTCCAAAATATTGAAAATAACTTTAACTAAAAAAACAACTAATATACTGGAAATTATAAAAACTTTTTAACATTTAAAGTATACAATGTAATGGCACTACATGCGTGATTAAAATGAAACTAATTGTATATTTGTATTAATGCATCGTTACAGTGGAAAAATTAGTGAGTTTTATAAGTCACACGGGAAAATGTGGAGTTATTTAATTAAGTTGGAGTAATTTAATTAAGTTAAAAAAAAATTATAGCTGTTTTGTTTTAAGTCGCTGGAAGGCTATCTAGATACAAGATTAATTATATTTATATTTTACATGGAAAACAAATCAAATCAAGAGTCTCTGCGCATGTGCGGTGCTAAGAGTTCCTCTTTACATAGGCTTACAGGGTAAAGTTAATTCAAATATTCATATTTAGTTAGCCCACCGACTTGATTGAAGATATTACTTTTCTTATAACTTCTAGTTAAGTGGGCTTACCCACTTTTACCTTGCAACAAACATAAGTGTGAGAGCGTTGTAACAAACGCGTCGTTAACGCATTTGCATTACCTGACAAAACCCAAATTATAAATAAAATAAAAAAATAATTATAAATCAAGACTAAACCATTTTTTCTGGAAATATATTAATTCAATAATGAAGTTTTACTTTTTTATTTTAAAAAAAGTAGAGTCTAACGAGATTTATTATAGAAGTATGAATATAGAAAAGAGTTAAATAACTTTTTATTATTTGCTCTGTGAAAGATATTAGGTAGATAGTGCGAAATAAGTATCTTTTAGCGAACTTCAAAATTATAAAGCAATAATTTTAAAGTATCCCGATAAATACATGTATTTCATACAAAACTAATAGCACGCAAACTTTAGATTTATGTGTTGGATGTTATAAAACTGCGTCTTAATAAAAAAAAAAAGTTCCAAAGATATATAATGTACTAGGTGATAAAGTGTTACTATATTTAGTTGAAAGGTTTTTCTTTTTTAACTCCGAGAAGCTAGATAGCTAATGTATAAGAAATATGCCATTTGCATCTGGAAGGGAAATAAAACTGAACACTCCACCATCTGTATCCCATCTCTCCTCTTCACATCAGAGTAATACTTAACAGTTAAATGCTCATTAAATTTACCAGATGTTCTTTACAAGCAAGTTCAAGTAAAGTCAATGAACAATGCCTGGGTTAATAGATAAGATAGTGTTCGCACACGATTTACAGCTGCCTAGATATTGGCTAGAAAGATAAGGTCGTATAAGGTGACTGGATCAATGACACTTCCTAATCTCGCTATACTATGACACTGCATTTGATGATCCATAATAGCTTTGCACTTATAAGGCTTTGTATAAAGCATTATCGTAAAGAATTTTACTTTAAGCTTTACTCTCACATAATTATTAACATTGCTTTTAACATTTGAATGTATAAACATACAGGGACAAAAACATAATTTTATTGATTATGTTATAAACTTTTCTTTTTTTTTTTAAACCTATTTGTACCTCTAAAATCAAACATTAACACTTTTTTGTTCAAACAAGAAGAGAATAATGATGAAAATCATAAATGTTACATAAAAATATAACATGCACTTATATTTAAAAATAATTAGGTGTTTATTTATTAACAACCACTTTACTACAAAGTCTAAGGAGTTTTCATTATTTTAACACTATTATTTCTTTTTATTTGTTCTGTGAGATAAATTTTGTTTTTGTTTTATTATTATTTGTACGTATAAAAAAAGCAATAATAATAATAAACATAAATAAATAATAAATTAAAGCAGACTAAGTATGAAAAAGAGTTAATTTTTCATTTTTAACTTACTGAATCATTAAAGTACCAAATAACAGCTTAGAATAAAATTCAAGAAATACAGTAGCTTAAGATGGCGGAAAATGTTGACCTCTTTAGTAAAACAACGAAATCTCGTACTTTTATGAACGTATATTTATACAAAAAAGCCTAGTTGCATGTAAAGCAAACATAAGAAGGAAAATTGTGAGTACTGAAGAAATAAACACATTTACTTATAGGGCAGGAGTTAATATGCCACTGCAATACAACGCTAGTAACCTTAAAAAACTACAATAGAATCTAAATGTAACTTCATGCTGTTAGGTTTAAATAAAAAAAAGTATTTTCATGATGTGAATTACTTTCACTTAAAAAAAAACAGTGTGTTATAGGGGAAGGTTATAGGGATGTGTTCAATTGATTTTCTGGCCGAGACCTAGCGGTCGAGGGGTTTGAAACCCAGCTGCTGGCGTGATGAGATATTAATCTAGATTGAGCGTAATGTTGGCCTTATAATAGCGGAAGAATGGAGTATAATACAGAGGGCAGCGTCAGTAGGAGGTCTCAGCTCCAACTAGGGGAGCCGTAACGACACGCTTCAAACATCAACTAAAGTACACTTCATGCACACTATATCAATCTCACAACTCTCTGTCCTAAGACTGTCTTCTATCTAACTACAGTCTTAGCCTTGTGATAAAAACATCGTACATATCTTGACCACGAAAGAAAATGGCAAGGAGAATCAAAATATTTCATGTAGGGTATGAATATACAACATGGGAATAATAAATTATGACCTACTATCCTAATTGCTATCGGCCGAGTAGTTTTCAAAGTGGTACACAAAAATGTTGACGGACAAGACCGACCAACAATCAGACACGAGACCAAAATCCCAGATGTCTGACACGCATTAATGCATTAAAAATAAGTTAAAAAACAAAATCAGGGATTTTATGTAGGAAATTTAGAATTTGGAGAAAGCAACAAATCTATATTCAGTTTGTATATTATGCTATGTTTACCTTCGGTAAACTCAGAAGCAAAAAAAAAAATACTTCTTGTATACAAGTCCGCAAGACAGTGAGACATTTTCATGTTTTCGCTCTGCGTAAACTACCGACATAAAATGGAATAAAATCGGTAATTTATTCAAGTAATTGATAAAATGTAATGATAAAAGTAGATGGAAGATAATTTTTATTCTTATCTCCACACCGGCACTGCCACGGCTTGATTACAAACGACTGAATTCAAAGGCGCCGGCCCGCCTTCAACGAATTGTTAATATGCCTTCATACTTTTTATTTCTTTAGGCCGAGAGGGCTGAGAGTTGATGGCAACCTCCTGTACTTTCCTAACTCCCTGTCACACGTATAAATCTTTTCGACTTTGTTCGGCCCTACGACGTGCGGTAAGGGGAGGCCCAACAGCTGGAGACACCTCCACAGACAGGCAGATAGACTGTACACACCTCCTATACCTTTCTAACTCCTTGACACACCGGGTAACGTTTTTAGTAACGCATTTCGAGTTATGTAGCACAGCCTAAACATGAGAATGTGAATATGTTATTCATTTTTATATTAAGTACATATAAAAATTATTTATACATATGTATTATCAAAGGGAAAAATATTATTCAATTTTTTTCCATCGAATACTATCGCACTTGTTTCCCTCCAAAGTACAAGAAACAAATTTACAAATACATATTATAACAAAAAACTTTAGGAATAAAAAAAAAAGAAAAGTTTTTTAAGTATGGAAAAAAATTCCTCATAAAATATGTTACTTTGTTATTGTTACAATATAAAAAGTTCTTGAGAAAAATAACGCACCATTTATTTCAACAAAAAGGTTTTTCTTTGGAAAAAAAAACAACTTTTGTATAAATAATATTGTTCAAAGACTCTTATGGTATATAAATAATGGTAGGTACGACACATGCTTTACAAAGAATAAATACTTAACAAAAGTTTGGAAAATTTATTTTTAAAAAATGAAAGTAAATCTTAAAAGGTAGGGAAAAAATATTTATTTTGAGGTTTGGTCATTTTAGTATTAAATAAGTCCTATCTATCTCATATTCATATGAGACTGTATTTCGACCACACAGGTCATCTTCATGCCTAAAACATCGAAATCGAATTTATTACTACAAAATATCTGTTAAATATAACAATTATTCTTTTATAGAATGTATTTTTATTTTAAAACTGTAGCTAAGATAGATAAGTAAGAAAAGGTAGAAACTGCTCTCCAGATCTTATTATTTATTATTCCTATTATTTATTAAACATTGCTTCTATTACTTATTAGATCCTAACATGCCGGGTTTGAACAGCTCTTCTAATTCATTAAGTAACGATTCTAAACCAAAAAGCTTCTGCCAATGTGTATGGAATATGGCTTCCTGGCGTTCTTTTTATCACTGGGTGAATGAACACATGAATATGTCTAAGTTTACTAAAAATTAGATTAAGCACATGCGCAAGGGGAAGAAATAGCACAAAATTATCATGGAACTATCTGAAGTTAATGTGGAAGATAAATTGGACAATCATGTTTTCATATGGCTGAAACGCGTATCTGTTGAAATTATGTATTCTTCAAAATTAGCATAATGCTTCCGTTACTTTCATTCTGCTGGGAAACAATAGATACGAATAATTTTCTATATTGTTTTGCTATCAGGAAAAAACCTTTTTCATTCCACATTGATTATTTGGTAGTTTTTTTCATTTAGAATTGTTACTGAAGGAATTGGAAGAGCTTTTCAAACCCAGTGTGTTAGGACAGAATGAATAAAAGAAGGAAGATCTCTGGGGTTGCTCTATCCTTGCCACTAAGAAACTGTCTAACTCAGCTCTTGAGCTAAGCTTTCCTTCTACTAAACCTTCTGGTTATTTATTACTTCAAACTCTTCTATAACTTTTTCTCTGCCTCTCATTGCTTTGTTCTTTACCCTGAACTTTTTCTGTGCTTATATGTCTCGCTGTTTTTATTTTTCCCTTTGTCTAAAACTCAGGCAAGATACTTTATTTTTACTTTTCTATCTTAATTCTTTAAAAACTATTTTACTTCCTCTAGATCAACTTTTCTTTATTCGTTTACCATTTATTCATAATACATTTACCTTTCTTTTATTTACATTGTTTAAGCTATAAAAATATTGTTTGTAATATCTTTTGCAAGTATTACAAACAAAAGATAATAAATTGTAAGGTAATCTTAAACCCTTCTGTTTTTCTTCTTTATAATAAAAATTTATAAAGCTCTGAACAATATCTTAAACTTTCAGGTTTATCTAAAAAAACAAAAACTCTTTTAAGAAATAAATTTGAGTGTTTTCTCGTCTTTTGTAAAAGAGTAATAATTCTTTTTGGCACTATTCTATATACTTTAGAAGTTGAAGCTTAGAAGGTTAAATTTATTGTTTCATCCGTAAATTTGCTTCGCATATTGTGAAAAAATAAAAAATAAACAAATAAAATAAGCTCTAAGTAGAATAAATGTTTTACATGCGTTATCCATAAACATATTCATGTATGTAACTGTTAAAAAATGTTCTTTAGGTAAGTAATATTACCTCGCTTACAAAGGAGAATTAAAAGGTAGAGAAAAGGCTACTTCTTTTCCCTCGTATAAATTAGAAGCCGATATGAAGCTTTTCGAAAGTAGGTAATGTAAAATCTGTCGTCTGTGCAGACGCCTGGAGCCTAACTACTGGGCCGATTTTGACGAAATGTGGCATACCTACATCTTCAGAAAAATCATTCCCCGAGGCGAAATCGAGAAATGAATTATGGCTCCAAATTTGGGGGGCGCTACCCCCCAAAAACACTAAACAAACGTAAAAATACATTATTTCTTGAAAACAGTCCCGACGATTTTGATTAAAAAGTTCTAAAATATAGTCCATTTAAATACAAATCTAACGATATAAGCCGTATTTCCGGAAAAATCTGGTTCCAGAGAAAATAGCTTTAAACGCGGGTCCAATTCCACGCCGAGGAGAAATTATTTTTATGATAAATTTCGATAAAATATTCAATAATAATTAAATGTACCTACGACAACTAATAAATGGAAAAAACTGGGCTAAGTAGGTAATTATGAACTCGTATATGAGAAAGTTTGTCTTGTTGGGACCGATTTTTTACCATTAATTTTGATTAATAATATTGATTTTATATAAACTAAGCTAAAGAAGAAAATAATAAAATTAAATTAAAGATGTATATATCCTTAGTCAGTTTTCCCTTTATAAAAATTGGCTGACAAACTTAAACAAAGCGATAATAATGACTTAATCCCATTACTATCCAATATCATTTATTTAAGATATTTATAAAGTATTCAACAATTGATTGTAGACTCTTTGGTATCAGTTTCAAATACATTAATTCACTAAGATAGATTTATTCAGTTAGTTAGATTTATTTATCTACACCTCGGAAACTATATTTTTGCCAGGAAAATAATTTTAAATAATTCTTCTCACTCAATTTTTATGTTTTTGGGGGACTGTGCCCCAAATTTAGAGTGCCAAATTTTATCGAAATCGGCCCAGTAGTTTAGGTTCCACCCATTTACAAAGACGACAGCCAGCCATTTGTAAAAACTAACTTTTTTAGACTCAGAGGCACATTTAAAATGTGCCAATCAAAATTAAATGTTTGCGTCAACACAATACTTTCTTTATATGTACTACACATACAAACAAGTAAAAACAGAAAATATATTTTTTTTATTTCTTATAACAAAAACATTTTTAGTACTGCCTTAGTATCAGACTAAAGCAATTGGACTAGATAAGGAAAAAATAAAAGAAGAAGGAAGGAGATGGTGGTTATCGTAGGGCATACAAACGATAAATTTCTAAATCCAAGAGCTTCTTGCGCCCTGGGTCCCATATTTTATTCCTTCAGTAGTAAAGTGGTTCTCTCAGGAGCCCTTTTTACTCCAGTTACTACTTCATTTAATTCTGCTTAGTTTTCATTGTTCCTTCTTTTTTTTATCTGAAGAGTTTAAAAATGTCTGAGCAAAGTCGAAACTTTTATTTATTTACTACTGCTAAGAACGTTTCAAGGGTGAAATAGTTTTAAAAAAATAAGTACTTTCAAGAAAGAAGGCGTATCATTTAAGTTACAAAATTTAAAAGTATTTCTAGAAACTGTATCTAGTATTTTAAATTTTTATGAGAAAACTTTTTATGTTTTAAAAATGAAGATGTCTTGTAATTTTAAAGCCGTATTTACAAAATAATACAATATAAATATTACCTTTTCCCCGATTTTCAACCAATATTGATATCAATAAGTACATACCTGAAACAAAATAATAATAATAATAATTAAATGAATTCCTGCGATTTAGTAATATTATGTTATAAATATTAAATCATTATATAAGTATAATATTCTTATAAATAGTCTTTTTAATAAGTTATAAATGTATGGTTAAATTAGTATTTAAATGGATTACATTTTAGAATGGTTAAATCAAAACCGTCACAACCATTATTACATTTTTTGTTCAATTTTTTCCAGTGTTTTTAGGGACAGCACTCCCAAATTAAAGTGAAAAATAATTTCTCCATTTCGTCTTGATCTCTGGACAAGTATGTTAAATTTCATCGAAATTAGTTAAGTAAATGAGGCTTATTACAGCTGATAACAGATTTTTTTATTTTTTTAAGTGGAAATTAGAACTTGTAAATTCGACGAAATTGTTAGAATAGAATTTTGTTTTAAAACATTGCCTTTCTGAGTACATTATAGATGCTAAGTATAAATGAGAAAATAAAAAAAAATCAGTCATAAAGGTGTCAAAAGGTTAGGAACCAAGTAAATAACAAAATATAAAGTAAGAAAGTGATTTTTTAATAAAAAAAAGGTGATGAAATATTAAAATATGACGTTACAAAAATTGAACTTGCCTCCCCCTTTCGACAACCATTACAAGTGACTGATGAGACTTTTTGAAGGAGTTGCCAGATTCATTATTACCAGCGAAGCAGCCCATCATAGAAAAAGGTAATTTTGGAGGAAAAATGCGAAAGAGGGGCGCCGCATTATTATTTTTTTAATAATAATAAAGGGGGAGAGTACAGAAAGAAAGAAATTTCAATCAATATTACTTTAACCTTTGATATCAAAACATAAATTTTATTTACCTGAAGGAAAGATTATCATAAATAAAATTTACAGTTTCTTACAAAAAATGCTTAGTAATATTTTATTTTTGTAAATTATAAAACAACTATAACAGAAACTTAAGTTGAAAACGATTTTGTTGAAAACAACAAATTGAAAGAAATGAAGATCACAATGATTCCGCTAACTTCGGTTATCTCGGAATAATATAATTAATAAATAAAAGCGTGAAAAAAATCTAGTTGCTGCAATTATGCTGGAAACGGATGTGTTAACGTCACGTTAGCTATTGAAAATAAAACTTAAATAAAAGGGGCACGTCAATCGCCACAGCTTAATTATCAGTACGGCATATCATTATTTAATGTAATATAATAAAATAATTACCAAAACGATTTTATAATATTTTTACACTTTGTAATCTTCAATGCTTATAAACATTTATAAGGGAAAAAAAGGAGGAAAATACGAATTATTAAGCAGAGAATAAAACTAAACTAAGAAAGGAATCACGCTAGAGTTGGCAGGATTACGGACTAACTTGTTGTGAAGAGGTAGCGTGAAGCCTCGGCCCAGAAAACATCGGCTACAATTTTATCGCCTAGAGCTATAAATGCATAATTCTAATAGTATCTCCCTCTTTCTGTCCAGGATGATAGCTTTAAAGATTACTTAGTTCTTACCTTAATAATGGTTTGCACATCCAAGATTAGGCTTTGATTTAGGTAATAAGGATAAAAAACAAACGGTACGACAAATTCGAACAATATATATTGACAAATACATACTCGTAGTAAGACTGAATTTAAATCCAATAATATCTAATTTAATCAATTAATTTTTAAACAGGTGATTTCTGTTTTTACTATTGTAAGCTAAATTAGTTTTATTTTCATCAATACTACGGAAACAACATTTTTCCTGGGAAAACGACTCATCTGTTTAGATTCATATTTAAATGGTCTTATAGACATATTAGAGGTTTTGGAGGTTAAATTATGTCTCGATTTCACTTCGTAGTATGATTTTTCAGAACGAGTAAGGAAAATTTCATCGTAATCAAATTATCACGCTATCATAATGCTTTCTCTTTTATATACGTATGTCGTATGTGAGAAAGTAAAAATAGTCAGAATAAGAACCAATCTATTTTTCTTTTACTATTCAAAGCGAATTTCCTTCCTCTCATTTTAGGAGTGAGTAATTTTGAGCAGACTGATGTCTACCATGCGGGAAGAAGAGATATTTACTAAGTTGTAATAAAAAAACGTAAAATATAATGAAAATTAACATTACTTATATTTATATGAAAAAGTAAATTTTTAATGGCCAACTAAACAAAAATAAGACCTTTAAAAAACAACTAAACATTGCAAAAATTATTAGAAACCCAATTGAAAAAAAAAAAAACCTTGGTGATATTTAGTACAAAACATCATTAATACTAGGCTATAGAAGGGGACTGTACCTTAAATCGGCAAAATCTGAGTATTTAAGGAAATTTTGAATAAAACTAATTGACGGAAAAAAGAACCTGTATAATTTAAGAAATAAAACAAAATGAAGTAGATTGCTTTAAGAATTTCTCGTTCTTCTGTAAAAAGTGGAAAAATAGCGACCAAGTTTCTCATCATAACATTCAATTAGGTGCTACTTAAAAAAAATGAGAAGCCATCCTACCTATCCACTAATTAAACATAAGAACACATTCAGGTTAAAGGACATAAAATTAAAGTTAAATACGAATAAGTGGAAATTTTGAGTGAATAATAAGCCGATTTAGAGAAAAAACGAACCAGCATAAGATTTCTATACTTGTTTTCAATCTAGAGAAGATATGAGGAGAGAGGTTAAATTATATAAGCAAGTCCAGGACCAGAGACCTGTCATAGTTGATTGAAGACAATTTAAACCAATTTCCCAAGCGACCGGTTTGTAGAGAAATTCAGCGCGGGGTTAAGCGATACGGTTATGGCCCCATTTAATCACGCTCTACAATTGTTTTTTTGTTTCTTTTAAAATGGCCCAATGAGGTCTTGCGGAATTTTAAAAGATGCGAGATTGATTTAAAGAGTTGTTTTTGAGTTGAGTTGCAAGAGTTAAATGTATATTTAAGGTTTATTAAAAGTGAAGGTTGATGGCCAGGAAGCAAGAAGAATTTGGACGCCATGCTCTTCTTTAAGAGGGTATTAAACATAAAACAAATTGTTCAACATAATAATTCTCAGACAAGCACTAAATTTTCAAGGGAAAATATACCTCGTAACCACGGCAAACTCAAAGTTTCCAATGGAATATAATATAGTAACTTAATTTCATCGAATACGTATAATATTCGTAGATAAATTAGTTTCTAAAATAGTATAAAATAGTATTAAAATATGATATTCCGCATCACATAGATGCAGATCACTCATCGAGACGCGGTAAAAACCACCAGAAGAATTTCATGATCTTTCAGATGGAACTAAATCGGACACAATCATTAAAATAATTTAATGAATATTTGTAAATAATTAATTTTTATTTATTAGAATTTTAATCTCACGTATTATTACATATTTAATTCTACAGCCTATCTTCCAAATCAGGCACTGGCTGTGGATAGTAAATAAAACTACCACTAATTTATTAATCTGTAAATGTAAATATATTAATTGAAAGGAATCTTTTTTCCCAATCGCTCAATGGAGAGTAAAAATCATAAAGATAATTTCATCAGCTTCCGGTCAAAACATCACAAAGGTAATACTTAATACCAGTTTCGAACCCTATATCCCTTGGGTATCAACACTGAACTAATTTTAATAATTTGTCTAATAGTGGAATCGACCTGTTCAATAATATTTATACCAAATGTAAAAAACCAATCTATAGTACTGAAATTTAAAAAGGATTTACTAAATTTATAAAATAGTGCAACAATGTGTTTACAAAAACGCGCTTTTTAATGTGCAAACCACATAGCATCTTGAGTTAAGGAAATAATAATATAAATCCATTCTAGATAAGATGCGCCTTCACATCAATTTCACACTTTAGCATATTGCTCTAGAGACGGATGCTCTCTTGATACGGACTATTTACTTTGGCTGTCGTCTCGTTCCTATAAAACTCCCAAGCCTAGCTCCGTGAGAGAGGCTAAAGAGAAGGACTAGATGCATAATGCATGTAAGGCAATGTATAAAACATGATTCGCATCATTTATCCAACCGAATCATATCGGAAAAATACCTATATGTGAAGGATCATTAGTGACGAGACGTCAGTAAATTCAGTACTTCACGGTCTGGTTAAGCTAGCTGATTAAATACTTTGTGTAATGTATATAGATTGAAGAGTCTTCTCACTGGATGTTAACGCAGGACTGAAAAATGTACTTACATCTAAATAAGTATTTACAAATAAGACTTTATGCCTACACAAACCCATACAAAGATATAACTTTCAATAAATTTGTACACATGGTGGTTAGAAGATTGTCATGGAGGCAGTTTATTTTTCGTGATAAATTTATTTTCGCTGTAATGCGTATGATATTGAAACTTGGATGTTATTTAAAAACGGCTTTTATTGTTTAGTTAAATAATTTATCTTCAAAATTTCAACTATAGAGTAAGAAAATAAATACTATCAAAAGAACGAATTCCATACCAAAACATACTTAAGTTGAATATTATAATCGACTGTGTCAAACGCGGTTGCAAGTGCGAACATGCTATATTCGGTTCTTGTTTCTATAAATCACTTCCTAGACTTTAGGTTTCATCCTAGTTAGCAAGAAGACAGCATTTAATATTTAAATAAATGTTTTCTTACTCACAAAACCCTTTAAAGATGATATGAGATGAGACCAACAAGTAAGATCTTAGAAGACCACCATTATCTCCCTCTGATACAATTCAGCATGTTTAAACGCAGTTTGACAGCCCATATAGGTTGCAAATAAATATAAAGTTTGAAAATAAAATGTTATTTTCCGTCCAACAAAATATTAAATGTAGCATGTTGCCAAGCATATCCTCCTAGGCTGTAGTCTAGCAGGTATGAACATATCAGGTTATCCAACTTAATCCTAAAGGAAGGGGTCATTAAGTCATTAGTTAACAAAGTTTAAACCTAGTAGCTGGCAACTTTCTTATTGCTCTTACAACACAATGAGACGTAGGGCGGGCCAGAATTGCTTTTTCAACGGCAGATGTGTACGAAACAGCTAGAATCGAGACTCAGGGCGGGGCAGTACTTCACTATACATGACCTACCTGTCGCTAGTCGCTAGTGGATCTTGTCTCAAATCGCGGGGTCTTGAATATTTCTGCGGTTGATAAAAACTGTGCTGCCCGGCGTCGCACTGATCTCAATTTGCGCCCCGGCTAAGTGTTGTTTAGATCTCAGTAAACGAGCGTCATGTACAACTATACAACAGCTCATGTGAAGAGCTTATATGAATTGTGTCTGTTAGCTATCAACGTAAGCTAAAAACAGTGTAAAAATAAAATTTATAGTTTTTATATATTTTGTTTAGAGGTTTGGAACAATAATATTTTATAAATTAACTTATAAGAAAAAATTTAATTTAAATTGTATTTGCATATATGCCTGTATACTAAAATAAAAAAAAATAAAACGAAAAACAACTAAATGTATTCGTTTGAAAGCTCTTATAACAGTGGTGACAGAAATTTATTAAAATTAATTCGACACACGGAATGAAGAACATTATAAAATAAATATATTATGTATATCCGTTGCGGAAATTATAGTCAGGGTGCCCATAGGCAAAAAAGTAACTTATACATACTCTTTCCAAACCTTTTTGTATGGCTTGTTTAGGCAAAGTCTGACACCGTTTTCCTCTGTGACTTTTTTTAGTTTTGGGGCGTTTTTTTTTTATTTGAACCCTAAAATTTTGACGCGTCAGACTTGAAAATCGGAAAAAGTTCTGCGTCAGACAATATTAAAATATTGATTTATAGGGTTCAAATAATGTATCTTGAGAAAATCAGCTGGTTATTAATCATTAATTAATATTAGTTTATATTAATCAATATCCATTATTATTAATTAAAATTAATTAATATCATTAATTAATGGCTGATTTTCTCAAGATACATTATTTGAACCCTATAAATCAACATTTTAATATTGTCTGACGCAGAACTTTTTCCAATTTTCTAGTCTGACGCGTCAAAATTTTAGGGTTCAAATAAAAAAAAAAACGCCCCAAAACTAAAAAAAAGTCACAGAGGAAAACGGTGTCAGATTTGGCCTAAACAAGCCATACAAAAAGGTTTGGAAAGAGTAAGTATAAGTTACTTTTTTGCCTATGGGCACCCTGACTATTATAATCAATTAAATTAAATACAAAATAATAAAATCAGTAATATGTAAAATTAATATTAATTTAAGAAGTTAATAAAAGAGCCAACAAATAAAAAAAAACGTTATTTTTGTAAAAAAAAAAAAAAGTTTACAATGATTTAAAGAACAAATTCAGAAATAAAGACTAAATAGAGACCATTGCCTCTGTCTTGCATTAAGTGCTCATTCTTTCTTCTGTAACCCAAATTTAAATACTATTACTACGGTTCAATGCTAAGAAATTTAAACATTATTCACACAATTCGGTCGAGGTACTAAGCGCCAGATGTTATCTTCACACGTATGCCAAATTTCATCGACATCGGTCCTCTAGTTTATCCTCCACGCGTTTGCTCAGACTACAGACCGACATTTTTTTTAAATCCACTTTTTGGACTCAAGGGACCTCAAAAGGCAAATCCATCAACATTTTTTGCCATCACAATACTTTCTCTTTATATATACTATGTAAATAATAAAGTAAAAAGTAGATAAGATAAAACAATATCAGATCATATGATTATTTAAAAAAAAAACTTTATAAAATAGGAATCTCATAAAACAACATTAAAAAAAAAAAAAAAATACATGAAGCAGATTTCTAACCATTCCTCTTTGCTGTCAAGATGCTTAATTAACTCAATCAAATGGTGTTAATTTTTAAAAAGAAAATTGAATAAATTTTAGGGAATACAAAAATTTACTTCTTATACGTAAAAAAAAAAAAAAAAAAAAAAATGCTCGAGCCAAGAAATCATATTTCATTCAGTGGGATTTATATCTAATAATTTAAATATGTGCATTTTTCAAAGGTCAGTGTTGTAGTGCTGCAAGCATAACCAAGGTAACACGACTAAGTGTCCCTAAAACACGAGTGTGTCGTGGTGTCCCAAAGTATCTCACCATCCCATACCTCATAGTTGGGTATGAAAGCTCTTCTTACTTTCATAAAACCTATTGTTAAAAATAATGATCTTGCTACTTCAAGTATTGAAGATGGTTATAATGCAAGAGTGGTTCAAGGTCCACTATATACAAATAGTTAAAAGCTTTACACTGAAACAAGTCCATTAAAGTGTTCCGTGATAAACTGTTAAAGGAACAAAGGCCAATTAAACAGAATAGGAACATGTTGTCTTGGAGTGCCTTGTCTTCCTCTCGTACCGGCAAGACTAAGGCTGAAGAGTAATTAGCCGGGACCTTGGATCCGCTTCATAACTTCTGCAACCCATCATGTACCAGGAGAGAGAATGACAATCTAACATTATCTGGTAATCCTTGAACACGTGTAAAACGGAAATTACAAATTACACAGTAAAGAGAGTTCTATTCTTTAATGGATATTCGGTCAGTTAAGATGCGATCAAGATATTTCTATTCATTACTGAAACACAATTTTGAATAAAAATATTTCTTAAGATAACTTGCAATAAGGGGAAGATGAATGATGCATTCTCTTGTTTCAAATCCTGCAAATCAGTTAAATCTGAAAAGTTGATTGGATTAGAGTTCTTGATACTACTCAGTCATAGATTAAAACATTAGGACTATTGAGTAAATTATTATTTTTTTTTTTTACAAACTAAGGGATGGGGTTTAATGATAAACATTGGTACATACCTAAGAAATAACTAGCAGGAAAAATTGGAGTAAAAATGGTGCCTTTCATATTTGTTAGTATAGATGCATGATGCGTGTACCCCTAGAAAACCTATTCCAAGTAATTTAGTATTTAGTATACATATTCAGAAATATTATTACCATGGAAAACGCAAAAATGTATAAGAGAAAGTTTGTTAAGAGTTATCTTTCCCATTTCTTTTTAGTTCAACACGAATGATGTGATGACCAAGGTTTACTATTCATTGTATATGTACACTGTACACTTATAATGTAAATTTATAAGTCGGATAGCTAGTATGAGTGGTTGATTGATTTTGCACACAACATGGCTATAAAATGTCTGTGAATTTTATGTTTTCAAATGTAGTTGCGAGTTATGTTAATTTATTCTTTCTCAGTATGCCATACAGAAAAGTATAGACAATACGTATTAATAGTTTGACTAGAATTATTAATATACCTATCACGCAAAATTGAACAAATATCCTTGTCTACATTGTTTCCATTGTTCTTATCCGCCAATTTCATTTATACTTCAACCGAAACATTGTTACTAACTCAATCAAATATCAAAGCATAATAAGATAAATGAAAGCATTTTCAGGAGTGTAAATGTTCCCAAATAAAAAAAGTGGATTAGATAAATAAAAGCGGTCATATTCTGATCATATCTTCACGTTTTTTCATATAATTACATGTTTTAAAATAAAAAGTTTTTGATAAAGTGTGATAATAGCAAATATAATTTTGAGTTGACTAAATCTCACACAAATATCTAGAGACAATAAGCCACAAAAGTTAAAATTTTAGTGTTTGCTATTATTCATAAATATTTCCCAAACCGTTGGAATAACGAAGATATAATATTTAGCTTGGCAGACCAAAATAAGAAATTATAAAGGTCATAATTCTTGGATTTAATGTACGCAGTATTACAATATAACTAATATATTTAAATAAGCGTCAGCACAGATCAATTTTACTACTTAACAAAAACCGTGATTATATTTTATATATTTACAAACGAAGTGACATTTTTGACAATAACAAAATAAACAATAACAAGTCAAGGAACAGGCTTCCTTAATATTGTCGCCAACACCTCTTCTCAATGTTAAGCGATAAGCCCTGTTTCTTGCAATAATTGTTGTAGCTTGACATGTCCAAGAGGCTTCGTCAAGAAGTCTGCAATCATTGTCTCTGATGGACAATATAGAAATGAGATTATGTTTTTCTTCTTAAGGTCTTTTACGAAGTTGTATTTAGTTTCTATATGTTTAGTTCTGTCGCTGATATTCTCTACGTCTAGCATCTTCAGACAAGATTGGTTGTCTTCATAGATGACAATTTTAGCCAGTTTTTCGTCAAAGTCCTGCAAAAGTTTTTCAATAAAGACTGCTTGCTGGCACGTTTCCGCTAAAGCTACAAATTCAGCTTCTGTTGAAGATAACGCAACACAATCTTGCTTCTTGCTTCTCCAGTCTATTAACACGCCTTTCCAGAAGAAGATATAACCGCTGTTAGATTTCCTGTCTCGACAGTCGCTTGCCCAATCAGCGTCGGAATATCCAAACAAGATATTGTTATTATCATCGCTCTGTACATTAGTACCAAATTTGATAGTATAATTAATTGTCGACTTTAAGTACTTTAAGACTCTTTTTACTTCGTTCCAATCGCGTTTCTTAGGTGCGGGAACTTGTCTGGCTAATATTGATGTGGCTACACTTATATCTGGCCTTGTATTCACAGACAAGTACAGCAAGGCTCCTATTGCACTCTGATATATTTCCTTATTATGAAAGAAATCGTCCTCTTCTTTAGGTTTCTTGTAGTATCCGGGGTCCAGGGGAATATTTGAGTTTTTCGCCTCTTCTAAACTGAAATGTTTCAACAATTTTTCTATGTATGTCTTCTGACTTAGTGTGAATTCTCCGCTTTCTTTCCGTTCAATCTGCATTCCTAGATAATTTTTGACGTTTCCTAGACATTTGATTTCAAACTTAGTTCCAACTATTTTAGCTGTCTCTTCGATGAGCTCTTCATTTTCACTAGAAATTAGCATGTCATCAACATAAATTATAATGAATATAACTTTGCCGTTAATAATATTTCGGTAAACACATTGGTCGAACTCTCCTCTTCTGAATCCTAGGTCTTCTAAAACTTTGTTAATTGTAATATTCCAAATTCTTGCTGCCTGTTTTAGTCCGTACAGACCTTTATTTAATTTACAAACTAAATTTTTATTACCATTAATTTCGTACCCATCCGGCTGTTTCATAAAAATTTCTCCTACATCTAACTCTCCGTTCAAGAATGCTGTTTTAAAATCATAATGTGTAATTTTCCACCGTCTTGTACTTGCAATGGTTAAAAATAGTCTCAATGTTGTTTGACGAACCACAGGCGCAAAGACTTCGTCATAATCCTTACCGAATTTTTGGGAAAACCCTTGTGCAACTATTCTTGCTTTGTATTTGCATGGTTTTCCATTTTCATCTGTCTTAATTTTAAATACCCATTTGCATCCGACTATGTTCTTTTTTTCTGGTATTTCCACAATATCCCAAGTTTTGTTGGATTTCATTGCTGCCATTTCTTCGTTCATCGCTTCGATCCACTTATCGGCATCCTTCCTCTTCAACGCTTCATCTCTTGTTCTTGGTTCAGGTAACACATGATCTCGAATCTCTCCTTTAGCAACATAAACTAGTCTATCGGGGGGTATTCCTTTATTTTTTCTTTCGGATCTTCGAACAGAAATTGGTTTTCCTTCGTCTCTATCAGAATTAGCTTCTTTTTTGGTTTTATTATTCTCCTCCATAACGCTGTTTTTCTCGTCAATGCAGTTTTCTTTCCTATTTTCTAGAATAACTTGTACTTCATTATTTTCTGCTATTTCTGCTTCAGTGTCTTTTCCTGGTGTTTTCAAATTCAAATGACTTTCTTCTATAAACTTCACATCTCTGCTGATATATACTTTATCTGTTTTTCTGTCTAATAGCCTATAAGCCTTCGAACCAGGTTCATAACCAACAAATATTAATTTTTCAGCCTTTTGATCTAACTTGCGTCTCTTTTGGTCTGGAATATGCATAAAAACCTCACATCCAAAAATTTTGAAGTATTTTACATTTAATCTTTTACCATTCCACAGTTCAGACGGAATTTTCCCTGTTGACTTGGTAGGTAAACTGTTCTGAATGTAATTTGCCGTCATTAGACCCTCTCCCCAGAACTTATTGGGTAAGTTTGCATCAGCTAACATACACCTAGTCATCTCAACAAGTGACCTATTCTTCCTCTCTGCCACTCCATTTTGTTGAGGTGAATACGGTGCTGTTACTTGATGTTGAATGCCTTGTGACTTCAGGTAGGTTTTAAACTCGTTACCTATATACTCACCACCTCCATCAGACCTTAATACAGCTGGTTTCCTATCAAATTTGTTTTGAACTAGGTTCACGTATTCCTTAAATTTATCTAGAACTTCATCTTTACTGTGTAGTAAATATACAACAGTGTATCTACTGAAATCGTCTATAAGGGTTAAAAAATATTTCTTCTTACCTGGTGTTATCGTTTGCATTGGGCCGCAGAGATCACTATGAACTAGCTCCAAGACTGATGAACTAGTAGTGACCGATTTTTTCGGAAATGACGTCCGTTGCATCTTCCCTCGTACGCACGACTCGCACACCAACGTTTTTCTACAATCTGTGAGCTGTGCTCCGTCCACTAACTGTTTACGTAGCATCTCTTTTACTACAGCTGGATCCCGATGCCCAAAACGCTTGTGCCAAAGATGTATGCATCCACGAACATTTACTCCTTCTTTCATCGACACCACGTTCGCTGTTATTTCCTCTTTTAACCGAAGTTTGTACAGGTTTCTCTCCAGTAATCCTACTGCAAATACATTTCCGTCGTACACGATTTCACAAGATTTTTCTGAAAATTTCACATTAAACCCTAGCTTCGTTAATTTTCTTACAGACAGCAGGCTTGTTTCTAACTGTGGTACATAAAGAACATTCTTAACTGTAATTTCTTTGATCTCACCACCATCGAGCAGACATTTTAGTTTTCCGTCACCAATTCCAACCGTCTGAATTTTTCTACCATCAGCAACTTCTACCTCTGACATTCTTTTTTCAAACTTATGGAAAAACTTCTTGTTATTAGTTAAGTGTGTGCTAGCCCCGGAATCAATATACCAGCTATTTGAAGAAACACTTCCTCTTACCGTGTTAAAACACATATTCGGCTTACCTTCAAAACTATTACCTTGAGTGGTATTTTCAATAACAACATTAGCCTTCTTGTTGTTTCTTTTATTAAAATAACAATCTTTCTTCAAATGACCTCTTTTCTTACACTGAAAGCAGATTTTATCTACCCTATTTGATTCCTGGTGGTACTTGTAAGCTGGTCGTGGTTGGTACCGTTCTTTATTTACTTTGAGAGCTGTTTCTTTGCTTCCTAACTCAGTATTTTCGTGTCGTCGTTTATACTCCTGTAACAGTTTTTCTTTTACTAATTCAAGTGTGAGGTCTTCTTCAGATCGACCCTCTAATGCTGTAACAAGATGTTCGTAACTATCAGGGAGACTGCAAAGTAAAAATGCGACCTGCAGGTGTTCAGCTAGGTTCTCGCCTAAAATAGATAATTGATGTATAGTGTCCAGTATTCGCATAATGTGATCTTCCATATTTCCTCCCTCCGCGAGATTCATACGACACAACTGTTTTAGTAGGTACACTTTATTAGTCAGGGTTGACTTTTCATGATATTTTTGAAGTGCCAACCAAGCTTCTCTTGCCGTTTTTGTCGCTCTGACATGAAATATTTGACTATCCTCAAGAAGAAGTCCGATTGTCGCTCTGGCCTTGCCATCCCGGTTTAACCACGCCTCTGTTATGGGATCCGGCGGAGATTTTACAATTACATCCCACAACTCTTCCTTGAGTAGTAATAACTCTACCTTATACTTCCAGATCTGATAATTCTTTCCGTTTAACTTCGGAAGATTTAACACTTTAAAAGAATCAGACATATTTACCTATTCCGGTATATTCCCGTTCTTCCTCCGGTTTCACACAATCTGTACCAATTCTGGGCCCGTAACCTCTTTGATTTAATGTACGCAGTATTACAATATAACTAATATATTTAAATAAGCGTCAGCACAGATCAATTTTACTACTTAACAAAAACCGTGATTATATTTTATATATTTACAAACGAAGTGACATTTTTGACAATAACAAAATAAACAATAACAAGTCAAGGAACAGGCTTCCTTAATATTGTCGCCAACAATAATCACCATCTTGTAAACCTCTTCCCTTTCACAAGAGAAATTTATGAAAGACACATTAAAAATTCTTTTTAAAACTCAAGCTGAGGGGAGGTAATGAAAGAACCCTCTATTAAATTTTTAAGGTTCAATTTCAAAGCTTCTTTTTAAGTTTGCCTTTTGATGTGGCCAGTTCCTCCTTGATCTTTAAAACTACGACGTTTCGTTAAATCGTGAAGGACTTGAAAACATAAAGTGGAAAAAATGAAAATAATATTACTAAAAGTTTTGTAGTTTCAAAACAACAATTTAGTTTTTTGTGCTTTAAAATATGTTAGTTTTGTAATAAGGCGTTAGTGGAAGAAAAGGGAGAACTCTTGAAAGCCTGGTAGATAATCACAGGCCGAAGAGGTCACATGATCGTCCTTAACTGTGGGAATGGGATGCGTCTCTTTCTCCACCCTAACAGAGATATGAGAATATGTTTCCCTTTAGATTCCCGTTATACTCAAACAAGAATAGAGTAGATAGAATTGAAATGGAACCGGTATTATCTTAATCTTAGTGTAGTCTACTGTAAAGAAGACACATTAACTGTCCCCTAATTATGTCCACGACACTTAACTAAAGGAACATTCATGATGTAATATAGATAAAATATGTTTTAAACTACTTCAAGTAAAAAGGATCCTTGAGAAAGAGTTAAAACTAAAATCGCCATTTTAGTTTTAACATAAAGAATAGATGATTGCTATAACTTATAAGTTGGTGATAATATTATAGTTACAGAGAGTTTCTATTACAGACCTCTATTGAATTCTGCTATTAAATTAGTAGTTCATATTTTGTTTCAATTATTATTAAAAATAGTGTGGCACATGAGCACATCATTGAATTACGTGATAACATACTTTAATGATGTTTCGCTGTTGTATCATTTATTTCTTTTTCCCCGATTTCTTAAAAGATCTGTCAAAATTGTTTGGACCTCTTTCTTAAATCAATATTTAATGAGCGAAAAGGTTAAAATTAATAAGGCCGCAGCGCCGGACAATGAATCCTGCGAACTACGCGGCTGCAGGTGGCGCTAAATAACTGATGAGGGCGCCAAAACTGACAAGGGCACCAAACAGGGAGAAAGGTATTATAGGGATAGAAAATGAAGTAAATATTACAGTACAATACATCAATGAGGTCAAGCCCGGGAAAAAATATTTCAAACTTTTTTTTATGTTGTGCTTGACAAAGCTATCACATCGCTTAAAGAGATCCAATTTATGGAAAACCACAGCAAAATCTTCGATTTTCTGTATCAAATGGACAATCTGCAGGCATGGAATAAAGAGGATATAAAAAAAGCAAGTGCAAATCTTCATTGATTCCACAGGTGACATTAATGGAAATGATCTCTTCAACGAGCTACAAATATTTGCACCTATGTTGACCTCCGTAACCTCTCCAGCCAAAGCCTTGTCTTTCATTACAAAACATGGCTATGAGGACTAATATAAACATATTTAAGATCAACCATATCTCAAGAGCGATTAAATGGACTAGCTTTGATGACCATAGAAAATGAGCTTATCAATTAAATGGATACTCAAGCAATAATAAGGGATTTTGCCTTTATTAAAAGCCAGAATCCTATCCAGCTATAGTGCATTATTAAAAGCCAGAAAATCCTCTTTATAATATGACAATAATGACCTAGAATCTAGAATATCCTAGAGGTATATTCAAAACTACAAGCCTTCAACCTATACTACTTCCTTGTAAATACTATGAAAAATCACATAATTTTTAATTAATGAATAAAAATTAAGATAACGAGTTAATTTCCTTTGCAGAAAAATATATAAATAAAGTTATTATTTTTAATTTCATTATTTTAAATATATGCATACAACTGTATGCAATGTATCTATGTGTGTGTATAAGTATTATAATTTGTTTTATTTTTAAATTTATATATATATATATTATTTATTATTAAATAAAAATTATTTTATTATAGGGGGGGGGGGCCTGAAATATAGTTCACATCCACTTAAAAAAGTCTAGATCCGGGGCCAATATTAGGCCAATTATGACCTACCATCCAAATTCCTTATTGTAAACGGATTTCAGTCCAGGAATTTTTGGAATGAGACAAACATATTTTGCTCTTCGGAACGATCACAATGCTTCTGTCACCTTCAGTAACCTCGAAAACAAAGATTCTCATACTCTATAGTCAATAGCTCATCATATGTAAACATAATAAAAATGAATATTATTTACGGTATTAACAAATAGAACGCAAACAAAATTAAAGAAAGAAAGTTTAACATTCCGCTTAAATCCGACCAAAACTAATTCATAATGTAATCAAGACACATAATATATATTATTTAATCGTATAAAAATATGACGTGGGAAAGGGTAAGAAAACAAGAAGCGGTGCAATCTTTGTAGGAGATACTCAAACTAGTAAATGTTTGCATTAGATAAGAGTTCAAGTACCTCCTCTCCTAATACCTCAACAGCTTCCTCGCAATCCATTGATAATCCAAATCATTTCATATTTTTTTATTTTATCATTTTAAACCCATTTCTCTAAACAAAACCAACGAGAAAACGTGTTTTTAAGAGCCACCAAATTATTTATTTAAACTACTGTGTTCTTGGATAATTTATATTTTATACTTATTATAAGTTGACATCACCCACAATATTAAATTCAAGGGCTAAAACAGGGGGGAAATTGATAAAGTTGACAAAAATAGGTTGTAACAGCATAAAATCCTTTAAGTATACGAAATAGGATGCAAGTAAGCTATGGGCCACAATCATTGGCAGACTATTTATTTTAAACTGAATTTAAAAAAATATATAATTTATTAATTATCAATATAATTGTTTTCCCTAGAAAAAATTAGAAACATTAATAATTTTGAGTTAAACATAATTTTCCTACCACATAAAAGAAGAGCTATAAATAATAATTGTGCATAGTTTTCCCTTTTTTAACTATAACCAACTTCTTAAAATTTCGCTTTTCCAATTTGCAATTTTTAAATTTGTATAAAGAGAATTTGGAAGTTGATCGGTAAATATAAAAGCACAAATGAGTTTCATGCACTAATAAAAAATAAATATAAATCACATTATTAGGATTACAATGGGTTAAAAATTTACCGTTCCCAAATATTTTTACACATTGAAAAATAGTTATTTATGTAACTAGGCAGCAAAATGGAATTTTTCTGACGAATGATTAAGTTAGCCTCCGAGCCGGAGGCGAGGCCAGGCTTTCTGCCTCGGCTTCGCCTCTGCAGGTAATTTTTTCGATTGACTGTCGAAGCGAAGCCGAGGCAGAAATGTATCAATGAGGCAGAAATGTTTCTTTAGCTGCCTTGTTGCATACAATATTTTTCCTACTGGCGGCAGAAAAATTGTTCCTATAAATAATATTTATTTCATAATACTTACTTATCAAATACTATTATTGAACTATTTAAATTTAAAAAAACAAAAAAAAAAAACAAGCAACAATATCAAATGTTACAATTATCAAGAATGAATTAACAGAAATGCAGTGAAAACAAAACAAAATGATGATAATAGACAAGCTGCAGTGTGGCCACTAATTTAATTTTTTTATGATTATTTTAAGATCTACTATTTTCTGTAAAATTTTTTTTTTTTTTAATCTTTTTACTCCATTCTATTTTATAAATAAATATAATCATTATACGTATTTATAAACCTTTTTTATAAATTCGTTATATTTTTAAGGTAATTGTTCAAATAATTTTGGTTAAAGATTATAATATAAAACAAAAGGTTGTTTGTTTATTTATTTGTAGCTGGGAATGTGGGCGTGGCTTAGCCTGGAAAGATCCTCAGTATACGATTTTGCCGCCTAGGCAGCAAAATCATATTTTGCTGCGTATTGTAAAGTTTTCTTGAAACCTCAGAGAAATCAAATTTTCATGCCTAAAAACAGTTCAATAATGCGTAATTTTGCTGCCGCTAGTAGGAAAATGTTATTTACCTGTAAAACCCAAACTGTTTAAAATATATGTTTTTTTAGAGAGGTTTTGACAAGGTGTTCATCATAAATCATTACACGTCATCTACCTTGACAAATTTATTCATATTCATAATATCTAAGGAAACTGTGCTTGACGTAAAGCTAAAATAGTTAGGGTAGGTACTACATAATAACAGAATACCATGTATGTAAACCTAAGGTATACAATAATTGAAAAAAGGCTAGAGGTATAAGTTTAAGGTTGAAGGGATTTTGTCATGGTTTTTACCCCAAGCCCTAAAGGTTTACTCAGCCAGATGTGTTTTTGCTTCTTCCCTTCTATTCTGAGAGCAAAGAAGAGGGTGGAGGCAAAGTATGTTTATTTCTTAGTAAGAATCCCTCCTCCTTGTCTGTCTTTTTTAGCTTCTTCTTCCTGCTTCTTCTTACCTGAAGGCTACCACTTGCTTCTTCTCTTTTCAAACATCTTTTTCCAATCCATACAACTCTAGAATAAATCCTAAACATTCACTTCAAGAATAAACAAGAAAGACTAAACCAACAAAAATATATCTTTAAGAAACTCCTTTTTCAAAAAACCTTTCCTTCTCCCTCTCTCTATTGTTTAAAAAATAATCCTTTTCTTATTTAAAAATTGCAAATGAAGCACGTTCATTTTTTCTGGTGATATACACACAAGAAAAAAAATTGATTTATAAACCTTAAAACCGATACACACACATATATACCTATATATAACATTATTCAATTCTAAAACCAGAAGATATATTAAAACCTTTTTTTAAATTGTTAAAAAGTAATTTTTTTCGAAAGATCTAGCCAACAACACAAAAGATAAACAATTTCGATTCTACACTCTTTACACTTTATTTATTTATTTTATTTTATACGAAAAAATAAAAACAACACGACATTGATTTCCTGCCAGAAGCATACAGTGCCTTTGCTTTGTATTTTTGAAAACTCTTTCATATCTCTGGTTCTTTCTCCATGGGTGAATTGAAATTTATATATATATATATATATATATATATATATATATATATATATATATATATATATATATATATATATATATATGTGTGTGTGTGTGTGTGTGTATATACAATTGCACAATGGCTACATATGAAAATAGATGTGATATGTTATGAAACTAAGATACGTGATATGTTTCATTCAATAAACATTTTTATATTTATTATTATTATTACTGTTAGAGGTCGACCAAGAAGTCATGAACACGGGAGAAACGGAAAGCTTAACTTCGTTTAAAATCGGAACTTCCGAGTAGTGCCGAAGTCAGTACAGTCGGGTGCTAAGACAATACCCATTTCTAGTTTGTATGACATGCCCAGTTATGTCAAATCTCACGAATAACAACAGGAAGGTTTCCAATCTGTTAGGTTTCCTGTTTTGTTTGTTTTTATACAGCACGAACTATAGTCACAACTGTTCTAAATCCAAATCAAACTCAGAAATAAAGAGGAAGAAAAAAATAGATTAAGGAAAAAGAATATCGATTTAGATTTAAAGAATATTATTAAGAATAATCAATAAATAATAATATAAAGATATTATCGTATATTATTAGTGATTTCTTATCAGGTACAGTGTTGCCTGTTGCAAAAAATATAGAAGTTATCAAAAATAAAATTATTAATAACAGAAGAACAACACTGTGTTTTTTGACCGTGGTCTATTATATCAAAAACTGACTGTACATAAGTACACTAGCGCACTCCTCTCATTTCCATGACTTCTTGGTCAACCTCTAGTTTGTTTACTTTCTGATGAATTAAAATAAACTGAAAAGAGTAAATTATTTTCACTTTTTGAAGTAGCAGTTTTTTCAATTCTAAAAATGTTGTTAAAAAAATATTGTTAGGCTAAGGAGGGGCACCAATGTGTTTTTGGAATGAATGTGACTAAGCTTTAAGATTGAAAAAGTACTTATGGACGTTGGAACACGTTTTGGATTGTTGATGTATGTTGATTGTTGATCCAGTTGAGTTAGTTATAATTGCGTATTAGTTGAGTTGAAGTTGGAGTGCACTTAATAAAGATTTAAAACTAGCTGTTTTTATATATTTATGAATCTATTAATTTATGAATGAAAATTTAACCAAAATATTATATATTTTTATATATTTATGAATCTATGAATTTATGAATGAAAATTTAACCAAAATATTATATATTTTTGGTTAAAAAATATATAATATTAAACAATGTACCACCGCTTTAGGGGCAATAATATGTGTCACTTTTTTTATTATTCGCATATGTATGTTATAAAAATTATTTTAGCCCTAGATCTTCCGGAAGAGACTGTGTCAAAGATGCGTGATTCCTGACGCTTCGAAACCATTACAAGGATTATTCTCAGTGGATTTAAGTATTTCACAATCGATATGTACCATTCCTAAGTTAAGTAGAGTAGAATAGTTCATAAAATGCAGGTAAATGCCATAATATTGAGTGTATTATTGGCATTCAATAATTAGGGCAACATCTATATAGCTGATAAGATCAGCAAAGGCAGGCATAAAAGAAGGAATTAATAGAATCCTGAAATACCATAAGGTGTTAAGGTAAAATAGAGGTCCGAATCAAAATTGGAGTAAGAAAAGCTAGGGGGAGGGGGGGGGGAATATATAAGATAAGGAAGGGTTAATATATATGAGAAAAAAATTGTTTCTAGGTGGTTTAAAATTTGTAGAAAGCCGTCTTAGAGACAAAATTCAATTTCTCTAGCTCAGAGAGCTCTAAGCCAGAGTTGCAGATAAGCTTATTTAAAAGGATACATGACTAATAAAAAAAGAAAAGATATCTCATTACGAAATATCGGGTCTTATCATAGGCACAGCACAGTTGAAGTCAGGGCTTTTAGGTAAAGGATGTTAGGTTTATGTATCTAGTTATTGTATGTCATCCGTATCACGTGCCAAGATATGGGATAGGTGCCGGAGAAACCAAGATCGCTCGATGCTAATTTTGAATCAACGATATCTTCTCACTCAGCTCTAATTGCCAGAGAAATTTTTATAACTGAAGCTAGTAAATTAAGAATATATATGTATATATATATATATATATATATATATATATATATATATATATATATATATATATATATATATATATATATATATATATATATATATATATATATATATATATATATATATATATATATATATATTATATGAATTATTTAGGCAAACAATTTAGGTGTGAATGATACAAATTAATTTATTTGATTTAAGACGTTTTAACCCTTACTCATTAGGTCATCATTACTCATCAGTCAATTTCTTTAATTCTATAATCACAATTACAATTATAATTCAATACATAAATATCTATCTATACTAAGTGATTCTTAGGGAACTTGTTACAATAACTAATTATAATTAATCAAACTTACAAAAAAGGAGTATTTAATTTGGAGCAGCATTTTTCTTCTTTAAAGAGAGTAATTTTTCATGAGGCGAAAGAAACTCAGTCAAATTAATTAAATTTAAATAAAAAAAAAATAATACCACGTAAGCTACATTACTTCTATTATAATTTGTTTTTGTTTTTTATTTATATTTTCATTCTATGTTTCTTTATCCTAATTTAGTGAGTTATTAAAAATTATATAATTAAAGGTGCATTTAATTTCGATAATTAGAGGTTGATTTAACGATAGATGTACTCTTGTCACCTCTCTCATATATCTATAGGAATTAAAAATCCAATATTGGGTTGGTATTAGAAGAAAGACAATGGTTAAATTAAGTTTTCAAGTTGTTCTTCGTTGGTCTATTCTTTGTTTATGAAACCAAACCACATAAGAGGGGTTTGATATTTAAAAGCTACATGGTTTTGATACGTTTTGTAGGATGGGCCGAGTTATAATGACGGGAGATGAAGCTTGCGGTTTCCGAATACCGAATGCAAATTGTTTCAGCCTTGAAGCATTCAGCCTTTGGTTATTCTTCAGTCCAAACTGTCCATGCGTACTTTTCAACACATTAAAAACAATAACTAATCTAATGCATGATTAGCATCTCTGGGTATTTTATAATTCAATTGTTTTTGTTGGCGTTTTCAAAAGTGGCAACACCTACCTTCAGTGATGGTCATACGAGATTACCTTTACTTTACTTAAATCACTGAGAGATCTTGAAAATAGCCTAGCACAATAGAGGAAATTAAAATTAAAAAAAAAAAAACAATATTCTTTCACAATGGGACACACCTGAATATTTTAAATTAAACAAAAGTAAAGTACATTTTTGATCTTGGCCAATAATAAAACTAGATCATCTTTAACATTACATTAATATTATAACGTTATACATAATGTAACGATTGTTAAATATATTTTTTTAGGGTAGCGAAGATCAGTCTAAAGTAAAAAAAAAAAAAAAACACTATTTTAGTTTACTAACGTTTCGGAAAATACATATTTCCTTCTTCAAGGTAAGGTTGTGAATTATTATTATTATGATAACGATTATTATTCTATTACATAAACTCAATAATAATGACAAAATGGTGAAAATCATTTACTGGCAACAACTAGATACCGAAAAATTAAGAATTTTTAATTTGTATCATAGTTAATAAGTTACGGCATCAGATAATTCCTTCTTTTCTACCTTTTCAATAATTTTTAATGAAGTCTTTTAAAATAAATAATTTTTATTAGTTAACACTTTTTTCATTAAAGAAAATTAAATCTATAATAAAATTTAAAAATTACTAAGAGATTAGACAAGGATTTTCCCACTATTTACTTGAAAAGGAAAAAAGCCTACAATCCTTTACAGCTTTCTACATACATAAAAGTTTAGGAAAAGATGTTAGCTTGAGCAAGCAGCTAAGAAACTTTTGCTTGATAATACATCTGAGGTTTCTCTAATAAACGATTATTTCCTTGTACCTTTCCTAAGATATTAATACACATAAGACATAAAAAGATATATAATATTACAATCTAAGAGCTTTCTTATATTCTAATTAATAATAAACTAACAAAAATTAAACAATTGAAGAACCAACTTTTCTCCAAAGTAATAAATCCGTAGCGTATCAGCCTGTGGGAGGCAAAGGCCAGTCAAAGGGCTTCTTACAAGGAACTGTTATTAATAAATACCTAGTAACTTGTTTCGGCATTATGAAGATGACAATCAGTAAACTGGTAATGACCAATTGACTTTGACTTACATTCTGCGCATTCAACGTTTAATTTTGTACAAAGATTTGTTCCGCTACTAAAGCCAATCCCTCTGCCAGACTCAGTTTCTTAAGTCAGAGTACACTAAATTAGGATCATAAGTCTTTTTACTTGATCTCTCATGCTTTACTACAATAAAATATTTTAGTAAAAATGGTATATCTTTGTTTATTATTGCGATATATTATATTCAGTAATGAGATCCACATAACCTCATTAAATATAATCATTATTTAAAAAAAAAAAAATAAAATAAAATGAACCAGGAGAAAAGAAAAAAGAAATAAAAACAAATGAGCAGAACTATGAACGCCAAAAGAAATTAAATTTATATATATATAAGCCGTAAAAATCTTTAATTTGGAACTTCAGTGGTACAATAAAAATAAATACAATACAATAAAAATGTTAAACAATGCCAGTTGTATATATATATTATATATATATATATATATATATATATATATATATATATATATATATATATATATATATATATAAATATAATTACAACTAAATGTGGAATGATTAGAACGACAAAGAACAAAAACAAATTTCGATTCAAATAATTCCAATACTTAATAAATTAATTTGAACATAATAAATAATAATTTTAATAAATGGATACTTAATTACAATAAATGGTTCACATTATTATAATAAGCCTGACCAAATTTAAAAATGAATCATTATAAAAAATAAAATTATGATAAACCAATAAAAAATAATTAATTAACTAACAATAATTGAAAGAGCAATAACACTAATACTAAGACAACAACAAAAAATCAGACAAGTCACAATAATTTAATGATGTTCCAAGGATAAAAATACGTAGCGTAGACTTTGTAGACTATGAACAGTGACTAGTATTTAACATTAACAATTTTTTTTCTAAGTATAATTAGGAATTATAAATATTTAAATTCTTGAAATTTCATAAGTATTACGGCAAGATTAAGTACACAAAATATTTCTAATCTAATAAAAGCATATAAATACATGAATAACAACAAAAAATAGAAATATTGTTTATAAGATTATTATAATCTATTTTATTTTAGTGGTATTTTTTTTGCATTTAATTTTCTTTTTACGAATTCCAAAGAAAGTTAATTATAGTTACTAGTTGTTATAAAGCGCATTTAATTAAGCAGTAGGGGAGCAGCCAAGTGGTATTTTAGGTAATCAAAAATAGTTTTTCTAAAGATTAATTAATAATAATTTATAATTTGAATATGATGAATACAAATAAGATATATAAGTTCTTGTGAACAATCCAGTATAATTATATATAATAGTAATTAGGGATTTAAAGAGAATAATGTCTCAAATCTTGATCTAGTCTAAATAATACTTGTTTATATAATATTCTTAATTATTAGCTAAATCATTAATTTTTCGAATGCTTAACACCAAACTAGTAGATCTGATTAATTAAATCTATGATGCCCAAAGAAGAGCTACGAGTAAATTAAATTACAATAGTATTACAGATCGACTTTACTAAGCTCGGTGCCTGAAGCCGGCAACCCCTCGGAGGGTGGAATGAACACGCCCTTAGGAACGACTTTCTGAAAGCTTGCGTGTAATTTCATCATCTCCTCCTTAAGTTTGTTAAGGATGGCGTAATTAGGTGAGTTAGCGCTGGCTTTACTCTGAAGCATAGTAACCTCTTGTTCCTCCTGCTTTTTCTCTTTCATAGTTTTAATGGATTTGTTTCCGTAAAGTCTGAGGAGGGATCCCCAAGTAGAGATGTGAGGGTGAAGGGCCTGCAGAATTTTCTGAGACGCTCTCTGTTTTCCGTCTTTCTTGCTCTTGCAGACGACAGCTGCCGAATGCTTACCGACATTCATTACGAATTCGTTTCCTTGCTTGTTCAAAGAATTGATCCTGGTTTGTATATTCATTTCACCCTGGCCGTAGTTCCTCTGGAGACAGGTTAGCAAGATTGAATAAGGCAGGGGTTCCGTGGCCTTGGTACAGAACTCCGTCACACGCGGATCTTCGATTTTGATCTCGTCGAAAATAGATAATCTTCTTGCTTCGTCCATATCTTCTTTCGGTCCACCTTCCATAAGATTATCGTCACAAATTTTCTCTCTCATTTCAGGAATAAGAATTTCTAAAGAGGCCTTGGCAGACGCTAGTTTAGCTTGTTTCTTACTGCTGCCGGTACCGAAACCGTACTTTACATTACCGATTATTACAGTTGCCGAATAAGGAGTCGAAGGATTTTCTAGTGCTTTAAACTCGTAAGTTGGTTGCTTTTTCAATGCGTGTTGAACGTATTCGTGAAGGATACAAATATAACTTTTTCCTTTGGGATTTAATATCCATTCTCCGCGAGGTTTGGCCTCCGGACCATCATCAGGATTCATTATTGGAAATTTGATCAGTTTAGTTCCGTCAGGAAAGGCCGGTCTCTGGGCTTCGGCTTTCTTTACTTTACTCCATCTTCTCCTCTCAGCCCATGATTCGAAATGCAACTTCCTTTCGGTGCGGAATCGAAACAGTCTCTTGCAATATTGCTGAATGGCAAACGGTTTCAAGGATTGATGCATTCTGTTTTCTTCGGCCGTTTCAATTTTGGCTCGATGCAAATTAAGGACATTTTTCTCTTCGGGGTTCTCAGGTTGTATTTCTTTAGCTCTCTTTTCATCGTCAAGAGCTCTACGATACTGCATGCAAGGTATGGCACTAAGAGGAATGTCGTGTTTCTTGGCACTCCCTTTACCCAAATAATAAGGCCTACTTAGAGTAACGGCTCGGGTTGGTTTATGCAAATATATCGGCATTCCACTCCTATGATTAAGTTTCACCCACCCTTCAGGAAGAACGTCAAAATGATCGTGTCCAAGCTCTTCGAGGCGCACGGTCTTACGCTCTCTGTAAGGTACACCTTTACCGTCTTGATCTCTTGCGTCAAGAAGATTCTGATCCAACATCATTTCTACCTCTTGATCACTGATATCGCTCTCACTGCTGGAGTATTTCTCTCCCGTATTATCTTCAGTATCTGAACCTTCACATTCGTCCAAAACGTGGAAATATCTGAGGGGCTGGTTGGTGCCAACTGACTCTTGCCTTTCATCCTTAACATTTTCATTATGATAACTGTTTTTCGAATCTCCTTCACTTTCACAAACTATTTTTGAATCGGAAGAATTATCGGAGGCCGCTTCGCTTCCGACACATTCAGTCTTAATATTTTCCAAAGGTTTGGTTTCCTGTTCCGGAAAACTCTCCGTCATATTGCTTGGAGAATCTACAAATCGATGTTTCTTCTCGGCAAAAGGTTGAGAATCGTTCGAGTTGCCGTCGTTATCCTCAATACTTCTCTTCATTTTGATTTCTGTTATTTAGGCCTTCTCGATCTGTAAATTATAAAGAGCAGAACTTTGATATCAATGTACGTATGGAAGAACTCCGCTTATCCGGGCGTCCCATCGGACCCTAGACGGTTGCTTCCGATCCAAAACATTGAGATAGGGCATAACACTAAGTTTCGCTTACAAAGAGTCGTTACTATGATGAAAAAAGTCACTGTCAATCAGCTAACGAAATAAAAAATGATCTACTGGACATTTAAAATAAAATAAAAAAATGTATTACGAATTTTTCAAAAAATCTTGTAAAAAAGGCGTCGAGGACATTAACCGAAAGACTTATTTTACAGAAATCGTTCGGTAACATGGCTTCCCGGATAATCGGTGTTCGGTACATTATAACAAATGTATACATTTGTTATCCTAACTTAGAATAACAAATGAAAAAAAAAATAAATAAATAAATAACAGCAAAACTATTTCAGCACACAATAATTTTATAAAAATAAAATCATTACAACTCTAAAATATATAATCAAAGAATTTCATTGGATTTCTTATCACAATATCTACATGGAATGGCATACTCATTTATATTAATCAGAAATATGTCTAGTTAAAAAAGGCTAAAAAGTTTTTTAAAAAAGTAGAAAATAACAAGAAGAGAATAAATTAAAAAATGCTCTTAAAATTATAGATCAGTAAAGTAATGAATTTTATTAAATGAGCTGAAATCATTCACTGAAAGTCAAGCTTACTTAAATTAGCTAATTACAAACCTTACACCAAAGAAAATAAAAAACAAACACTGCTTAAGGGCCCAATATCATAAAAGCACAACAAAAGCAACATATAATAATTATAGAAATAAAAAAAAAAAACTAAGTTAACCTTTAAATAAAATTTAGTTAATAGAAAAAAAAAACAACAACAAGAACTAAAGTTACAAGTAAGATTCGAAATTTAACCAGATTAACCAACCAATTAAATAAAATAAAATATTTATTAAGGTTTTAAATTATTCCACAATATTTAGTAATATTTAAAATAAAATTAATTTATATGTATTAGCTTAATAAGTAAACAGAAATAAATATATTAAAATGTATTCCATAAAAAGTGAAGTTTAGGATTCAACCATACTTAATCCTTAAAATAACAACTGAGTCTTGTTTGAATAATTTACAACCCAAGGAAATGGTGTTAAGAGGAAAAACCAACAAAATTAAATAAATTCAATATTCATAAAAAGGCAATTAAAAAATTGTTGTTTCAATTATTTATTATTTATAAATTAATTAATAAATAACTCCGTCTTTTAATCTCTTGGGAAATTAGTAACTGTATGGTTATATCAGGATTTTTTTTTTTTTTCATAAACCAAATAAAATCTGAAAGAATATTAGACACTATTATACTAACGTAAACAATTAAATTTAAAAAATAAAAACGATTCTACTGAGTCACAGAGAAGTCGTGGATAAAAAAAAGTTAACGAGACAGTGATAACAGAGAATTTATTTTTTAAGGGTAAATCCGTAAGGAGGTTGAGGGCCAACAAAGTAAATCGAGTATGAAAATTCTCTGCTGAATAGAAATATAAATATATATACATATAGGATATAGGTAAACTCAGAGTAAAATGTATTGATCCCTTGATAGTCTAGCTTTAGAAAATTGAATAGTTAAGTTACTCAATAAAACCTTAAAACTACATTTATTAAAAATATGTTTATTTATAGATTTTTGTAGAGCGCAATGATATATTATGGGCTGATTATACCTTCATAATTCATGCAATTCACATTTCAAGAAAGTGGTGGGAAACTTTTGGGCAATAAAAGCGAAAAATCGGTTCATCAAAACATCTAGATTCCCTGACAATAAATATGATGGCTCATGCTTCCCAGCAACTGACTTTCGTTTTCTTAATCCATATTAATCCCTGCCTCTAAAGCTATCTTTAAATAAAGGAAGAATAAAAGCAATAAAATAATTCATTTTTTACTTCGAATATCCATAGGATCTATTACAAATATACAGACTTCTTACATAATAGCAACTATCTTCCCACTATGAAAGTAATTCCAATCACCTATACTGATCCGTCTATAATTCAGAATTCACTAATACTTTACTTCATTCAAGCGAAGAAAATTCATAACACAAATACTTTTATGCTTATATTTGCATATTTTATCATAAAACAAAAATAAAAGCCTAACTGCATATCATTCCAATAAAATAACACAGCCAAGTATAATGTTTTAAAATATTTATTAGTCAAAGAAATGTTCACAAAGGAGATCAGAGTAAATGCATTGCTCATATTTACTTTTTATGGACTCTATGGGTTGTTTCATAATAACTTGTAGAGTACAGCATTACACTATAATATACTATTTCTCATTTTTGAAAGTAAAAAATCCATTAAGATTCGGATCACAGTAAACAGTACGCTCCAAAAACAGGTAACGGCTTACTTACTATAACTTGCGTTCTCTTTTTACTTTTAAAAATACTATAATGTAAGAATATTTGATAGACTTACAAGATATAGAATGAAGAAAGTAATAATAATATTTTTATTTTTTAGGCAATAAATAAATTGCTTATTTAGAATGAATTATTTCGTCTACTTTAATTATTTATTGAAGAGGACTTTGGAAAGTAGAAAGAAAAAATACTAGGGACTCTAATAGAATTTGTTTAAGAATAGGTAGACAATCATTTAAAATTGGTGCCTAAAGGAGGCTGCATTCTCTAGTACCTTAGATATTTTGTTAGTGAAAATTTTAAAAATTACTTTATCTAGCATTCTATTAATTATTTTACTTATTTATAAAATAAGCTCTGGCTCCTTGTGGTCTGCTTCCCCGGCGATGTATATATATATTAAATAAATTATTAAAAGAAAAAACACAAAATACTATATTATAATGTGTAATTGGACAATTTTAAATCTGAATAATGCATTTTACTAAAAAACTATAAAAATAAACTACGCAATAAAAAATTAGCAATATTAGAAGTACAATATATACCATCATAAAAATATATATAATAACAAATAAGTACATATAATAATATAAGAAGTAAAATAAAAGTGAAGAGATTTGTTAAATAAGTTAGTCGTTTGAATTTAGTTAGTGATACTTACGCATACTGAATAAAAGTATTTTTGATCAGTATACTATCAAACGTTACAGCAAATGATCAATCCGGATTAATACAAACATTTATCATTAATGAACTACCAATTATATATCAAAGTCGGCGATGCTTTAATGCATTTGCTTTTGTAATAATTTCGTTCTTTATAATGATCACAATGCTTCCAATACTCGTGGCAAGCTGGGAACCAATAAATATAAAAGAAACAAAAAAAAACCCCTACGAATTTTTCAAAACATTGGTTTAGTTAATGCTCTACTAGTTCGCAATAACTTTTCTTACAAAATAGAGGGTGGAAGGAGATTTTTTAGAATTATGTCTATTTGAAGTTCTTGACAATTTTATAAAGACTGCCTCTTACCATCAGTGATATTTTATAGCTATAAGTGCTTATCCATAAAAGATACCTAAAGGAAGGGTTAGTTTACCCTTTAAAGATTTTGAAATCAGACCTTAACAATAATCTTTTTTGAAGATCTTTATGCCAAACCCCTGAGGAATTTGTTAACTACATCAACCCCTCTTAACCTTTAGCAGTTCTACCCTAAAGATGGAAGCAAGGGATAAAATAAAGGAAGGGTTTCGAGAGTTGCAAACAAGATCCTTTAAAATTAATACAAACACATTTCGTGCTATATCTCAAGAAACAACAAATATAAATAGAACACAAAATAAAATATTCACGCTATTTCGTTCTACTTAATGAATCTTTTATATCACTTGTTTAAAGAAATAAAACACTGTAACAAAAAAATATAAGTTTATTTGTCTATATCTCAATTTTTTAATTTAATGAAAAATGTTATTTAATAATCAGGCCTGTTCCAGCCTCTAAAATATATTAAGATATAATAATTTATACAATTATGATGGCATTTTTTCAAGACTGGCGAGAAGGTAAGGATAAGGTCAAGTGGGGGGAAGAATTCGTGGAATAGCGAGTGTGAGAGGTGTTACAATCGGATTAAGAGCTAGGACCAAGCTCTAGGTGTAGGTGTGAGTGAAGTATATGTACAGAAAATTAGAAAAAGAAAATTACAGATATGGACAATGACTAGACTTAAGTTATATAATGTTCACTAGAATTTAAAAAAAAGTTGTTAATTTAAAAAAAATCACAAAATAATAAACAATATGAAATAAATAAGTAGCATAATACTTAAACGTATTTATCATAAATAAATGTACAATATAAGAAACCTTATTAGAAGTTAATGTAATAAATAAGAACTATGAGTGAATGAACATATGGCTTTGTGAATTTCGAGGTTATATAATAAATCCATTTTTTGCCTTTTACACAAGTGTGAATCAGTTCGAAACATAGTTTTGTGAAAGGGTGGTTAGTTTAGATTAAGAGGTTAGCAAATCTGGATTTATTTGATTTGCTCCATACTGAGTGATGTTCTTAGACATGCTTCGAGACTATCTTTCCGGTTTGGCCTAGGTAGACACCTAGGTAATCCCAACATCGATTGCTTTAATGAAAGAACCAATCTAAATAATTCAATACTAGTCAAACCCCAATAATAATTATTTCACTCACACATATATCCTTAATTATTATTAATACAACTGTTGTTAATCTTCATTCACTCATAGTTCTTATTTATTGCACTAACTTCTAATAAGATTTCCTATATCGTACATTTATGTTAAATACGTGATATTGTATTACTCATTTATTTCTTATTGTTTATTATTTGTTATTTTGTGATATGTCATGAGTTTCTTATTTTCTTAAATTCTAGTAAACATTGTATAACTGAAGTCTAGTCATTGTTCATATCTGTAATGTTCATTTTATATCAAATTATAATTATTATTTACTACGGGAAACAGACAGTGAAAAATACACTCTAGCGCCGGGAATTAAAATTTAAACTTTCCGTAGTATGAAAAACTACCAAAAACTTAAAAATTAAATTGTAATGTTCATGTTCTCATTTTCTGAACATATATTTCCGTCACACACCTAGACCTAGAGCTTGGCCCTAGCTCTTAATCCGATTGTACAACCCCTCACACCCCCTATTCCACGAATTCCACTCCCCTGTCGTCAACCCCAGCTACCTTACCTTCTCGCCAGTCGCCAGTCTAGAAATATAAGTCACTGAAGATAGTCGTCATACTTGTATACATTGTTATATCTTATTATATATTAGAGGCTGAAACCGGTCTGATTTTTATTAAATTAAAAATTATGGTATATATTATATTATGGTATAGACCAATAAACTTATATTTAATTATTACAGTTTCATTTCTTTAAGAAGTGATACAAACAACTTTCTTAATAATGTAGTGCGAAAATGATAAGAACTGTGGATCTATGATTGAATATCGACCGGAATTAAACAAGACCGTCGTGACATTGCACGCTATTCAAAGGTACATAGCTTTCCGGCTTCACAGTAAAGTAAACTCCATAAAACTGTTGCAGTTACTTCAAGCTTAGTCCGTTAACACGACAAACATAAAAATCAAAACCCTATTCCTAAATAGTGCCTAATGCCTAAAACCCTATTCATAACAGTCAAAATATAAATATTTTTAAAGGATGGTGTCGGACAATAATATATACAAAAAAATAATAATTAAATAGCGTGCTTATGATTAGATATTCTTTCTCTCAAACAAACACGCAATATAATTTTTGGTAAGCTATGATTAAGTTTGAAGCTCTAGTCTCTATAGTGACAATTTACTAACTTCTGAAAGATAAATAAAGTTTAAAATATCGGGTGTAGTTGGACCCAGAATATATGGAACGGCTGTGTGGCTAGCAAGAGGAAAACACGTGGCGTTTGCGTCCCTCTGAGGATCAGGGTGGTCATGTATAAGGGACACTACTATCGAAGTTCAATAACATTTGGTTTTGGACCGACACATTCAGGTTTCAACTCGAGGAGGTGAAGCGCATGCTCATGGCAACACCGTCACATGTGTGAAGGGGTCCCCCATCCCTAGCTTCATAATACTATAAGCTTTAAAGTTTGAAGTAAATAGCCTGGCCTAAATGGAACCAACGAGGAAATGAATAACTAGAAACTGAACAAATATACTAGTAGTACTGCAGCAATATCATTAACTATAAATAAACAAAATAAGGTAAAGTAAAAACTACAATTAACTAGCACAGAACAAAAATGCAATTCAGTAAACCGAGAGAATACCAAAAAAACATACTAGGAGCATAGAAAATTAAATTAACTCCAGGAAAATAATTAACTTGAGTACCGTTTCATAAAGTGTTGTAGGTATATCCATCCAATCAAAAACTAGAACGATGTAAAGTGAATAAATCAAAAGTGTAAAAAAAATTGCAGGGAATACGGTAAAAAGATTAACATAGTCTGCCAATTAGAGTGGGACATAGCTTCCTTGCGTCCTATCACGTACTTAAATGATGTTATGCTTTTACCCATTATTGTCAAATTTATTCTTTGATTATCCCCGTTTTTCCAAATCTGTCACAATTGTTATGTTTTTTAACATGTAACAATATCAATTTAGCAAAAAGTAATAGGGGACCATCTGTGGGCTACGCTCAACTTACGATCCACATTTCTTAAAAATCAAAAGAGTACTTTTAAAGGTCATAGGTGTCATATTTTAAGGTCATAGGTGTAAAAAAAAAAACAATTGTGCGCATATGGATGAAAAACTAATGGATGTAGAAGGTTGAAACATCTTCATTGAAGCAACAGCAGGATAATAATTGAGCCCTCTATCAAAATTCCATTAAAATCGAAGATATGGTGGTTCTCAAACATGTTGAACGACAGACTGAAAGAGGGACACGAGATCAAAGATGTTTCCTGAAGTGGGAAACGGATTTGTCCAGGATTTTTTGCAACTATACAAAAAACCAACAACACTTGGATGTACACTCGGGTAAAAATATGTAAGAAACCACCTTCAAATTTAAAAATTCTAGAGTAAGATAATAGGAATAAATACATCTGAACAAAATAACAGAATAACTTGAAACTAGGCAAATTAAAAATAAAAAATAAAACTTTTCCGCAATGTACTTAAGTAACTACAGAATTGTTTTTTTTTTAAAAACTAGGGGGCTCCGCCCCTACTCGCTTCGCTCGCCGAAAAACGGTCACTGCCTTGACCCACATTTTTACAATTTTACACATTTGTTTGTTCACAAAATTTTTTAAATAATATAGATAGAAAAAAAGAGTAAATGCTTAGTATAATAATAACTTCCGTCCAGAATAAGATAAGTTTAATGAACTTGAAACAGGTTATGGACGGTCATAAATTCATCATCCGAAAAGCACTAAAGTTATTTTTGTTTTTTCTTAAAAAAAGATATTTGCTTAAAATAAGACAAATCTCATGTTTAAAACATTCTTAGGAAAAATAAATCTTTTTTTTGTAAATCTTAAGGACCCTGATAAAAGAGATAACTGAGCAGAGAAGCCCTCAGGTTTAAATTCCAAAAAGTTTAAATAAAAGAATTGTAAACTTTTTCCAGTGGTTAAACTTTTAGGATAAATAAAATTTTAAATCAACGGAAAGACCTTCTGGTACAAGGAGTTTTAAAAAGCAGTCAATCCAAAAGTCAAACAAAACTGGCTCTAATTTTTTCTCCTTCTACAAACTTGCTACTTTTTAGGTAAGAAAACAGAAACGAGTTCAAGGGGTTTAGGGGAAAACTTCTTATCAGACCTGCAAGAGGATAAGAAAAATTCAGAAAGAAACTTTTAACTCTTAAGATACTAAGTTAATACGGGCTTATAATCTATGAAATCGATTAGAGAGGAACAAACTAGCTATGTATAACTTCTAAGTTATACACATATATATATATATATATATATATATATATATATATATATATATATATATATATATATATATATACATATATATATATATACATATATATATATATATATATATATATATATATATATATATATATATATATATATATATATATATATATATATATATATATATATATATATATATATATACATTTGTTTTTTAGAAAAAATTAAAACAAGCTAGGGCGTGTCTAGTATGTTCCTCGTTAAGAAGAGAACATCTAATGAAAAGGAAGATTATTATTAATCAGACCGTTAAACAGTTGGATTTATTTGCCGACGTTTCGAGCTAGTTAAAATGCATCAACAAGGCTAGGCAACAAACACCGGTTAATTAAATTAATTGTTTAACTGATTCACTCTTAATATTCTTCTTCCTTCTTCATTCGCCCTATTTTACTCTTGCACATAATTAATTACTTGAAATATAACTATGTATATGCAAGTTTTTATTAATCCGATTTCAATGATAATATATAAATATAAAACCGAATCATAAAAACATATACTCCGATAACTTATTTAGTACGTTAAGTATAGATGGTTATCAAGTAGTTAATGTAATTATACTTATTATTGTCATTGCCCCAAGGAAAAAACAAAATTCTGTTTGGTACTGGGTTTGCTACAAAAAATGTAAATCTGTATATATGTCTACAGCAATCAAGAAATTTTAATTTTTAAAAAAATAAGTATGTATAGATGAAACATAATATATATTCATAACTTCTTAAGTAACGTTAAGTATAGATGAACTAGTAGCAGAAGTAGGTAATAATAACAATTTACGTGAAGTATAACTATTCAAACTAAAACGGGCGACTATAGTAGAAGATTAGAACTCAAGAGAACAACAGTAAATACAGTAATACAGAAGAATCTTGCTGATCTAGATCCCGCTAGCTATAGTCCGGACATCCAGTTAATAAGTTTTTTTAGACGGTCCTCAATAATTTTCTATATAATTGTACAATCAATAAATTTTGAATTTATATCAATGAGATGGTAATTCTTTATTATCCTAAATCAATGTGTTGGTTTAACAAGTGGAGCTACTTAGAGACAAAACAGTAATTTTTATGATATAAACAGTAATTTTTATGATAAAATCATAAATTTTAATACTTTTACCCATTTAATTCTAGTTTTACAGACTTTTAGGTGCGCCGTGGGGGCGGCGAGTTACCCTTTAGCCTTTTAATTATTTTAGATGGAAAAATTTGTCTTTGAAATTCATTTTTGGCTGGCGACAATTTAAAATCCACCGATTAAAAATATAAAAACCATACTAAGAATAGCCCAGGTTAATGTTTTAGAAATACCCTAACAGAATCGGCAGATAATACAAACAATTTTTGGAAAGGGTTAGATAAATGATAAAATTAGATAATATGTATGTATTTATAAATAAAACCGTTTGGATACTTAATACTACATTTAAAAGGTTAATTAATGAATACTCTTATTGTACAATAGATTTAGCTTTTGAAATATGAGAGAATACTAAGGTTAAATTTTATAAAAAGTTAGTTCAAATCTAATCTCTTTAGAGTAGGCACTAATGCTCTTTCTTTAGGATCCTTTTACCTGATGACTCAAAAATACCGTGAAGGGCTATCTAGACTGGCGCGGCATGAGACCCTACGGCCAAGACCTCCTACACTACCATAATAAGCTTTATCTACATCAAGTACTTTCTACTTACAGCTATTTAAAAAGTATAAATTAAACTTAAAAACACAGGTAAGTACCTACTTAACAACAGAACATAGAGCTTATAGATTGTCAAAAAAACAAAACTAAAATTAATAGAATGTAGCCGGCATGTTAACATTATTATCGATAACATCTTTGTAGTACAACTAAAAACTTAAAACATATATCAGATATTAATATTAGAATATTTGAAGGGTTAGTGAACATTTAATCTAGATTTAAAAATGGTAATATTACTTTATATTACTGCATAGATAATATAAGTCTCTTCTTGTTTATAGCACAACTTTAGAGAAGATTTAAGAAAGAGTAGAATAAAGTAAGGATAACAAGTTTTATTTAATACTTATAAATATATCATAGATTATTTATTATTATCAATATTTAAAGATTCGTTTCTTTCGACGATAGTGTGATAGTTTAAACAGAAATATTGAGGAACTTAACTCAAAAATACTTAGTATCTGTAGTTATCTAGACATAGTACCTAGTAAACTCGTAATTATTTCAATTGACAAGTGGTTTTTAATTAACTATAAATCTTTATCATTTAATTTGTAAATACCGGATGGAAAACTTACAATTCGTCCTAGACCAATAAATGTCCTAGCGCAACTTGATTATTAAGTTCATTTCAATAAGGTAATTTCAATAACATAATTTCAATAACATCTCTTTTATAATTAGAAATACAGGTAATAATGTTCTTCTGTCTTCTAATTAGGAAAAGATTTCAGTCTTCTAAAGGATTTTTAATTAAACAGACACCACTAAAGGACAGAAGTTGTTGTGAATAAGAGGAGCCAAAATTAAACTTTGGAAATTCCTGACTTATTAATAATAAAAGCGTCAAGGATCCAAAAAGAAAAATTCCATTTGAATTATTCTAAAAAAGTTATTTAATCAACTAAAGTAACTACTTGATGCTCTTTTCTTTTAAATGTCGATGTGAATATTTCTGTAGTAAATACTTCCTCGGTCAGAATTAAAAGTGGATAATTCTTTGGCACCATGTCATTTAAATCAATCCTAAAAATAGTAGATGCCAATCAACACCTCGTCATATAGATAAAAGGTCAAGCATAAAAAATAAATCTTGCATGACTTTTATATACATATTTATATATATAACTAAACCTAGCAAGTATATAAATATATTTTTAATAGAATCTGAAATGTTTTATCAGAGTTACAACAGTGTTCCCTCTATGTACAAAGGAGTGAAATAATAGTTACACATTAAGTTCATTGTCACCAAATCAAAAATACAAGTGTTAGTGTAAAGTTTAATACACCTGTAGGTATGAAGAGCTATAAATGTTTATAGGAAGTATAAAGAGGGAGGTATAGGTATAAATATTTTAAAATTGATTAAATATTCATAGAAATATCTTCTTTTTTTTAAAAAAACAAAAAAAAAACAATAATATCAATAGAATAAGAATAAGAGGGCAAAAGTTGAGGAGTTGATATCAGTAGTCAATAAAAATCGGAAGCCTCTTCACAAATATAATACTTTTACACAATCATGATACATCAATAAAAAAGTATATATTTATGGAGGGCCATTCGTTTTGTCTTAAGATTTGCTTTTAATTTATATAGTATTCTGTGTGGCTTGGTGTACATCACAATCGGTTCTGTTCTTGATAACTCTAGGACACTGGTGGTGCTCAAGATTCCTATTTGTATTTTAACTTGATTATAATTCATTATATTTATAACTGATCAATTGTGATCTCATAAAGCCAATGCACATAATATTTTTTAAAATTTTCATAATTTGTATTTGTACAACAATATTTCTTCTCTCACAATAATTCTAGATAGCTAGTAGTGATCACTATATATACATCATCTTTTATCACTTTCATTACGTTCATATCTTCAATATACGTTCATACTATTCAATATACATATTTCAAAAATAATTAATCTGCTTCTGCTTAAATGCTCAAAATAAATGATAATGCTCAGCATTTTGAGTAACATGTAACATGCACTAAAATAATTCATCTTTACAACTTGACAAGTTCATTACTTATTTAACTTCCAAAATATTGTAACATTTAAAATTTTAAAATGTAAGAGTAACTAAAAATACATATATTTTGGGAGTAACTAAGACAAAAAGTGTTAAAAACATCCCTCCACTAGAATGTACCTTCATTTAATTATTAATCTTATATTTCCTCACATTTTCTTTTGGAAAATTATATAAAGTTACATTTTTAATTCAAATCAACAGCTTGCTCTTCAAATTGATACCTAGAATAAGAATGTAAAAACTTTTAAATAACATTTGTCCAAGAAATGTATGTTCTTATACTTATAAATATAAGAACATACATACATACCTTGGAAAAATTGATGTATAAGACTTTTCAAACGGTGCTTAAGGAATCTTACTCAATGTGAATAAATAACATATTTTAAATAAAATTTAATACCACAAAATTTACATCAATTTTTTAAAGGCAAAGGGGAAGTACTTTTTAAGTAAAAAGTATCATGATAAATGCCTTGATGCTACAACAAAATTGAACATAACTTTTTTTAAGGTAAGGGCGAAGCAATTAAAAAATAAATAGGACAATTGGCAGCATTTAAAAGAACACATGTGAAGATTTTTTCATTCCAACTTAGAATGCAGGTGCAAGTACTTATTGGGGGATTTATAATAACTTAATAAGAAGCAAAGCCTTGTTAATCAAATAAACTGCAATAATAAAAAACCTAATCTATAAAATATCCAACAAGAATTTAGCATAAGCAAAATCCTATAAGACTTACTATTTAATTAAATGAGGGGATATAGAAGTTTCAATTATTTTAAAACTTTTTACACAGTATTATAAAACTTATTTATTTAATAAAATCAACTTAATAGAGAAATCACTAGATACAAAATATCTTAAAATGTAACTTCAAAATACCCAGAAAAATTGGTAAAACGTACTGAAACAATAATTATAATTATTTTTAACTACGATGAAACTCTAAATAAAGCATTTAAATATTATATGACGACACAAAGCTTGGACAAATACAATAAAACAAAATAATTTATAAAATTGATAATGCAAAAAATAGCAGAGCCTTTGACAAAAGGTTATAAAAATATTGCATAACCTTACTTAAAATTCAGATAATTCTCTCTGTGTACAATCAACATCTACTCAGCTCGTTTTTTTTTATAGTTGTCATTACAACCATAATGTTGCGCTATTGTAAATTAGATGATAATTTTTAAATTATTCACACTTGGCTAACAAGGAAAAATGATAAGAATGAAGGGAAACAAGCGAGAATTCCAAATAGAATGGACAAGGTTAGAGCTCACACGCTATCAGGGAGTCAGCTGAGGTTAAGATTTTCACTTCAGACAACACACATAAACCAGACGCCTTATCTTTTCTCTTTTTACAGAAGACGAAAATAAAACAGATAACATAATTTTTGTGTTTTAACTATTATTTGTGTTAAGTGCGTTGTAAATAAGGTAAGAATCGAGTTAGATGAAGATGCAATGTGATGTTATAATCGGAAATAAAGTAACGGTTATTGATAAATTTCAAAATAGTATACATATTTAAAAATGTAATATTATTGTTTATATTAGTAAAAGAGAGTAAAACCATTTCTAAATGTGGGTGAAAACTAAGGGTGTACAAAGTTATTTTTTAACAAAAAAAGATAAAAATATTATTTGGACTTACCGGATAGTAGACCCCACCAGGGGGTAGGAAAAAACTTGATCCCCACAGTTTGGCTGCTAACACTTCACAGTCACTAGTAAAAACCATTCACTTCATGCGTAGCGTGTGTAGAGAGAAGAGAGCGTTGTAAGGGAATTTGTGTGTTACTTGTGCTGCGTTTAGTTACGGAGTAGAGACGCGCAACGATATGAAACCAAATGCCGGAGGTCTACTGAAACGGTCGATCAATGAGCTTGGCGCAGGCACGCTGGGGCCGCCATTACCCCACTACGCCCCGAATCTGTACAGTGTTGCCAACTCTCTATCTCCAACACCGCTAATAAATATCCCTACACCTCAACCACATTTCTTCCCTCACTAGGGGGATATTTTAGCCTCTCACATTTAAATAATTATATACGAATACTATTATTTATTTTATCTATACTTTACCGAATAAAAGATAAATATTGTGTTTAAAACACAATTAATTTAATTAAAGCCAATTGCAATAAAACATAATATTAAAAGGCAATAATAATTAAAAAAAAGATATGTAGTACAGCAAGTCGCCAAGAGATGGCAGTATGATAAAAAGACTGTTTTTGTATTAAGCTTTTACAAGATTAAACGTTTCAAAACAAAAGAGGGAAAACATGTTTCTCATTTTTCATTATAAACTTCACGTACATATGAAAATACTTGGAAAATAAAAAATTAATTCATTTAACATACTTTTGTCGTATACGTATTATGTAAATTCAAAAAACATTTTTTATGAATGCAGCAGATCCTATAATTAAAATATTAAGTCTGAATCTGAACCATTATTTTTAACTGAAAATTTTATATCATAAAATGTAAGTATCATATTATATTATTTGTCGAAACAGCTCATTAAATTTACTTGACTCTATTTTCATTATATTCAAATTTCCATTCATTCATTGGTTAAACCATGTGCATTCATATTATGCAAAAAACGTGAAGAACAGAAATAATTTATTGTTATTTTATCAAGAAACTATTATAGCTAATATTATTATTAGGGGATATTTCCCGTGTGACAAAAAGTGGGGTTTGAAAAATGTCTGACTGTCTCTATGCAATGCAGTCGCGTAAAACCTTAACTACTGGGCTGATTTAAATGAAATTTGACATTGACATACGCATCTTCGGAAAATGCATGCCTTGATGTGAAATCAAGAATTAAACTTTAGCTCTATATCTATATAACTGAAAACTATATATAGTATCTATTTTTTTCGGGTCTGGTTAGGGTTATAAATAAACTCCTACTTTTTTAAAAAAACAGCTATATTTCGCCCTAACTAAGGGCTTCCTCAGGCTAAAACATTAAGCTCTATATATTGGATCGCCAAAAGCGTGGAAAAAAAATTCTCAAAAACTGTTCCGACGATTTTGATTAAAAAATTCTATTGTCGCATCTAAACATTCGCGCTCGTGACTCGCCTCGTAGTTCGCCGGCACTCGTGAGTCCCATTCCCATTAGTCCACACGTTCCCACAACGCGAATGGCCGTTTACAAATTCACGCTCGCGACTCGCCTCGTGGTTCACCGGCGCTCGCGTCTCGCCTCGTGGTTCGCCGGCACTCGCTAGTAGCACTTGTCCTCTCGTCCCCACAGTGAGTGGCCCATTTACACACTCGTTTGGTTAACTCACTTAGTTTAGTTTACTAATAAAGCCAAGGCAAATGGACGAGGTGGAAATTGTTGCGGCAACTGCTCTGCACTTGCGAAGTATTGACAACTATCTTGGAATTGTTCATGAAAAAGTTAAAAAATGACGTCGCCGTGAATGGTAGCATGTCATCGCAACAGAACCATCTAAGTAAAAACTATTTAACTTTAAATTTGTTTACTTAAATAAATAATTTGAGCAAAGTATATTGAATTTACTATCAATTTAACTACTAACGCAATTAATGATTATTATTACACACTTATATAACACACTGAAAGATTAATTTAAATTAAATATAAAAATGTAAAAAAAAGCAACATAAAAACGTAAATATAAAAACGCGTATAAATTAAACGGAATAAATTAGCTGACAGAACGGTCTAGATAGATTTATAATTTTAAATTTAATTTTATTTTATTGTAACTTTTGTTTTATTTTTAAATAGTGTGTTTTTATTTATATGTACTAATTATCATTATAATTGATTACCACAAAATATCGGTCAATACAACCAATTTATTACAGAAGTATTAACCTATATTTTATTTTTGTACTTTATATATTATACTTATATTGTACTTATATAATTGAAAAATTAAGCTTTGTTTTTTTCAGATCAAGTATGGAAAATATGTTTGTAGAAATGCTTTGTGAAGACTCTGGACAGTTCTCAAATTTTCGCAGAATGTCATTGATTTCGACATTTTTCTTGTTTTTAGGGTCCGTAGGCAAAACCAAGGACCCTTATATTTTCCTGCGTGTGTCTGTCCGTCCGTCCTGTTGCATGCTCTCACGGCTACACCTTTCGTCCGATCACTTTGAAATTTGGCATGTATGTGTCTTGTACCTACCCACATATTTTAAAAATATAGCGACTTAAAAAAAATATTTTTCAAAAAAATTAGGGTAAAAAAACTTAAGGGGAAAACTTTTTTATTTTTTTTTCGACACCGTGAGGGGTATCATATGAAAGGTTACGTCGAGCTGATTACAAAAATATATAATTCTTTGGTTATAACTTTGATAGGGCGAGCATAGGCGAGTTTGAAGCAGGTGTAAATCGTGTCCCCCCCCCCCTTCTATCTCGCTTATGTGAAGTGCAAAAAATCTAAAAAAATTCCTGAACATTCTTCGAACAAAAGTAAAGATACCACTTTTTGGAAATTTCGAAAAAAATATTATTTTATTTTTTATTGACAAAATACGCTTTTTTATAATTATGGTCTTTTCGATGTAATTATAAGGTTGTAGTCCGGTTCAGTGGCAAAAAAATTCTTTATCGGAAGTTTGTTTATGTGTTTTGAGAATATCAGACCCATAGGATAGTTCAAAGTAAGCATTTTAGCATTTTAAAAAACACCATCAATAGGGTACTACTTACACTACACACTTACACTATACAGTGTGGCCTACGGACCCTCGCTGTGTGCTGACCAGCACACACTTGACCTGTTTATTATTTAGTTGATGTTTTGGGTCCCAAATAGCTGGTTTACCATGGTACATTTCCTAAAATTGAAAAACTTCTCCATTGGACCACTCCATTCTCCAATTAAATAGTGAAAAGTAAAAAATAAACAAAATGTGATAAAGAAAAGGGCTCGTTGCAAACTGAACAGCGACTGTGTAAACTTGTAAACACTGAGCTCGCCTCGTCAATGCAAGCCTTTGCCTCGTGCCAGACACGAGCGCCACTCGTGCGAATATGTATAGAATATAGAAGCGGCATATAATGCAGTCTATTTAAATACGAAGTAGTTTTGTCGGCACAATATCTAGTGCCTGAGTCATTGATTAAAACTCAATAAATATCACATTATATTTAAATTCAAATTACCTATTTTTGATTATGCCAATAAACGAAATTTAACTGAATCTCTGATTTTATGCTGCAGTGCTCTAAACACTGTAACGAGAAATTCGCCCTTCCGGCATATCGATATACAAATCTTAATTCCCGCCATAGCTAAGAGGTGAGAGATTGCATTAACCAAGGGATCCATGGATCGAAATCGTGTGACGAGTGCATTTTTTATCTTTGTTTATCCTAACCTATTTAATAATACATAATGTTAATTATTTAAATCTCTATTATCTAATTAGTTCATAGTTTGTAACGAGATTTTGTTAAGTTTGCATGTAGCAAATAATTTTCAACTTATGTTCTTCGTAATATTTGAAAGTGATATCAAGAAAAGCAACATATGTTATTTTATTAATTTATTTAACAAGAGTAGAATTAGCTATAGACTACAATTTGTGACTTCTAGTATTTGGTCTCTAGGCTAGATACAGTTGTAGTCTACACAGAGAACAGTATATAATAGAATAAACTACTCTCAATGACCTAGTTAAAGAATAATTTAGAAGCGACAACTCTCCCCTCTCTGCGGTTTAATAAAAGCCTATACAGTCAAAAGCAGTTAATGTTTTGATACCAGCATAGTCCAGGAATATACCAACAGAGGCTCAAAAGGCTAGAAGGGTGGGGCTAAAAATCTTACATTAATGAGCAGTCTTTTGGGGGAGGAGAAGAGTTGGAAGGGCTTAGTAAAGAGGGTGAGGTGAAGAACTTAGTAAAAAGGCTAGCTCTTGTTAAGTCTTTTTCCCCCCTTTTTAAGTCGTTTTAAGTTCTAGAGCCTTTTAAGTTCTGGCTTTTTTGAGTTAGAGAAAAAGTATATTTTACATAGTATGTACATGTACACATATAATTATTTCTCTTCCCCAATTTTATGTCATCATTATTTACTTTATACTTTACAGGTTAGGAAATGAAATAAAATTATTTTAAATAATATACTTTTATTTAAGCGAGCTTTCCTGATTATTTTGAAAAAATCAAATAGTTGGAAGACTGCATACTTCTTACCTGATTTGAATAATTGAAATAAATTTGTTTGTGCTTGAAGTCTCTCGTAAAAAGGGTTTTATAAGGGGGGGGGGGCAAAATATATAGATGTTTTTTGATAAAATTACAAGGAAAATTAAACACTTTCCACAAGTGTTATATATATTTTTGTATCTACTCTTCAATTTGATCACTATCTACTCTTTCATTTGATACCCCACTAAAAATTAAAATAAAAAATATATTTTTTTCACGAGACGAATTATCCTCCATTTTGGATTTGAACAGCTGATACTTTTGAGTTCTCTTTTGACAGACAGACAGAGGAACGATACTATAAGGGTTTCTTTTTTTGGTTCCACCAACGAAACCCTAAAAAGAATAGTAAGACATATGCACGTAAAATCAATATAAAACTAAATCACTATTGGTATATTAAATATTGTACTTTTCATAGAAAAACGTAGACTTGTAATCAATTCATATATAGTCGAAATAACAACAGAAATACTGAAGTCGTCGCAAAAGCGGAAATAGTTAAAAAATAAAGCCCATAGATAGAGGTATGAGTAAATCCAAAATTGCAAGCAAGTAGAACAATAATTTACCACGAGCATATTTCAAGTTAGTATTAAAGTAACACAAATTATATAATATTTTGCATTTTGCATAGCTCAAGAAAGAGTGTTAGACGAATTTTAGTCTGATAGTTTTGGTTCTTCCTTTCTTTACATTCTGATTGAGAACGTCCAGGCAAATTAGTAAAAAGAAACAGCAAATGGAGGAAATAATTTATAAAGTTTTGAAACTTTGTGAAACCACTCTTAAGGGGTGTAGTAGTAAGAAACAGTAAAGTTCCACCCCCTTGGGGGGGGGGGGGCATAATAAATGTATGTTTGTGCGCATGTGGAGGATAAAATAATGGGGGCTGAATGTTGAAACTTATATGGGATCAACAATGGGCAATGTTTGACCTACCATTCAAATTTCATTAAAATTGAAAGTGTTGTTTTTAAGATATATTAGTTCGCAAAAAATACGTTAATGGATTTTTTTTTATCTTTTTCCAACTTCAATATCTCGAAAACGGTATGTTTCACTTCAAACATGATTAGGACCTTTTTTTGCAGAATTATGTGAGACATATTTTTGGTAATAACACTCTTCAAAAAATAAACAGTTTTGCGTAAAAAGCGAAAAATAAGTTAATTTTGGACTTTAAGGAGGGGGGAGGGGGGACGCCCCCCCCCCCCCCCCCCAAGGGGGAAGAAACTTTACTGTTTCTTACTACTACACCCCTTAAGAGTGTTTTTACAAAGTTTCAAAACTATATAAATTATTTCCCCTATTATTCCTTATTTTTCTGGACTAATACAACAAACAAATACAAATATTTTACAATTCTAATCATCGATTAATATAGTTTGTACCAAGTCTCGTCTCTCTGGGAATTACCCCATGAATTGTTGGAGCATTAGACAATAATTAATTAACATCTTAGAATCTAGAATTTAATATTAACCAATCCCATATTCATTTATCAAATAAAATAAGTAGAATATATATCTATAATTCAGAATTATGATAAAATTTTGATAGTTGCTATAGTCAATCGTTATTCTTACGGTTGACTAAATCTTATTTACTAAATTACTTGTCTGGCCTAAATATCTACTCATTTTCCTATCAATAACTCCTCTTTCTGATCTTTTGCTTTATTTGTATGCAACTTCTCACCCAAATGCTGTTGATTCCTTAACAAGAAGTATCATAGGACAAAGGGATTATAAGATAATCCCCTTGTCTTCAAAATTATTATATAATATACATTTTATTTTTATGTCGGAGTTCTTGTCGACAACAGTTAATACTTAACAAACACCTGACCTGACCAACTAACTAAAGTGGTCGAAATAGGTTTTTATTTAATATGATATTGCTACTGCAGTTTTGTTATAATAAACAACTAAAATTGAACCAGTTTTTTTTCACTAGGTATCTAAAATATTTTTAAAAATGTCTAAGAAGGGTTTGTGGTTGATAACCGTTGTGGTATATAATTTACTATTTTATTTAACTCTTATATCGAGAGAGCTGTAAATATATAATATCTCTCCTCGCTTAATATTTGTAAATATCTTCACGTACATATCTCATTATGAGATTCTAAAGTCGTATGCGTATTTCAAGCCCGTTGCTTTCGATTTATATTCTGTTAATGGCTGAGGGCTTCTTTCGTGCCACCATGGTTCTCCTTTATGTTTCCGATTACATCCCAGGCCGAATATGGGCAATAAAAATGATTCATTTTAACAACGTGGAAGAAGGAGGGGAAGTTTTTTCTTCCCGGCTATTTAATGAGCGAAGAGTGGAAATGGAATGATTGCTGTACTTGGTTGGTAGCAGAAGGCTTAAAAGACCATCAAGCCCTAGAGATATGAGGCTCATTCCTTTTTCCAGGATGAATTATGGAACCCGGCTCAAGGACCCCTGCACTCTCTTACATTCAATTCTTTATCCTGTCAACGCTGATGGACATAGATGGACCGAAACCTTCTTATAGTTAATATTATATTTGGGGACCGATCTCCCCTAATTATTCTTTACTACTATCAACTTTCTATCACCCGCCATAAAATACTTTTATTATCAAACTAATTCATTTATTCGCTTCCACGCTTCTAAATAGATACCATTCGCTCAGGCATGCGACGATTAAATTGCCAAAGATATTTGTTAAAAATGTTGAAAGGATATAGCATCTCTACATAGATTTTATTTTATTATTCAAAGCAGCTTTCGGCCACTATTGGGCCATCATCAGTGCCTTAAAGGATGAATTATGTTAATTAATAAACAAAATGATAGGAGTGTGCGGTGAGTCATACCAAGCCAGAGACTTTCCTAAGACACTACATCTTTGTCCTTACATTTTTTTTTGACATTTTTATGCTTATGGTATGGAACATAAGTCAAAAACGTTACGTTACTTTTAGCTTAAAAACTCAGAAAAGTATAACAGGGAGTTAAAAAGCTATAGGAGGTGTGTAATCCAGTCTCCAGCTGTTGGGCCTCCCTCCACCGCACGTCATATAGGGCCGAAGAGAGTCGAAAAGATTTATACGTGCGACAGGGAGTTAGGAAAGTACAGGAGGTTGCCATTAACTCTCAGCCCTCTCGGCCTACCTAGTATGAAGGCATATTAACAATTCGTAGAAGGCGGGCCGGTGCCTTTGAATTCAGTATTTTGTAATCGAGCCACGGCAGTGCCGGTGTGGAGATAAGAATAAAAATATATCTTCCATCTACTTTTATCAATTACTTGAATAAATTACCGATTTTATTTCATTTTATGTCGATAGTTTACGCAGAGAGAAAACATGAAAATTGTTTTGTTTTTTTAAAATCTAGGATTTCTAAATTACAAAGATGCCCTAATTAGAAATTTACTTAATTCTTCCCATAAAATTGGTCGTTCGCGATTATATAGGTAAATCGTAACAACGTTGTTTCTTAGACACCAAAAGTCCAAAAAAAAATTTCAAGATTAAGAAAAAGGCAAATAGGAAGAGTAACAGATTTTGGTGTCGTAACCAGAAATAAAATGTATTATTATGCGGATAGGGTAAATCATATGCTCATCAAGGGGAAAATCATTGTCTACATGAATTTTCTAAATTTAAATTTTGGTACACAAGGGTACGGGGTAAAAGAAATTAATACGGGGCCAAAGTAATGGATACCCTTCATGGTGCATATCATTGAAAAGCTCTTTAAGAGTACAGTAATTGTTGTTATGTACAGTTTTGTCATATTTTCATTTCTGATGGGGGGGGGGGGATATTTGCAAATTACATTATCAAAGGGGAGAGGGTAGAGAAATAAGGGGGTATAGAATCTAGATATTCTCGATTAGGAAAATTATTTAAAATTGATGGTAGCTTTATAAACCCATCAAATTAAAAATAACTCACACCGCAGCGAAGCAAGGCTATCCAGCTAGTTATTAATGTAATTAATAATTACTATAATATAATTAAATCAATATATTATTTTGATTAAAAAGTAAAAGGAAGAGAAGTGTAGGGTGTGAGAAGTGGTTGCAGAAGAGGAATTATTTCACCCACATGAGACTAGTAAAGGAGTTTAATGAGGATTACCGTAATTTTATGAGGATGGATGAAAATTGTTTTATGTAACTACTTGGGACTTGGTATAGTCAAAGTCACATCAAACTGATCAAACGGAAATGATGCTGAGTTGAAAAGATGCACGTCGGACCTACCAAAAACGCTACACACAGTCCGACCCAACAAAAAAAAGTAGGGGGGGGGGGGGGGGGTGGATGGTCCATCTTAGGTTTACCCAAAGATCAATCCTTGCAAATGAAGGTAGCAATGTAACATTCACTAGAATAGGAACTAAAAACAAAATCCTTTAGATTTGCCAATTCTGCATATATTTATCTAGATCCCTTTATTTGCCCCTTTTTCGTGTAACTAGAAAAAAGAAATCTTCCTTGGCCAAAAAAAACTTATGGTTAGAAATCATAAAGTGTTTATTCATGACCTTTTCGCCTACTCTGCATTCTTCCTTCACCTTCGTCTATCCCATGGGTAAAAACGGTCAGGGATGAATTTTTATAAAGGTTTACCAAGCCTTCCCCCTCCCACTTCTGCAACTATATTCCAAGTTTCATTTTTTCCCTTTATTTTATTTTCCAAAAAATGGTCTAAGGGAAGAAAAAAAACGTGATTCAACTACCCAATAAACTTTGTTTACAACCTCTCTTGGGCTTCAAGCAAGAAAAACTCACGTACAAGAAAAAAATCTACGTCTGCAGTTATACAACAAAATATCCCTCCGCAGAAAAAGGGAAAAACAAACTATATATGTATATTCTAAAAAGACTTTTTTTTCTCTCTTTACTCGCAACACATGAAGTAAACTTGGATGCACATGAATAAGAGATGTTTTTTCCCCCTTCAACTATCTACCTCGTTAGGAAAGAGAAAGAAACGAAGGTAGAAAAATATGTCTTTTTTTACTCCTAAATAGTTTATAAAATATGGTGATGAAGGCCAATTTAAATTTGTCAAAAATACTCTTCAGTTTATTTAAGACACTCGGGGATCCAATCCATCAAAATCTCATTAAGCATCACAATATTTTCTCTTTTGAGGATGCAAAGATGAGATCGATTTCAGATTTTTTATACGGTAGAACTATGTAGGTACTTGCTAAACTTAGCATTACTTTGTTAACTCGAAGAAGACTTCAAAAATGTACAATACTTGGTATTAGATCTACTTGAATTTTACAGGTTGTGATTGTGTTTACCTACTTATTAAAGTGTCGAAGAAACTTCTCGATCGTGGATCGCACTAAAAATGAATTTATGAGTTTGTGCGACACTAGCGGCAATTTCTTATTACTGTGTTTAAGTTAACTTGCCTTATAGCCTTGCTTGTAATATTTTTTGATGATGATGCTAGAGGCGTGTAATTTTGTTTGTGACCCACAGGAACAGGGTATAAGAAGTGGCATCCCAAGAGAGTTTCTTCCATAATTGGAGACTGAATAAAACAGTGAACCCAGTATCCTTCCTTGAGCTATACACCGTAAGTTTCTATTCCTTGTCTCAAAGCGACGACGTCCTGTAACCCCTTTTTTATTACATCATTGTTTATCGCCGACTACTTTAAATTAATAAAAAAAAATATTAAAAAACTCCCAATTTGTGTGGCACATAGCATTATCGCGTTCTACTATTAGACAAATGGTCACATGAGATTTGGTTAAATAGTTGTGTGCTTCGATTCGCAGTTGAGTCACACTTATTTTTAAGCAATATTAAATTTGCGCAGTCGGTTGAAATAATTATGAAACCATCTGTAGGCTACTTTCAACAAACCATCCTAAAAATATATAGGTGTAATAAGAAAGTGTATGCGCATGCGGAAGAAAAAGCAAAGGGTGCAGAAAGTATGATTTCTGTTTAGTAATTTTTGAATTCCATAGTTTAACGGGGTACAAAAGTCAAAATAGTAGGTATACATACCCTTCATGATGCATGTCCTTTGAAAGCTCTTTAAGAGTACAGTAATTTTTTATAAGTACACTTTTGTCATATTTTTATTTAAGAAGGGGATAAAATGGAAAAACAGGAAAAAAATGCTTTTTAATTAAAAATTATAAATAATACTATTAGTACAGTCAATCTGCCGTAATAAAAGGCTATTTGCGACAAAATTCGAGGGAACTTTTTTTACATGAATCCCTTGGGGCATATGAGAAAAGCTTAATTCCAACTTTGAGGGACCATCCGGAAGGTGGAGGGAAAAAACTCATCTTTTTTTCTCCATTTTCGTTTATCTCAAGTTCATTTTTTGTATTATTTTTCTGACTCCGCTTCCTCTTTTTTGCCGGTTGATCGTCCGCTGATGAATTTCCTGCTGATTCTGCTTCACTCATTAAGGTACTTTTGTCTTTTTCGGTGGTTGACGTTGAAGGCAAAAGTACGACTTGGGAGGGAAAGTCAGTCAGTATCCTCAAGGAAATCATCTTCAGCGTCTACGAGTGGTACGTTGCTGCAATTTTCGCCGCCGCGGCGTGGCGTTTGCAAGCAACTGACACCAAATAAATCACGTACACCAATTTTCATTCATATAGGATCAAAAATAGTAATATTTATAATTTTTTCCGGTGTTTTTTCCATTTGAACCACATGTTAACAACAATTACTGTAATCTTAAAGAGCTTTCCAGCGACATCATCATGCGAAGGAAATATATACTATTTTGACTTTTGTACCCCGTACCGTACTTCAGTCTTCCGGGCGATCCCGCAAAAGTTGGAGTTAAGCTTGTCTCATGTGTCCCAAGCGATCCATGAAAAAAAAGTAGTCTCGAATTTTTGTCGCAGACTTTCTCGGAGATTGACTACTAAAAATTAAACATAAATAAAATATTTAAGAACCTCGAAGTTATATCTATAATGGGTAAACGGGGCAACAACTGGTCGCGTTAAACAATTAGACTAATAGAATTCAATTTGTAGAGTACATACATTTCTTAAATATCATAAAATTGGAAATATCTTGCTACAAACTAAGGATTTTTTTTTATTTAGTGTCCTTATAAGTAACCTTTATATTATAGTCTCATTAAAAGGTGCGAGTATCTTTGACACCGAAACTATAATAACAGGTTTTATTACCTAGTATCAGGCAAGAGGAATGCAATGTTTAAACAGAAGAAAGCGGCAGTTTGAGTCTCAACTTATGCAAAGCATTAATATTGAAGATATTTTTGACCAGTTAGCCGCAGCCAATAATATTAAGTCCTTAGCAGAGTGGCCTAACTCTTACACTTAAATGAGTCTATGGTTTGTCTGCAAATGCTCCTAGAATAATTCTCCAAACAGTTTCTTCTTGGCAGTCGTAAATAATTTGGCACTTTACAAATTCACACTCTAGTTTTACTGTGAACTAGTTCATGGGCAGAAATGACGAAAACTTTGAAACTGACTGTTTCTCTTTTAGCTGGGGAAATAATTTTGAAACTAGTTTTTATTAATCTGACACCGCCTTCTCCTTAAATTAAATATGTATTTCTACTTGAACTGTAAAGTTGTAATTTCCTTTTAAATAAGCAGCTTATAAAATATACAGCAGTTCGATAAAATAGCAAGTGTAAAGAGGTATTATAATGAACAATTGTAAATATTAAATCATTGTGAGCGTGTTGATCAGTTTATCTGATAGGGTTGAGACACCTCACCCAAAACAACTCTGCAACCAATCAAATTTCATGATCTTTAGACTGCTGAGACAAGTGATTCACTAACAACCGCACATCACAGAGATTTAGAACGTGGCTAAGACCTTATATAAATACGCGTGTACTAGCTGGATATTCGTTTTCATAATTCACTTATAATAATACGATTCGCATAAAAGCTTCATCACAAAACCCGTAATTATTAAATGACTAATATTACAGAAATATTCTATAAATACCTTTTTTTTTTTACTATATTTTAAAAAGGATAATAAAGAGCTCGATATGACTCGTGCCGAAGCAAACGGACTACTCCAGAGTCAGCATATATAGAAGGCAGTAGTAAAGAAACGAAAATGTTTCGTCAATCTAGAGTTAGATTTTGGTATAGTTATTTATACCAATTTTTACTCAAATCGGATCAAAATATTAATATTGCTAATTTTTAATAAATAATCATTTCTTTTTTCTTAATAAAATAATCTTTTATTTTGCACCCTTCTTTATAAATTTGTAAATTAATTTCTTGTTTGAAATTGGCCTTTTTAAGGTTTTATTTCTTTTTATAAAATTATAAATTTAATTTTATTTTATAATTCTTTTTTTTATTAAATATAATAAATAAACATAAGAAGACTAAAGTTCACAGGGAATTTACAAGCCTGAAGAAGCCATAAAGTAATGGCGAAATATAGCAGTGTCTAAAAAGAGCAGAAATTTTGATGTTTATTTATTATATTTAATATAATTTTATAAAAAGAAATAAAACCCTAAAAAGGCCAATTTCAAACAAGAAATGAATCTACAAAAATAATCATTTCCTTTCCCATATTTTCCATTTTACCCCCTCTTAAACGTAAATACGGCAAAAGTGTACATACCAACATCATGCATCATTATAAAGGGTATATATTAATATGACCTTCACCTATGTGTACCATAATTTAGATTATATATATATATATATATATATATATATATATATATATATATATATATATATATATATATATATATATATATATATACATCAATTTTTACTTATTAAATTCATTACAAGAGACATGGGTAAAAAATTGGTTGTGATTTATGGAGTAGTTTTTTCATTTATCCCCCACATAGAAAACCCCTCTGCCACTTTATATAATAGTATACATATACATATGTATATATATAACAAGCAAACTAGATAAAAAGATAAAATATTTAACTTTGGAAAACAATTAGATTTTTATTAAAAACTTTAAAACAATTATTTTTTAATCTGATTAACTTAAGTTAACTGGAGATGAAGAATATTGCCCTTAACAGGTTTTGAGCAAATTATCTACTTTTCAAGTACTTTAGAAAATCTTTTAATTCATTTTTTTATTTTTTTAAATGGTAATCTCAGTGTAAACTATAGGATACTTAGCAACAAAATTAAATTTTACCTAAGTTTAAATTTAAGATTGGAAATAGTAATCACAAACTAAGGTAAGAGGATTTGTCTTAAAAAGAATCAAAATTAGATTTTTCATTACGTTAATACGACATACGACCTTGTATTATCGGTAACCAATACAAATGCCATGCCATAATTCTTAGTAACAATTACCGTACCACAATTGTTAGTAAATAATTACCACACCAAAATAGTTAGTAACAATTTACTAGCAATTGCAGTACAAACTGATTTATTTTGGAGCTATGGATCGTTCTAAAGATTGAAAAATGTTTGGTCCCCTAATTTAAAATTCCAAGACATAAATACGTTTAAGACATCAGGGAACATTTTTTGTTCCGTGTATGTCTGTCGGCCGGTCTGTCCACAATTTTTTCGGTCTGAAACATTTTTTTTAGCTAGCTCACAGTGGTCGGTCGGTTCCATAATATTATTTACCGTCTAAGTGGATTAAATTTTGCTAAAAGGATGATTTTATTCATGTAACAAATGAAAACAAATTCGAAAGACGGGAGGGGGGGGGGGGGGGGAATTAAATAAATTTGACAATAATGGCTCGTAAAAGCATAAAATCTTATGTATACGCCATGAAAGCTATGTGCCACACTAATTAGGCAAATCTGTCTGGTTTTTTTTACATGAATAAATGTATTAATTTAGCAAAATTGAATAAACGGAGAAGGCTGAAATTAATGTGGGGCCACTGTAAGCTATATTCGGCAAACCATCCAAATTTCCTAAAAATCAGATGAGTTCTTATAAAGACACAGGTGCTAATAAAATATACATTTGTGCTCATATGGGAGAGAAAACTAATGGCCGCTGAAAGTTAAAACTTGTATTGGATTAACAATAGGCTATATATATGTTGGTTCGCAAAAACTGAACGACAGATAGACAATAGACCGAAAGACCCACAGACAAATACGGGACCAACCATAAATGGTCTCTGATGTTTGAAACGGATTTCTACTTTTTAAATCAGCCAAAAATGTATACTAATAACAAGTTAATATGCACATGAGGAAGGAAGCAATGGGCTTTATTATTATTAAATTAATTTTATGACTTAGCCCCTAGCCTCCAAATTTTATTAAATTCGGATGAGTAGTTTTTAAGATATAGTGTTTCGCAAAAATGTTGATAGACAGACCGACAAGAGACTCGAGACTAAATGAGTCCCTCATGTCTGAAATGGATTTCTGGCCAGGAATTTTTAAAATTGGACACAAAAAAATTTCTTAGTTAGAAAATCACATAGCTTCCTTTATCTTCTGTAAGTTTGGATAAAATAAGTGTGTTTATAAATCAACTTTTTAAATAGGTCATCTTTTTAATTGTAATTAATCAGGATTTCTGCTTTATTGTTGTATACAGGTTGGTCCGTAACAGTTTTTACAAACCTTTTTACTACTGCAGGTCTTCTTACTAGTACATCCTTTCCTATGACAGGATATGAGGGTCAACAAAGAGAAAGTATTGTGATGGCTCGCAAATTCAATTTTGATGGATTTACTCGTTTTGATGTCCCCGGAGTCCAAAAAAGCGGGTTTTAAAAAAAATCTGTCTGCAGACGCCTAGAGCCTATACTACAGTGTCAATTTTGACGCAATTTGGCATAAATGTTCAGAATAAACAGGTCAAGTGTGTGCTAGTTAGCACTCAGCGAGGGTCCGTAGACCACACTGTATAGTTTTAAGTAGTACCCAATTGATGGTGTTTTCTAAAATGCTAAAAAGCTTACTTTGAACTATCCTATGGGTCTGATATTCTCAAAACACATAAACAAACTTCCGATAAAATATTTTTTTGCCACTGAACCGGACTACCACCATATAAATACAACGAAAAGACCATAATTATAAAAAAAATCGTATTTTGTCAATAAAAAATAAAATAATATTTTTTTCGAAACTTCCAAAAAGTGGTATCTTTACTTTTGGTCGAAAAATGTTCAGGAATTATTTCAGATTTTTTGCACTTCACATAAGCGAGATAGAGAGGGGGGGGGGGGCACGTTTCACACCCGCTTCAAACTCGCCTATGCTCCCCCTATCAAAGTAATAACCAAATAATTATATATTTTTGTAATCAGCTCGACGTACCCTTTCATATGATACCCCTCACGGTGTCGAAAACAAAATAAAAAAGTTTAACCCTTAAGTTTTTTTACCCTAATTTTTTTGAAAAATATTTTTTTCAAGTCGCTATATTTTTAAAATATTTGGGTAGGTACAAGACACATACATGCCAAATTTCAAAGTGATCGGACGAAAGGTGTAGCTGTGAGAGCAAGCCACAGGACGGACGGACAGACACACGCAGGGAAATATAAGGGTCCTTGGTTTTGCCTACGGACCCTAAAAATCTCTAAAACAGTTCCGACGATTTTGATTAAAAAAATGCTTAAAGTTTGTCTGAATTGTCTCGGACCAATTTTTTAAATTCTGAATTCATAGCTGTGGCTTCTCATAACTTTGCAGGTGAACCACCAGTACTTAATAAAACTTCATCTCAACGCGTTGAAACTCCCAACCTTCGTCCGCTGTAAGTACAACAGATCGATCGGACCAAGTGCCTGACATAAAATTTTTTAGTTTTATGTTTTCGATAACCTAGTGGATAATACCAGGTGTGCCAAGAAGTAATAAGAGCAATAAATGTGCTCTTATTGCTCTGGAATAAGCATGCCACAGACATGATTTTATGATGCTGTTTTTCAGCAAAAACAGGCATACAGATGTTTTAGACCCCTCCTAGCAATGATTACTGATTACTCCAACAGATATGATGGACATTAATAGGTAAAAGTATCAATAGATAGAGAGGCTTTACCAATGTGAAGAATATATTTTGCCTTTATAGGAGTATAAAGGGGCTGATCGTGTGTCACAAAGCTCATTTTCTGCTCTAAATTTTTGCAAATTGAATGAACAAAATTCTGGAGTGGAGCATTTTATCAGGTTTCTACTTGAGTTAAGCAGTAATTAAGTTATTAAGCAAAACATATATCTACTGTTCTAGAGACCTGAAGTTTCGTTGTCATTGGTCATAGACAATAATTTTTGATATTAAACTTTTAGCAATTTTAACGTCCTACAACTGTTATTCAAGATATTTATTATCGGCATTGAAACTTTCTCGATGTATAATAAAAAACTCGACAAAATTATTTTGCTTCCGAGCTTACCGAAGGTAACAGAAGGTATGTGATCGTTAAAAAAAGTTTTTTTTTGAAAAAATGTGCAACTTTAATCCTGCGTAAATCTTTACAAAATAGACTGCCAAGTGGTGTGACACATAGCTTCCTCACATCCTATCACCTACTTTATTGATTTTATGCTTTTACAAGCTATTATTGTCTAATTTATTTAGTTGTTTCCCCCATTTTTTTAATCTGTCAAACTTGTTTTGATTCTTTACATGAATAAAAGTATCAATTTAGCAAAAGTTAAAGAGCGCAGACGGTTCCAATTAATCTGTAGCTATCTGCGGGGTACTTTCGATAAACTATAAAAGTTTCATGCAAATCAGATTAGTACTTTTGAAGCTATAGATGTAAATAAATGTATGTTTGTGCTCATGTGGAAGAGAAAAATATAAGCGTAGAAGGTTGAAACTTATATGGGACATGGGAACAACAATAAGCTAATTAGGACCTACCATCCAAATTTCATTAAAATCAGACGTGTCGTTTTTAGGATATGTTGATCAGCAAAAATTGAATGACAGACAGAGATCACACCAAAAATGTTCTGTGATGTCTGACATGAAATTTTTGAAATCGGAGACCTAAAAATGTTTCGTTCTTCAGAACGACCACATAGCTTCCGTTACCTTGGGTAAGCTCGGAAGCAGAAAACTTTCCATATGAAATTTTCTCTTTCTAAAATGTATTGGTAAAAAGATATGATCAATAAAATTAAAAACACGAAATTTCGATAGATTTTGGCGCGCCAAAGCGAGCGTACATGGAGGGGGGAGATCGAAAACATTGATTCTGGACCATTATACCGACCTAAAAATAATAACTACTTGAACTTTTGTAAGGTAAGGCCCCTTTTACAGCCCCTTTTCAAATCCTTTATATTAACTTCACTTTCACTTTTGTGCCTGGGTGCTTGCCTGTCTATGTGTAGACTTAATATTATTAAAAAAATTTGTATAAAAATGAGTCCAGTGAGTAAAGAAAAGAAGGGTAGGCTAAACTAAACTGTAGTAAGAGTTCAAGTCTGCTGCCTTACAGTTCTCCACAAATGTTCGAAGTTCCGGGGTTATCTTGTACCTCTGTCCTTTCCTTAGGGTTCTTGTCTGTTGTGTGGTTAATTCAGCGAAATCCCTGATGAATCTCCGGTAGTATCCGATCATACCCAAAAATGGCCGTACCTGCTTGACATCTTTCGGTATCTCCATGTGGTCTATGGCGTCTACCTTACCAGGGTCCGTTTGCACTCCTCCCTCTGAGAGTATAATACAACCCATAAACTTTTCTTCCATTTGGAACATATTCGATTTTTCCGCAGACGCTTTCAGACCAAATTCTCGAAGTCTATTGAAAAATGCCTCCAAGTGCCGTTGATGTTTCTCTTCCGTTGAACTCAAGATAATGGCGTCGTCCATATAGAGCCGATTCTGCTGTTAAGCCTCGCAGAAACTCGTCCATTAACCGTTGAAACGTCATCAGCGCATTACGCAGACCAAACGGCATCCTTATAAATTCATAGTGGCCCTTCTCGAAACAGAATGCAGTCTTTCCGATGTCCTCATCGTGCATCCGAACTTGATGGTAACCTGATTTCAAATCAATAACGCTGAATAATTTTGCACCCTTCATTCGGTCAATCATATCTTCGATACGGGGCATTAGGTAGAATACTGGTTTGGTAATCTTATTCAGCTCCAGATCCCTGTAATCCACTACTAACCTGAAGCGAGGTTTCGTCTCTCCTGGAAGGCTCTTCTTGGGTACTACCCACAAAGAACTGCAAAACGGTGACTTCGAGGCTCTGACGATCCCTTGTTGGAATGAGTCGTCTAACTGTTTCTTGATTCAAACCACTTTCAAAGAGGTCAAATAAATAACGTAAAAAATGATTGGATTTCCTTCCCGGGTTTCGGTACCAGTTAATTAACACGAAGTCAAAATAGGGTTTTAAAAAAGTACAAGTCGAGCGACACGGGTGGCATCTGAGAACAGACTGAGTGCCTCTCGTGGAGCAAGACTCGAAGAAACCTATATTGAACAAAGGTTACTGTGATAAAGACTGTTTCGCGGTCGAAGGGTAGCTCCGAGACTCCATAACTTATATATATATATTCTAAATTATAGTATGGATAATCCAGTAAAAAAATACGACCAGTGACATGCTGATGTTGGTGATTTATCACTTTCTTTAATTGATGACTCAACTTATTAACAAATGTAACCAAAATTAATTAAATGCTTGAAAATATCGTAAAAAGTTATGATTGTTTATTAAAATCCTCTGAAGACAAATGTAAGAAATTATTATTAAGATAATACTGCATTTGAATTCATAAACTCAAATGTCCCACACCTTGGCCTTCTCATACAGCTGTTCTGTGCCCTGCACACTGCTTACTAGTGCTTACATCCCTAGCAGTAAATTCGCTGGGTGGTGGCCGCCTTATGGAGGTAACCAGAGATGAGAGTAGGGGAAACAGCCCCCGAGTTGTTTATTAAAAATATAATTTGACCCCCGGTCAAATTAAAAACCCGGGTGGGTTTTTCCATCTGTACGAAAGAAACCAAGGGAATATACTAAAATAAATGTTGACGTTTAGACAATTCAAATACTTTAACGTGTAATTCCAAATCCCTAAACTCAGGTTTTTCTTTTACAATACAAGCTTCTTTTATTTATCCTTTCCTTTCTTTTTTGACTACAAAAAGAATATTCTGAAAGGTATAAGGTCAAAGTTTAATTTAAAAAAACATTATTCTCTGGCTCCGTCTATAAATTAAAACTCCAGGCAGATACTGTGTAGAACTCTTTCAAAGATAAAATTACAATGAGAGAAGATTACATTTTGTACGAAGCTTACAAAATCGTATAATTGTTATCCTCAACCTCCACATGTGCGTTTATAAGTTTGAAATAATGAAGGGTCATGAAACTTTTGAATGTAATTGATTTTCCTTAACATTTTATGGCTTACCAAGAGCAATTGGTTATTTAGTTCAGGTATATATGACATACGATAAAACAATCGCTTTTTAGGATTTAGGGGATCTTATAAAGGCAAGGTTATAAAAAAATCAAAATCAAATATTTGTTAGCTACATTAACATCTCGCTAAATTTTCTAAATACATAAGAAAGTTAAAATTACATTAATTTGGGAATAATGTATCGGACCAAAAAAACGTCGATAACGAATATCAGGAACGAGAGATTTTTTGAAACCAGCGACCTTTTTTTATGTTTTCTTTCGATTTTTTTGGCTAACATCGATGTTTGTTCTTTCTATGTCGATGTATCAAAAATATCGATGTTTAGCTATCGATGTCCCAACCCTACCCTAGACCATACAAGGTCCGACCGTATTTTCAGTTTTCACTCACCAAATTCCATTTGGAAAATATTTATTAATCATAGATTTATTAATGGACTGTAGAGCTAAAATATAGAGTAAAATGGTTTTGATTGTCGTGTTAATAGTATATTATGTTACTAGGCTGTGAAGTAAGTTTTCTCTTTACCGCAGCAATTACATTTACTGTCGAGCGAAGCGAGACAGTAAATATTGCCAAGGTAAAGAAAAAACACTTCACAGTCGCATAGCATATGCTATTTTTTCCGAGGTAACACAAAGAAAAAATAATAAATATTAATAAATAACCAATATAATAATAACAAATATTAGTACATACTTAAGATTTAAAAGAAAGAAACCTTAAAAGAGGTTACACTATAAGAAAAGATAAATAAAACGCACTGCATCTAGCGGAATTAAATCGTACTAAGCATTTCTACAAAGACTGCAGCGCTACTAACGGAAGTTTTGACAACTGCCAGCAGTACAATAAAAACTTTTTTCGTCCTAGGACGTAAAAAATTTTTATCTACGATTTTTACGAAATATAAACCTTGTATCTCTGTTTAGATGCGTAGAAAGTGATTCTTTACGTACTTGTATTCATTGCGCGTCTCATAATTCTGAAGAATTCGCTTTTTTACCGCTCTAGGGTAGTAAAAGAGAAGAATTCTTCACCTTTACGCATGATTAGCGAGTTTGTTTACATTTAACATAACTAATTTGATGTTTGTTTAATAAAAATAACTGTTTATATCGAGTTTTTTGTGAAAATGAATGTGTGATTTAAGTGATTATGACGAATATGAGGAGAATAATACGCCTCCCGAAATAATTAATTCGGCACAAAATACAACTAATGAAATAATGTTATCTTTATCAAAAGAGAAATACGAACTTGCATACAGCAAGTTTATTTTTTTCTGTATTTATTATTTAATTCTAACAATCGTAGATGAAGTACGGTACGCAATTCGTGCGAAAATGACATTTTGCTTTGTTCGTGTGGTTTTACTACCCTCGCTGTCGCTCGGGTGCAAACTCCACACTCGCATGTAAAATGCTACTTTCCACACTCGACGCGTAATAAGCTATTTCTTTACAGCTAGGAGTAATGAAAAGATTTTTTAAGTCCACATAATGAAAAAATGGATTTTAGCTATGTTTTTAAGGCTCTAAAGTTACTATTTTACAGCCTACCACGGAAAAAAAAACTTTATAGTGACCATATTCCATTGCAATTAAATAAATATTCTTTATTTTCTTATAATAGAGTATAATTTTGTTTCCAAGCTTACCGGTAGGTAAAGCATTGTGATTATTCTGAATAACTAAATGATTCTAAGTTTCCAAATTGAAAATGTTTCTTTCCTAGCTTTCCGAAGTAAGCGGAAGCATTGTGACCTTTCTGAAGAACGTCTTTATTATATCCGAATTATAAAAATACTGGACAGAAATCTATTTCAGACATCAAGGAACATTCTTGGTCTCATATCTGTCTGTCCGTCAAAAGTTTTGCGAAACACCATATTATCTTAAAAACTATTTTAATAAAATGAGGATGCTAGGACATAATAAAATCCAACCTTCTGCGCCCATTTCTTCCTTTTTCATGTGCGTAAAGTTGTTTTTAGCACAATGTTGGGAGATTTAAAAAATGGGGAAACAATAAAATAAATTACACAATAACACGTAAAAGCATAACCCCAATAGCGTACGTGATAGGATGCAAGGAAACTAAATGTACCACACTAATTTGTAGAGTATTTTATATCAATTTCTTAGATATTATTATTATTATTATTCATTATTCTTCCTCTGTGTTGTCCCCTTTAATTTATATAGGTTTTTTCTTTTTACTTATGGTCTTCTGGGGTAATAAATGACACAATTTTTCTAGTTTAATAAAAGGTGATATTTCATCCCTATTTTCGGGATATTCTCAAACCTGAAATTTAATATTTTTACATTAGATTCATTGCATTCTGTTATTTAAAAAACATATAAATTAATTTAGATCCCAAGAGACTATAATGAATTGTAAAATCTAAATTAATTCATATGTTTTTTAAATAACAGAATGTAATGAATCTAATGTAAAAATATTAAATTTCAGGTTTGAGAATATCCCGAAAATAGGGATGAAATATCACCTTTTTTTAAAATAGAAAAATTGTATCATTTATTACCCCAGAAGACCATAAGTAAAAAGAAAAAACCTATAAAAATTATTATTATCTATTACTGCTTCGCAATGTTGTTAAGATTTTCGTTTACAGGTGGCCCGAAAATACCGATAGGTTTTGTTCAATTGAGGATTTCATTGCAACTCTGTTTTAGAGTTTAGTGTTTCACACTACTGTAGTTTAAAACTTAATGAGGAACGGACTTAACACGCATTTAGGTCTGTAGACGCCCAACAACAGAAGATATCTGGGCGGCAAAGGCGTTGTATTAAAGCTTATAAATTTCGGTGAGTTTTTTACTTTGCTGAAGCAGTAAGGACAGAATACGCTAAACTAAAAATCGTATTAATATTTTCAAAAAATTACAAGTATAAATTCTATTGTACCCAAATTATGTTTTGACGTCCTATATCTTAATTTAAATGGAACGATTTTTAAGGAAGATTTATGCACGATCGAATGTTGTACCTTTCTATCATTATTGTTTTTAAATAGATATTGCATATTAATTAGCAATAAACATAAAATCGATCAAAAACATCTTTAAACATCGAAAACGAAAATACATCGAGGCTATCAGAATAGGATAAAAATATACAGTTTTGATATTTTGGCACACCCTATATAGTGTTTGTAGAATTTTATAAAGTTTTGTTTTAATATGGCTGAAAAAAATATAAACCCGAGAAATATAATTGTGTCTTTCATTTCAACGGATCCTTCGAAGTTGTGGGGTTCAGTTGAGTAAGATACGACGTCTGGTAAATAAAGTCGAATCGCTTCTGTTTTAATCTGTTTACCTTTGGTTGTCCATTTTTATTTTCTCGTAAAGAGAGAAAGTATTGTGATGGTGCGAACATTTGTTTTGAAATTTTTATGCATTTACACTTTTAAAGGTCCCAAGGCCAAAAAGGTTTTTTTAAACAATTTTTTTTAGTCTGTACAGACTATGGAGCCTAAAAACTATGTTTTGATGTGTAGTTTAATTTCATCTTTCATATGAATGGAGTTGCTCAAGCAATATTATCTTCTCTTTAATCAGTATGAGGAACTTTCGCACAAATAAAGTCTAAGTTATTTCACGAATAAACTCAACGTGGTACTGCATATATACTTGTATTTCCTAATTAAGGTTTCAATTAAAATTCTTAATTAAAAAAGTTTTAATTGATTCACCCAATTAAATGAATACGACTGCATGATTGTATAATTCTAAAGGACCCACCAATTAAATAATGTTTTTAATAAAATATTTTCAAGGGAATACTTAATATTCTTACTCTAATATTAGGGGGAACCTGGCAAAGTTTGCTGATTAGGAGAATATAAAAGTAATAAAGGTCAAATTAAAGTAATGATATTTGTTGTCAAAACAATGAAAAATATACTGTAATACATGATTATTATCAGAGACGGGACGTTTATGACTTTTATTTTTCCATTTCATGACCTTTATTCTATGACTTTTATGACTTTTATTATCCTGTTTTATGACGTTTATTTTAGAAAATCGGTTGTTTCATGACCTTTTAGCCAAAAGTATGACGTTTATTTTCTGTGAAAATTTAGCCTTTATGTGAAGCATTTCGTTATTTTGGAGGGAAACAGTTCAAAAAAGATTTCAATATTTCATAGATACAAAATTATATTTACAATATATGTAATAAATGATAATAATTAGCAGAATGCTTCAACATTGTGAAAAATAATCATGTGTTGTTCTATATTCTCCAGCGTTAAATTGGTTCTTTTGTCCGTCAGTATAGAATTTTAAACTTGGAAAAAAACCTTTCGACGTCGGCAGATGAGGTGGGAGCAAATTTCATGCATGACACGTCATTTGCTTTTGCTTTTGCACGCCCTTCAACCGGGCAGCTATGGCCTGGGCGTGTTCCCACCCAGGATTCCTTAAGAGAACAGCAGTGAACTTTTCTTTCACCTTTTCCCCCACTCTTCCAACCCAATCGGTACCGCAAAGGGTCTTGATTTCTTCGACGCCGTTTGGAAATAGCATATCCTGTTTTTGCAGACCTTCTATTAAGTCAGGAAATGTCTCAAAGTTGTCGCTGTTGTAGTTCAGGTGGGCTTCCAGTCCTGGAGCCTTTAGGGCTTCTTTTGCATTGCGAATTGACGGCGCCTCTCCAGCATCCAATGAAGCTAAGACCTTGAAGACTTCAGATACAAAGTAGGTGTAGAACTTACCTGTTTATCACATGGCTTACAGAAGAATGTTTCACCTTCCAAAGAAAAGTCCACCTCCTCTGACACCCACTTAGCTTAAGCACTAATTTGTTTGCAGGGGTTTTCGGCATTCTGACACGAGTAGAATCTATTAAGATTAAGAAGATAGTTACACTAGTAAAATTAATAAAAAAAAAAGTAACCCGAGTTTCTTATTCGTGTTACTTGTCATCAAATGAGCAATTAAACATTCTACACCCTTACCATGCATATATACAAAATTTTAATTATGGAACAGCCAATCAGGAGACTGCCCAATCCAATGGGTTTACTATTGGCTGACTGGAGAATCTATCTTGAACTTCCTGGATTCTAATTGGAGGAGTTGTTCCAAAAAGGAGCCCTATTTTGGAATTAGGGATGACCGTCGGTGCCTCCCTGGTTGTAGGTATGCATAAGCGCATTAGTTAAGTCCGAAAGTGGTCAGGGAATTAAGAGCCTAGGCCTTTCACTAAGCTGGTGTAAGAGTTTTTTGTTCGAACTGCACTTTTACCTAGAACCGGACCACAAATTTTCAATTTAAACATGTTCTTTAACAAAAAAATAAAACCTTTTTGCTAAACATTTGGCAAAAAAGGCCATTTTATGACGTTTATTCCAAGAAACCCCTATTTTATGACGTTTATGCGTAAAATGGCTATTTTATGACAAAATCATATGACTATGACGTTTATGACTTTATCCCGTCTCTGATTATTATACAGGTATTATGAATTGTGTTATTACTCTATATTATATAAAACACATATGCATGAGTGCATTGAAACAACTATGAAATCAATAATTCGTTTTACTTGGGTCTTTAGGGGTTATTAATAAAAACATTTTTTTAAAAAAGGTGATATTTCATCCCTTAATTGGGATATCTTCGAACCTGTAAAAAGTTTATTTTGTTATTAGATACAGTCATTTATTTTTTTAGATTTCTGTTGACCCGCTTTATCAGATCTAATACTTCTTTCTCTATTATTTTCTTAGAGTGAAAGTTTGGCTTAAATTGACCCGCTAAGCAATTATTATACTAATATATAATGCCAAAAAAAAAAATATACTAATAAATATAAAGGGGACAGCAAAGGAAAAATAGATAATTCCTTTTAGCTTAGCAAAATATTATATACATATATTGACTCGATTAAACTATCAAAAATGACTATTAAAGTTAATATAAGTAATTTTATAATATTTATATGTGTGTGAATTTATAATTAAAATAAAAATAGAGTTAAAAAACCAGTAACAAAAACACTAGTGTAAAAAAGTAAGCCAAGTCTCGCGTAAAAAGTTGTGAGATCATAGGTTTAGCCAAATCTCCCACTGTCCGAGTAAGTTGTACTAGGTATAATTTATCCAGTGCAAGTACATGATGTTTGTTCCCTCTCTCTATTCTCTTTCCCAAATCACTCTACCCGTTACTTTTAAAAACATTTTCTGACTTGGCAAATACACACCACAAAGAGGAAAAATTAAATACAGTGTCGTATACAAATTTGTATCCTTGTGTTTGTGTTGCGACGCTCAAATGAAAAAATAATATTTATTATTTGATTTAAGTTTGTGATGTGTATTTACCAAGTCAGAAAATGTTTTTAAAATTAACGGGTAGAGTGATTTGGGAAAGAGCATAGAGAGAGGGACAAACAAACATCATGTACATGCACTGGATAAATTAGACCTAGTAGAACTTTAGTGGACAGTGGGAGATTTGGCTAAACCTATGATCTCACAACTTTTTACGCGAGACTTGGCTTATTGTTTTACACTAGTAATTTTGTTGAGATAAAATTGACTCTTTAAGAAGTTTAAAATCCTAAAATAATCTCTGTCAGTTTCTATTATTCGATATTATTTCATCATAAATGTTAGGGAGAATCTGGTAGGTAATGACGAAGAGGACACGGAGTGTTAAATCGAACATGGCTGAGATTGGTGTAAGGAAATGACAGTGATGTTGGGGTTAACCAAACTAATCTCAGTTATAAGGTGGTCTTCATTAGAGTTTAATCTGATGTGAAGATTAATCGATATGACAGTGAATATGAACTAAAGAGAATTTAATCTATATCATGACTAAGAGAAATATTAATCTGATTGGATTGAAAATATGAAGATGGAAGAGAATTCTAATTTAATCATCTCAGATTATATTTGATAAAGACGTTTATAGGTACATTAGGAGGTTTCGTATTATTGAACGAGCGTAGTGAGTTCTTCATTGCAGAGGCTTAAAAGGCCATTGAATTGGCATTGAATTAGGCATTGATAAGTTTGTGTTTGTTTGTCTAACTATAACTGGAGTAAAAATTGATCGATTTGAACGAAATCCACGCAGGTGCATCTCAGCATTTGTGACAACCGTATGGTTTTTATAAGAAATTTAAAACTAAACATTTTCTAGATGACGGCCAATATGGCGGAAAACAAAACAACATTTTTTAGTCACCATGACATGTTATATATGAGTAAATCAATTTGAAGGCCTTGAAGTGTAGAAAAAGAATATGTAAATATTAAAATTTCACATTAAAATTTTTCAAGATATTGGTCAATATGGTGGACGACTGATCAAAACGTTAGGAAAAAAAATATGAAACCTTATGTGATTCACTTTATATAATTTTGTCACACTTTTCTTTAATCATATAAAACAATTATACGATTGTCAGTCATCAAACATTTGAAAATATTAACAGTGGAAGATCCACCCATCTAGATTATATTGTTTATAAAGAAATGTTTCAGAAATTAATAAGGGTAAGCAATGTAAGAGGATTGGGTAGAACAGAGTATTTTGTATTTTTCCTTTCTTACCCGAGGGGATGAACAATTTGAGCCAAATTGAGCCGAAGGCTCCGGGTTCTAAACCCGGAGACATAGACAACATAGGTCCATTGAGCTAATTCAGACTGGAGTGGATCGGCCATTTCGTATATCAATTGATAGATATGATCACCAGTGTAAAATATGTCTTACCTCTCTGGGATTCGAAACAGTGCCAGGTATATCGATAATGGCCTATTTCAAACGAGAGTTTGCGAGTACTCTAACCACTCGACTATACCGATACCCTAGCCGAGTGTTAAGTATACTCGTAAGTTTCGTCAGTAAGCAGTGTCATTTACCGACCTTTCTAATCTGATGATGATACAAATTCCCTGACATATTAAGTAAGTTATACACTAATGATTATATGAAGTGAATTTTTTGCAGTGGCCGATATCCTTCCGTCCTGAATTAATTAAGGTGAAGCCCGGGTTTGCTCAATGGATGGATCCACGTGGTTTAAAACTCCAAATAGAAACCTTCGGATTCTATTTAGGTTCAACCTGACTCGCCGACCCATTTATAGCTGACATGTTCATTGAAGAACGGCCCACCACTAGTCCAACCCCCGGGAGTAAAAAAAAAGTCCAGTCATGCACCATGACTTAATGAGCGAATTTTCAAAGAAATCTGCGTTTTATTGGCTTATGACAATGTAGGAAAATTTTGGTTCAGAATTTGCTCGGGTGAAAAAAAAAATTGGTACACAGGGGTACGGGGTACAAAAGTCAAAATAGTATTTACCCTTCAAGATTAATGTCATTGGAAAGCTCTTTAAGAGTACAGTAATTGTTGGTATTTACACTTTTATCATATTTTCACATAAAAGGGGGGTAAAATGGAAAAAACACGTTTTTTGACCCTATATGGTCAAAATTTGACCCCTAAATGGACTCCAAAAATTCTGGCCAACGAACTCATCCTTTCTTTTGATATTATTGACATTTTAAAATTTGTTTGAAATTTTTAAGTACATCCTAAGGGGAGATATCGTCTGGAGTGACACATATATACATATATACATACATACATAAAAAAAAGTGTTAAATTTTAGGAATCGATTCAGAATGGTCTAAAACGGATTTCCATGGAAAAATTTTTCAAAAATACGCATTACAAAATTTTTGAAGCCATTGCAATAGCGTAATTTTCTTTGAAAATTCGCTAAAATAAAGACTATGAGGTTGGCAAAATGTACAGAATAATGTAGAAAACCCCTTAAAATGTGTTTTAAATTGTGATTGGTTAAGTCAGAAGAATTAATCCCTAACTATGTCACATTTGTAAAACTATGATGACCTTAAGTTTATTATTTTTATCTTAAATTAAAAATGTCTAACAAAAATAATCCTTCCGTTCTTTAATGGCCTGATGAGACATAAAATAAACATAAAAATGAAAGGAAATGGGAATGGGTATAAGAAAATGTACATTTTAAAATGTAGGGATATATTGTATAGCCTTGATAAGGGGAAATTTCACAAACACAGAGCCAAATTTATATGGAAAACCTGAAAACAGTATAGCACTAACTACAGAAGTATGTAGTCTAATTCCAGGTTTACTGCTGGGTTTCTAAAGATTTAGTTGTTACATTCCTACCTTTATCTATGAGTTTGGTTACCTGAGGGTCTACTGTGCAAGCAACTTTACTATATCAGGTAGTTTAGCTTGGTTAAACAGCAACTTTATCCCTCACCTACCAAACTTCAGTTCAGTTATTTATAAAATTAAGACTACTTCCTTCTTTTTAGGAATAGATAAAAGTAAGATGGGATATGTGTATTTAGATGTGTATTTTCTTTATTTTATTTCTATTGGTTTTTTATTTGCCATGACTGTTGCTTCGTATTATTTTATCTCGGTTTCTTTTTGCCATTTTAATTAGTGATCGATGATGTTTAGGCACTGAAGATGCCATTATAAAGGCCGAAAGCTGCTTTGAATTTAAATAAAAATTTTACGTGGAGAGACTTTTGCTTCAACTTTTAGATTAGAAAAGTAAAGTTATACTTACATGTTACAGTTAATTTTATTGTTTGAATCCTATATATTTGATTTTAAGTGTATTCATAAAATTTAGTGTAGGTTTAAAAGTTTAACGAAAATTTCTTTTAATTAAAACTTTTTGTTATATTCTTATATTGCACAAAATTGCACGTCAGTTCACTTATCAGGATAGAGATTGGTCGAAACCGAATTGTTTGAATATTATTCTTTAACTCCAATGACAAATCCCAATGAGTGAAGTGACTCACATTATTAGACCAAACTCCTTGGTTTTAGTTGTTGTAGTTTTGGACAAATTACTTTTTAAGTGTAATAATTTGTAAATATTTGATAAATAGAACGTTTTTAATTTCCGTTTTTAAAAGGATTAAACCTAAAGGGTTGAAAATGTTCTAATATAAGCGGGAACGAATTATAACCGTTTTATAGAAAGGAAGTAGTTTATATTATTTCATTTTTGTTTTAATAAACAATACCCCGATTGACACAATTAGAAAAAAATAAATTAAATAATTAAATACAACCAAAATAGAAATGGATTTTTTAACGAGGGGTAATTAATGTTACGAAAATTATAGAAAGGGTACACAGATGTTAAAAGTATGGGAAACACTGCTCTAGGGTAGCAATAAGTTTACCATGTGTTCGAGTGTTAGGCCTGAACGAGGTCAATTTATATTTAACACGTCGAAAATTTAATCGGGAAGAGGTTAATGAATGAATTAGGATTTATTTTCAATTTCAATAAATTTATTAATTTTCAAATGATTTCAAAATAATTATAAAATTATGCTAAAAGTAGTTTTTTAATTTTACTATTTAGCTGATCCTCGAAGAAAAGCTTATTTTTCAATACAAATGTAATTAATTATCTTTATTCAGTAAGAGTTTAATAAACAATTTGTTTGTATTTCACAAATTTTACCTTTAGCACACACTATAATTAATTGTTCGAATTTGTTTTTCTATCGGAATAAAATTTATTCTAAACATTATTTTAACCGAAGCATGAGACTGAGTAATCGGACGAAGTTAATCAGGGAGTATGCTCTTAAGCATGTTTCGAATTCAGGAATTCCTGATTTTGTGTTCAAACCAGAAAAAAGGCAATTGAAATTCAATAGTGGTAGAATGAAGAAAAGAGAACTATCAAAATTGGTAATGGGGTAGCTAGTGGAAACCCTTGGGGTCAAGCTAAGGCGACATTTCAATGGAAAGCCACAATTTAGAGCCATTGTGTAGAATGACATTCAGGCAAGATAAAGACGAACCCGGCAAACCAATCTCAAACCTTCATTTCTCAAATAGAACAAAATTAGATTTTCAGAAAATCTTTTTCAATCTGTTCTCATTAAATTTGGATTGAGAAACTTAATCATGCCTTCGCTGAATTTTTTTCTCGATAAAAGTAAATTTAAATTTTATGATGACTTATTGCATTATGTAAATGATATACAATACGAAGGACCAGGCCTGTGTCCGGGGGGGGGGGTACTCATAGCATAAATATATAAATATATCGTTGACAACACTTCCAAACCTCGTTCCACAAGGGACGTCTCCAAAAAGTTAAAGAATCGACTTATTTTAATAATTAATATTTTTCTGTAGTTTAATAACTTTGAAATTGTTTAGACAATTTTAGGACATAATAATAAAAGTTTCGAGTTTTGCGGAAGTGTACTTACTAAAAAAAGTAGTTTGGAACATTTTTGGTGACAATATATTATAATATTATAACATCATAGAAATGCCCAGAGAATTTCCTTTAAAGTAGTATATTTAAGTAGTATATTTTCCTGCGTTTAAGCAATTTAAAAATGTATTATATTTATTTTACAAAAGAAATCGAAAAAATTGTTTAAGTATCCAACACGTTGGCCCGTAGGAAAGTAGATTACAATTAAATAAATAAATAAATTGGTCAAGTAGGTATGTGCTTTCAGCATGCAAAACGGGTCAGTAGGCAGTTTAACAAATGAGACAAGTTCGTTAACCAGCATAATACGGCCCAGTCGTATCTAGATGTCGGCCATTTAAAACATTGTTATTTAACTATAACGTTTGAACCATTTATTCTTCTGACGTGAAACAAACACTTTTATATGCATTTTTATTCTAGAAACGCAATGAAACAACTTTGAAGTTTTTAGCCTAATCCATTCTCAAGATACTTTATTTGTAAGTTTTTTTGTTGTTTTATTTGGGGGGGGGGGGGGGGGGGAGGGGATATTTTTCTCTATAATTTTTTAATGGATTTATTCTTTGATTATTTTTAAAGAGTTAAAATTATTGATGGGGGCACGATAATGCGAGATATGGCGCAAAGATGAAGTGGCATACAAAAAAGAAACCAAATATATATTTGTACTCAGGGTGTCATCATCTTTCAATGATTACCCAGCATAACGCATTTCTGTTTAAAAAAAGTTCAACCCCTTGTTTTTAAGGTTTTTAGGGGGATTTTCTTATTTGGGTTATTTTACATAACATAACTGCGAAGTTTCAAACTTTTGTGTTGGGTAGGTACTTTCGGAAATTTTTTGCCTAAGGACCCTAAAAAAATAAATAAATTTTTCTCAGCTTAATTTATGTCAATATATGTTTTTCGTAACATCCCATAGTTATTTAGGTAAAATAGCAGTAGAAGTACTAAAAAATAGAATAATTTGACAAATTTGGGGAAATAAATTAAGTTCAAACTGGAATATTTTGATACTGGCAGCCAAAAAAAAGTTTAGTAATAATGGAATAAGGTGATTTCCGGGAAAATAATATACAACAAACATATTAACAACAATTAAATTATTTGCACTGTAACATTCTTTGTACTTATATGCATTTACTATTTAATCAAAATGTTAAACTATAAGTTGAATTACAATAAAAATTAGTGAAAAAATTCGTACACCCAAGTCTTCATGTACATTAAAAATATATTTTACGTAACGTAAATAATGTTTTGCTTCCTAGCTAACGGGAGGTTAAGGCAATATTTACACATTTGTGTGTCTCCGAATTCAAAAAATTCCAAGACAAAAATCTGTTCCAGACATTAAGGATGAGCATTTTCGGTGGTAGGCCATAATTAGTCTATAATTGGTTCGATAAGTTTCAACCTTCTGCTCCCATTTGTGTCTCTTTCACATGCGCACAAATATAATCTGCACCAACATCATCAAAAGTATTTTTATGATGATTAAGAAATGGGGATATAACTACCCCTTGAGCACAAACCTGCTTATATTATAGTGCCTAGTGTCTATATAGTGTCAAATTGTAACAGTTAAGTTCTACTACTTATACTTATGATAGCATTTCATCTTTTAATTTTTATTAGAATATTGGATGCTATAACTAGGACCTTTAAACAATGAATTATTTTTAAGTATGTAATCAAAGTTGATTACTCGATTTTAAGCTGGGAAAGATTTTTACAAAATTAATAGATTATACAGCTGAACATTTTTCAGTCATAGATTAATACGAAAATTCTCATGAAATTAACCTTGTGTCTTGAAGCCAATTATATCTAAGTTACGCATCCTTGCCAACGTGGCCTAGTCCTCGAACCTTGGACCGGGCACAGTATTGTTAGGAAACCCATCACACTATGGGCTTAATTAGATATTTTTTTACCAGCGTAGAATTCCCCATTGTTAGTTTGAGATCTCATTCTGTCACTTGCTCGCTAATGAGTTATTCATACATATATTTTTTAAATATCTTTAACGAAATAACACTAGAAAATATACACAAAATATATGTGAATTTTAATGATTCACCTTTTAACATCTCTCTTTATTCAGGTATGTTGAAAAGTTACTTTTACTTTTTTCCACTGTAGAGATCATTCATAAAGAATTACATAACTTGCAACACAGCCTCTAAACTCTAAATTGTAAAACAAAAAAAAATAATACTCTGATAATTACTGCATACATACATAACTTCTATCATGTATTATAGTGATGTTAGGCTTTTACAACCCAATATTATCTAATTTATTTAACCGTTTCCCCCTTTTTACTCCGACAAGGAACATTTTTGGACCCGTATTTGTCTTTCGGTATGTCAGGCTGTCTGCCAGGGGACTAAAAATGTTCCCAGATTTCTGAAATAGGTTTTTGTCTTAGAATTTTTGAATTCGGAGATATAAAAAAATCGTTCCTCAGAATCACCACATAGCTTCCGTTACCTTCGGTAAGCTCGGAATTTGATAATATTTGAAGTTGTAAAAAGAAAAGGGAACTGCTTGTTCATTTCCCAAGACTTGGAAATGAACAGAGGAGTCAATATTCAATATTAATTCTTTTAAGTTGTACAACCAAAAACTTGCGAAACAGTAATATTTTCAGCCAGAAACCTAAACAACAGGAATCATTCTGGCAAATATAATTTTCTTTAAACAATTTTGAACAGTGCTTGACTATATGACTTGTAAAAAGATAAATGAGGCTAGTTTGAGATTAATAAGAAGCTTAGATTGAATAAAGTAGTTTGATATTTAATTTAGCTGAATAAGCTTCAATATTCAATAGGACATATTATTTATTATATATATTTATTATAAAAATACTACTTATTCTAATTACTCTTAAAATACACTAGATATTATACCGAAGTATAAAATGAATGTTGATATAATCACATTAATCTTGAAATCAACAAAACAGCTCACCTGAATTTCATGGCAGCTGCATTATTGCCTTTGGCCTTTGTTGCATTTTTATTGTTATAAAAAAATAAATTAAAGGAGAAATATTATGCCAATTAGTGTGGCACATTGCTTCTTCGCATCCTATTTCGTATGATTGTAAATTTATTTAATTTTCCCCCGTTTTTTAAATCTGTCAAAATTGTTTTAATTGTTAGGGTTTCGAGGTCATCCTAGAAACCCTTATGCTTTTGGTAGTTCGTCGCATCTTGAAGTATATCTCACGACGTAATTTTAAATTTGGTATAAAAGTAAAACTTTTTTTTAATAAGAATAATGCAAATATAAATACTCAAAATTTCTTCAATCAGCGAGCAGATCACAATATTTTATATTTTTTGTCATTTTTGAGTGGGGTATAATTTCAAAGGCATTGAAATGTAGATCACAAATATATATCGCGTCCAAAATGCCGGTAATTTTACCCCGAAATTACCAAAACAAGATGAAAAAAAAATGTCTCTCCCCCCCCCCCGAACTCCATGATGATAGGTCCTAAAATTCCTTAAATATACACCTCTGAGGCCCAATGATATTTCTGGTATTTAAGTAAAATTTTAGAAAATTTAGGTGGCCGTAACTATGGAGACCCAAAATGTCTATTTTTTGTCATTTTTAAGTTGGGTATTATTTTAAAAGTATTAAATGTTGATCTCAAATATATATTGCGTTTCCAATTTGGTGGACATTACCCCTAAAATAGGGGGAGGCACGTGCCACCTGTGTCCCCCTGGATACGCCACTGAGTATTACGCCTGGGAGTATAGTTTTAGCATGCACGCCAAATTTTATCGTAATCGGTCTAGGAGTTAGGAGTTTAGGTTTCAGGCGTACATACCAACAGACAACATACTACAAACATATAAGTTATCATATCGCTTTTTGGAATTAAAACGTGGAAATTTATCAAAATCTCCAAACTGAATATTCGCCTTCACAATATATATACAAATATAGAATTAAAGTTTTGACCGTCCATTGATCAGAAGTGCAAACATTTTGGATACATTTTCATTTCATACATTCCGAAAACCAAATCCAACCTTGCTTAACTAACAGAGGACCTGTATTTTTCTCCAACAGAGTGCAGATCATTAAACCAGTTAAGGTTGGTACATTTTGGCAAAAATCCTTTAACCACGGATTTGGCTCCAAAGTCACTCAAGAGCAAGCATTGGCCAGCCTTAGCAGGATACCAGCATTCTATTTCAGTTTATTATTACCTGTTATTATGAATGGATTTGTAAGTTAGTGTAGTAGTTTGTTATAATTCAAATATATCTGTATCCAATTTTTATTACCATTATTTTCATTATTATAATTTATCTAGTATATCCAAGGGCAATTTGTACACACTTTCGCCTGAAATTTATAATTTGAATACATTTTTTTAAAATTATTATTTACATATTTATAAATGAAAGATCTTTTGGCCACGGCAAATTGTTTCTTAGGATATATTTTGTTTTTGTTTTGTTCTTTTAATGAATATACGAATTATTATTATAGTCAATCAAAATGTTTAGGATAATTAGTTACTTAAATTACTATTAGTTTTAATCTAGACTAGCCTGGAGGATTAATATAAGCAATTAATCCTTACCATTACTAAACATTCTTCGCAGAAATAGAAAACATTGATTAAATTTATAAAACTTAGACCCTTTGAAGAAAAAAAGAAAAGAAAAGAAAAGTCCTGTAGATGGACTGAAGTTTAGAAACTCATAGCTCCTTCTGTAAACTTAAACATTTGGTTCCATCAATCCCTCGGGGGAAACCAAGAGCAGCGACAGTTTTATTACTTCAATTTCACCACCGGTTGATCCCGAAATGAATAAACTTTCTATTGTAATGAAAAATACAAAACTCAAACTTTGAAAACGAAAAGCAGACCCTAACTTATGCATTAGTCAAATCAAATTATAAAAAAAAAAAAAATAATTTCTTTCCCTCTTTTTTATATTAAAATAATATAGTCTAAGTTATTAATAAAAATACAAAAAAGAAAAGTTGGGGAAACTCTGGAGAGGGAATTTACCTAATTATAAAAAGCATTGTTTTAGTGAATTATTTTGTTAATTATAAAAAAAATAAGACTAACATTAATTTTACCTGTAAATCTTAATTTTTTACCTATTAAATTTGTTTTGGTTTTAGTAAAATTTTTAAAAAAACCCTTAGTGTGTTTAATTTTTAATTTTAATTTTAATGTTATTGCGGAGAGGTAATTGAACACTCGAAATACAAACTAAATCAATTCTTTCATTTTTTTAAAGCTTGAATTCAAAGAGATTCTTTCAAATTGATTCTTTTATGGTCTACGATTTTAAATACAGATTGGTTCCAAGCCATGTAAGTCATTACACCAACACTAAAAAACTATCTTGCTAATTTTCAAATTTCATTTTTTACTGATAATGTAAAAATAACACTCGGTTTTAATGCAATGAATGACAGAACAAGCCGATTTTTACTAAGAAGTGATTAGATTACATTATTTCATAAAAATAGTCGGCCAATTAGTCTGGCACATAGCTTCCACGCAGTCTATTTCCGATTCTTTAATGATTTTATGCATTTACAACCTATTATTATCTAATTTATTTAATTTTCTCCCCGTTTTTTAATTCCGGCACAATTGTTTTGATATTTTACACGAATCCAAGTACCAATTTAGAAATATTTAATGAGTGCAGGTGAAATTAATCTGGGGCTATCTGCAGGCAGCTATCTACAAACTATCTAAATTTATTAAAAATCAAAGGAGTAATTTTGAAGATTTAAGTGAAAATAAATGTATGTTTGTGCGCATGTGGAAGAGTAGCAAATGGGCGCAAAAGGTTAAAACTCATATGGGACCAACTATAGGCTTATTATGACCTTCCATCCAAATGTCTTTAAAAACGGAACAGTAGTTTTTAAGATATGTTAGTTCGCAAAACTTGAGCGACAGACAGACACAAAACAATAAATTTTCCCAGATAACTGAAATGGATTTCTGTCTTAAAATTTTTGAAATCAGAGACATAAAAAAAATGTTTGTTCTTCAAAACAATCAAAAAGGTAAAAAAACTATCAAAAAATACACTGCCAATTAGTGTGACACATAGATTCCTCGCATCTTATCTCGTACTTTATTAATTTTATGCTTTTACAAGCCATTATTGTTTAATTTATTTGTTTCCCCCGTCTTTTTAATCTGTCAAAATTGTTTTGATTTTTTGCATGAATTAAAGTATCAATATGGCACAAGTTAACGAGCGCAGACGGTTCAAATTAATCTGGGGTTATCTGCGGGTTACTTTCGATAAACTATAAAAGTTTCATACAAATCAGATAAGTACTTTTGAAGCTATTGGTGTAAATAAATATTTGTGCGCATTTTGAAGAAAAATAAATGGGCGCAGAAGGTTGAAACTTATATGGGACCAATAATGGGCAACCTACCTTAAAAATTTTTATTAAACAAATTCTTTAAATGCTTTTTGATTGTTTAAATATTGTTTCACCTTCATATAATAAAGTAGATTAAACCAACAATGCATTCCTGCTAAATGAATGTACATACCTAGCTTTCCTATATATATTACTTTATTTGGACCAAACTTTAAAAGAGAAACTAAAACAAGTTATGATCATAATTAAAAATGAAAATGACGATGAAATAACCAGAAGTATTTCATAAAGTGTCCAAATAACCCAAGTCCCAATTTAAATAGCTATTAGTTTTTCTTAAAAGCGTGATGATTATATTTGCTCAATCTTAATTTGATTTCATATCGTTAAATAAATGAAAACACCTGATTCATAGTAAAGCAAATAGCTTCCTCGCGCCATCAAAGAAGGGTCACATGAGTATAAAAAAAGAATAACGAGGATTACAAACTATGAGTGTTAAAAAATATAGTTAAAAAAGATAAGATGAAACTATAGTTAAAAAATATAGTTAAAAAAGATAAGATGCTATTAGAGCAGAAGGTAAAAAAATCCCGTCAAGTACTTGCCAGCAAGTTGCTAAAAGGGTTTCTTCGGTCATAAGAAATCATAAGTACATTATTATTATTTATTATTTTTTTTTTTTACAAATATATGTATAAAAAGTTACACTTTTAAGAAACAATGTGTGCAAATATTATCCTTTACTATCTTCGGTATGCACTTATTTGGTTCTTTTAGGGGTAAAATTACCGCTATTTTGGAAACACAAGATTTGAAATTTTCAAATCAAAAATTGTTGGTCTCTCGAGGTACGGTCCCCTAAAATTTTTAAATTTTGACGTTTTTATATCAACTCCCGAAAATATCATTGGACCACAGAGATCATAATTTTATATTTTGCCTTACTTTTATGACTTGTCCTAATGGGGTAGCGTGGGGGGGTGGGAGACATTTTTTTTGCGTTTTGTTTTAAATTTTTTTTGGGGGGGGGGGGGGGGGGTAAAATGGACGCCATTTTGGAAACACGATATATTTTTGTGATCCAAATTTCAATACCTTTAAAATGACACCCAACTTCGTATTTTCAAATAATACACATTTTGGGGCTCCATAGTTACGGCCCCCAGAAGTATTTAAGTATTTAAGTCTAATTAAATTTAAACACTCGTATAGAAAACAAGTTTACATTATATTTCTGATAACACTGATAAGTGATAAGGATGACTTTTTAATGATAAGAATTCTAGCATGCTAAAACTGCTCTACTTTTATGTTATACGTACTTGCCTTACGTATCTGGAGTTAGGGGAAACTTATATTATAATTATTGATTAGTTCTATTTATATATTTATGTTTTTATTAGTTTTTCTCTTGTTATATTTTAGTTGTATCTATTTATTTACTATTTTTATTATTAGTATTGATTATCTATTATTTATATATGGTTTTATGATCAATTTTGCTCAGTCACTTTGCTTATCCCTTTGAATTGCTGGTTTTTATCTTGTAAGATTGATATATAAAATTTATTAAAATCTTTTGTATCAGTCTTAAAATTCAAAGTATTAAGTACTTATCCTCCAAAGTAATATGCGCTGCCTCTAAATATTTTCTTTTAAATGTATTACTTTCTTTGTTCAGGATAACAGTATTTTCGAAATTCATTCTATGTCCATTACGTTTTACATGTTAAACTAATGCTGTACAATTATTATTTTTGGAAATTTCTGTTCCCTCTGCATTATTTCTCAATTGGTCTTTTTTATTTTTATTTTCTAGGGTTTTTACATTAGCCATGTGTCCTTTTAATCTGATTTTTTTTTGTCTGTTTTTTAAATTTTGTTGAGTTATTAATACTCTTAAGACCAGATTAAGAATAAGCATAGTAAAGGAAATAAAGGGTAATATACTTCGAATATGATAACTAAGTATCTTTAGTAAGATAATAGAGGGGGTCCAAAATGCCTTGAGATGGTTCCAGTAAGGGATGGTACGACTGTGCTCAACTTGGCCGGGGCACGGCCGTTCCCCCAGATTTCAGATTTACAAAGATTAATTTTATATTATTAATTTAAATGATTACATAATTAAAAAGTATCCACCTTAAAAATTTAATCATATCTGAAAATTTGAAATAACTCTACTATTAACCTTTTTAACTATTAACCTTTTTTTAGGGTATTTATAAATAATTGTTTGGTACCATTGACTATGATCCTTGGTAGTTATTTAAAATGCTATTATGTTTATAAAGTTCTAATAAATGAATTAAAAATAGTGAAACATGGATTCCTGGACCCCTTGATCATTTCTAAAAACAATATATAAAAGTTTATAAGGATTTTAACGTTAGTAATATACAGGGGCGGATCCAGGGGGGGGCGAGGGGGGCGACCGCCCAGGGCCCCGCGCCTTGGAGGGCCCCGCGCCAAAGGCAAATTTATAGTTCATAGTGAAGATTGTCCGCGGGGCCCCGTGCCATGTACAAAACAAGAAATATTAGGATTATAAAATTCAGTCTAATTTAGTTTACATGGTAAAGCCTAATACCTAACTACCTTTTCGCGGGGCCCCTATAAAAAAGTCAAATAAATAAATTATAAATTGTAGACTTTTTTATGTTTAAGATAGCCCGCGGGGCCCCGCTCCAAATAAAATTAAGTGAGTTATCGTCCAAGTGTTTTCTCACCCTCCCCCTTTTCAAAATGATGACGAATTAGTTATTTATTGTGTGGGGTAAATCTTCATTATGTGCCCCACCTATATCTAAACGTCTAATTTAATTCGGTTTTTTTCAAACTGTTCCTTTTTACATTACAAAAACGATTTCGGTTGTAGCATCTCGATATATTCCATTTTTTTTTAATTTTAGGGAAAAGTATGAAATGTTATGGTAAGTTATGGTTGAGTTTAGTACTTTTTGACCTGACCTAACAATAACCTTCTATCATTACCCTATAAAACGAGACATTTCGTGTATTTTTAAAAAAAATAAATAAAACACTGAATTTATCGAGACACTACATAACCTTAATCGTTTGACAATGTACAGAGATATGTAAAAAAGACAAATCCTGTAAAAAGGAATAGTAAAAAAAACTAAGTAAATCGGACAGTACGAAATAATTGGGCCAATTAGTGCAGTTTTACCAATTGATGTCAAAGAGAAACTTCACCCCAGAGATGCATAAAAACGCTGTTTTGAGAGGTCATATTTACAAAATTTTCCGGGGGAGGACCCCCGGACCCCCCTTAAAATGTGTCTTTGAAAATTAAACTAAAAACTCGGCACTAAAATGGAAAGTTATAAGCTGAGAATATGAATTCCGGGAGTAAATTAAAAGTGCTCGAGTGTAGATTTCAAATTATAGGCCTGATCACAAATAACACGCCATAACTTTTTTTTTTAAATGATAGTTTAACCATAAAACCCAAAATATCATGTAGAAGAATAAATAGTTAAGTATAACAGAGCTTAATTATTACAATAAAAATGTTTCTTTTCGATTACGTTTGCAAAGAAAATGATGATTAGTTGAAAACTATATAATTTGAGGGGTTTATGTTCAAATAATATGTTAGATTAAAATCATGAGCAGAATTGTAATTATATTAAAAGTTTTGAATTATTTTGAGAGCAAAAACGTTTCTATCGTCGAGAAAAAACGTCTAACTGGCCCTAAGTGAAGGGAATTAGCCGTAAAATAGGATCAAGTTATGTGGTTCATTATTAAGTTACTTAATTGTTTTTTTATCAGCAATCCCCGCTCTATCCTAGGGGGCCCCGCCATTTTGTCTCGCCCAGGGCCCCGCAAGATCTAGATCCGCCACTGGTAATATAATTAACAAAATTGCATGTATATTGTGTCATAAATATATGTTATTAAGCCTCATAATCTCGTAAATTTAGAAGGATAGTGACGTTAATGAAGCTTTACTAGTTAGTGGCTAAACATCTTTATAATTCATAACAAACACTTGTCTACGAGTCTACCACCTCCCACGTAATACATTTTAGCGTTATCCTTGCCTTCTTTTGGTATAATAATTTCTAATTTTCAACCCACGCTACTGCTTTAGCTAACATTAATAAAATTTTGAATTGTCAATTAAGAAAATAAGCTTCCATCAAAGTTCTAGAGCAGAGTTTTATTATAATTTTAAAAATTAATCTTTTAAATAAAAAGGAACAAATATCTGGACAAAGGATCTTACCAAAACTGAATCTAAACCGTGTCATCGATGCGTGTAGGGGACGGTGAGAGAAGAAAAACGAGCCCAAGATCGAGGGGTTGTTAAGGCTCCACCGCCCTTTGAGGTTAAAAAAAACAGTAAAATTAAAATTGTATTGGTTCTAAGCAAGATATCAAAAATCTAAGCACAGGCTTCATTCCCAATTTTAATTCTGCACAATTTGAACCTTATTTCAACTTCCTATGATAAATAGTACAGGCGCCTATTGAAATAGTTGTAGTATTTATTGTAGTAGGGAGTTGAAATAGGACTTAAAATGTGCAGGAATGAAGCCTGTACTTAGATTTTTGATATCTTGCTTAGAACCAATAAAATTTGCATTTTAATGATGTTTCTAACCTCAAAGGGCGGTAGAGCCTTAAGGCTTTAGCTCTTTCTTTCGAGGGGCGCTCGGTCCCTGGTTCTAAAATACTAAAGTAGATATAATTTTACATGCATAAATACAAATGAATTTAGGATGAACTCGCCAAAGTCTGCACTTTTGGCTTAAGAGGTTTGGCACTCCATTATTCAAGCAAATTCTTGTCAATTTTTGTAATCCAGAACTGTAAGAGTATCTTGTGAAATACGCCTTGATATTATGTAATAAAATGCTACTGTTAATGTGTATAATGCCTATAAAAAGCTAGAAACTAATAATTTTCTTAACATCAATTGACCTGAATCATTAATATTAGAAAAATGGCTATATAATTAGTTTGTTTCCTATGTCCAAGCTCTATTAGGGAAAGAAGTAGAGATGTGTTTCAAACACATCTCTCTGGGTTTCGAAATAAATATATCGATGTTTTGACCTAAGTTCCAGACGAGTTGTGAATACACTAATCACTCGGCTAAAACGGTCCTCTGTAGTCTTATTTGTTGTAGTGGACTTGGTGGAGTACTCGCGGAGTTACCTTGCTATACATCTTAGAAGATGAGGGAACCCGCATTATTTTACCCAGCCTGTTTGATTATTGAGAAGGAAGAAATGGGAGCTGCTGGCCTGGCTGCTAGGCTCCTAGAAGCCTCAGTCTGCTTGTTGTCTCAAATCAAACAAACCCCTTGCTACGCCGGCATTGAATAATTGAACTCTTCAAAGAGGTTGCCTTAGCCGCAGGCTCCCCGCACTCAATTTCCCTTCTTGAATAGCAAACACCGGATCAAGGCCACAATCGACTCTTGCATATATTTATGGCTATTTGCATATTGAATTCTGTTAGTTCATTAACTTCTCTATTCCTCTTTCTAAGAGATAAATCAACTTGTTCACTTCAATTTTCAACTATAAAATTAAATTGATTATTCGCTTTAATCATTTGTTAATGTAAGAATGCCCTAAGAGAGGAAGAAAAAACTAGGAAATATTACTAATTCGAATATCTCTCCATAGAACTTCTATTTTTATATTGATTGAACCAAATGAAAATTAACATATGTAATTAAAAAATGACATTATCAAAGAGAAATAAGTCAGTGGAGGTCATGGGAAATAGCCTATCTAACAAAAAATAAAATATACGGCTAATATAAATATATGGCTTTACGTGAAGAGACTGTTGATTTCTATCCTTCTACAACGTAAAAACTACATATTTTAAGAGCTCAGTACAACTTTCTTATTTATTCTTTATTTTGAACCCTTCCCAGAGATAATTAAAGCAGTCCAATCTGATATGTAAACTTTGATATTGCTTCTTGATAATAAGCTTGTCTAATTCATTATTTTATATCTGTGATTTTATTCTGTTTTATTAAGGGACAGATGTCAGACAACCAACACGACTGGCTGCTACCTAAAGTAAACTAATAAGATAATTTTTTACGTAAAGAAACAAAAGTGCGTTCCCCAATGTGATGATAGTCCTCCTGCGTAATCTTCTGCGATCCAAAAAATAGTTTTTATCATAATTTGACTTAATAAAATTTAGGCACTTTTTTACATTAGTATTATATATATTATAGTATTAGTTAGCACCATATATATTATAGTATTAGTTCCTACTATAGGATATATTATTAGTTCCTTTTTAATAATAGACCCTCCTTAGCAATAGACCATGACACTTACACCTTAGTATACATCAGGGGTACATAGGAAAGAAACGATAAACCACTTTCTCTAACTTTATATCTCTTAATTTTAGTCTAGCCCTCTCTATTTTAAGACCGACTCTAGCTAAGTATGAGCAGCCACTGTAAGCTAAATATTGTTTTCCTTAGCCAAGATGGTCGTATCAAGAAAGAGGCCTTTCAAAATAGACTGTCAATTAGTGTGGCACATAGCTTGATCGAATCCTATCACGTATTTTATTGATTTTATGCTTTCACAAGCCATTATTGTCTAATTTATATAAATTTTGCCCCGTTTTTACTTCCAAGCTTACCACAGACAACAGAAGCTATGTGATCGGGTTTTCTCACCCTCATATCTCTGCTTTCTCTTAAGATGGGCTATTTGAAATATAGATTAAGCTTAAGTAGCTGAGGACACTGTAAAAAATTGAGTCCTTAAAATTAAGCCTTTTCAAAAGAGAGGAGTGTTCAAAAATTGAAATTTCTGTTAATTCTCAATTCAATATTATAAGTGACTTCCAGAATTTTTAAAAACTTTATATTTGGCACACTTGCAACTATAGGTAATAGGTTAGTTAGTCAAATATTACTCCAAATCAAAGAGGTCTCCAATTAAGTGACAAACTACCATCAAGTTGATTTTTGGTCTACTAACTAAGTTCGTATTCAGGATCATGAAAACACATTGTCCACCATAAAGGACGGGAAATCTCCACCGGTTTGTTTTTTTCGAATGCCTAAAATCGAGACATTATTTTAGTTCACAGCTAAAATTTGGAGACACTACCCCCTAAAAACTCTGAATAAACATGAAAAGAAATTATTTCTTGATTTGGTCTGCCAATTAGTGTGGCACACAGCTTCTTCGCATTCTGTTGCGCATACTAAATTTAATGATTTTATGCTTTTACATCCCATTATTGTCAAAAAATTATTTATTTATTTTTATTTAAATCTATAAAAATCTATAAAAATTATTTTTAAAAATATAAAAATTAAATCTATAAAAAATATTTTTTACATGAATAAAACTATCAATTTAGCAATATTTAATGAGTGCAGGCGATATAAATTAATCTGAGACTATCTGTGGCCTATTTTCAACAACCCATCTAAATTTCTTAAAACTCAAATTAATTAAAGTTGAAGTTAGAAAAAGAAAGTTAAAAAACTTCAAGTACTTTTGAAGAAATAATACATAGGATAAAATATATAATATAAAATATCATAAGTACTTTTGAAGCTATAGGTATAAATAAATGTATGTTTGTGCGCATGTTAAAGTAAAACAAATAGGCGCAGAAGGTTGAAACTTATATGGGACAAACAATGAGCTAATTTTGACCTGCCATCAAAATTTCATTAAAATCGGACGTGTAGTTTTTAAGATATCTTGATAAGCAAAAATTGAACGACAGACAGACACGGAACCAAAAATTTTCCCTGATGTCTGAAACGGATTTCTATCTTGGAATTTTTGTAATCGGAGACCTAAAATTTTTTCGTTCTTCAGAACGATCACAGCTTCGGTAAGCTCGGAAGCAAAATCTAATAAGCTGTGATAATAAAGCTTAATGAACATTGTTTTCAATCTAGTATTTACTAAAGCTACATTAAAATAAATGAAGACCAAAGAACATATTTTGTAGCACCTATTTTAATTTACTTTTAGGGATTTTAATAGATAAAACAGCACATATCTGTAGAATCGAACAAAGAAAAAGAACTAAGGTGCTTGTCCTTGACAGACTTAGAAATGAGCTGTAGACATGTCCACGTCAGTTCAAATTAAATTCATTTAACAACCTACCTCATATAACAAGCCCCTGTCTCCCCTACTCTAAGTCGGTTTCGAAGAAGAAAATAATTTAGCCAAAAATTGAAAATGAAATGTGTACAATAACCTGTAGAATCGGCTCTCTTATGCCCAGCCTGCGGGCGTGTAGCTGGTTCCTATGTGCAAGGTAATTGTTTAAACGCTGGTACTTGTATAGGGTATGGTACTTTTATTGGAGCTAGATAGTTTTGCCTTTAATAGCCTTTTATTGAGCTGATAATTGTGCCGGATTACCAGTTTGAAATTACATGAGACTTTATATATATATTTATGTATTTGGGTTGTGTGTGTCATCGGTAAGTTTTTTGTTTACAAATACACGCTTAGGAAATTTTCAAACTATTACGGTTATTGAGTTTTTACAAGCAACGTCAGACCCTAAAATACATTTATTTTACTATAGGTCATCATAGGAGCGATAAAATAAGGCTAGATAGATTTAAGGATACACATATATTTTTAACTTGGGATTATCCTAATATGTATTATAATGCTCAATAATTTTAATTAGGGGTAGACTCCTGAATTGAACTGAACTTGCTTAATATTCATGAAAAAATATAAATATATCAGTTAATTAAAGCTTACTTAACTTATCAAAAGAATTTCATAAGCACCTTTCACTCATTCTTTTGAAATGAAGGGCTTATCCAAATATCAAGAGGCTAGACAGTCTGACATTGTATTATTCATGAAAGAGAGGTCGGATTAAACTGTAAGCAATTAAATAGCTGTAACAGCGCTTTGAGCCCTCTCCGGTAGGAATTTCATGTTTTATGCTTACCTTCCCGTTTTATACTTCCTTCAACTCAGCAATATTTTATAACAGAATGAAAAAAAGAGTTCAATTTAACTTTCCTTGGCCTTTACCAGTTTATTTTTATAAGAGTTAATCCATTTTATTTTAAACAGAAAGTCAGTAGTATTATAATGTCTGCTAAGCTACTTTTGCTTTGTAAGATTGACTTCTTAGCGTAGAGATTGACTTCTTAGCAATTGCTGATGACTACCACCTTTTTTGATTTTACCACTATTAATTGATTTTTTTTTTTTTTTTTTTTAATAAAACTAAATGTCTCAAAGTTTGCATCACTACACAAAATTGTGCCTCTAATATTTAAGATATGATTTTCTAAAATTAGTTGAATTTAGCTTTTAAACAGTCGAGCTAAATGCTGATGCAGTAATAGAAAACGAAATAAGTCTAGATTAAACCAATAATTATTTAGTGACTACACAAATAAAAAGGTCACAACAAAATTGCTATTGCTGGGAATTATTTTTTTCCTTATCAGGCATAGTTTACTCCCCCATTACCAATCAGATTTACAAACTCATATAATACTTATATAATACTTTGTCTAAAAGAACTAACTTCTCCATGACTTATTATATTTATCAACAAGCACTCACACACAAACACACGCATATATATATATATATATATATATATATATATATATATATATATATATATATATATATATATATATATATATATAATTCATTTATTTTTATTTTTTTTGACCACAAGGACACAGAACTGGATCATCTTTTTTTACAAGTGCTTGATTTGTAAAAAAAAATTTCCGGTTCTATGTCCTTGTGGTCTATATTTAAAACGTAATTTTAATGCTTTTCTGAACATTTAAAAGTGTAAATGCAACATTTTTGTAATCACACTTGGTAATAAATAAACAAAAAAACATTGGTAAAAAATAAAACTATGTTCACTAACAATCTTCCGTCAGAGGTACCGATTCGGCGTAGCTGTTAATGTATATATATATATATTATATATATATATATATATATATATATATATATATATATATATATATATATATATATATATATATATATATATATGTATATATATATACATATATATATATATACATATATATATATATATATATATATATATATATATATATATATATATATATATATATATATATATATATATATATATATATAGTTTATACTCATCTATAGATAAGTAGAATAAACTTTTTCAATATTGGCTATTAAATAACTTTATTGCCTATAAGTAAGCTATTTTTTTTATTGTATTAATTATCATTAATACTGATAATGATAAAGATCTAAAGGTGACTTATTCTGTATTTGTTTATAACCAGGCATTTTTAATTAGCTACAAATTTAAGTTGAGTTTGTTAATTTTAAGCTGACCATTGAAAAATAATTAGTTACTCAAACCTATTAGGGATTGAATGAAAGAGTGCTTTGTTTTGACCCAGCTGAGTTGTAGTTAGGAGAGCTTAAGAAACAAGCCTGTGTTGATGATGGTGGGGGTGCTGAAGAATGGCGTACTGTTATGGTATTTGATTTCGTAATCAACATTATACTGTTTTTTGTTGTGCTTGGTACTGTTAGTGGCTAGAGACGCTTAGAGAGCTCCTAGAGGATTTATTCCGAACTAAAAGGATATCTTGTAGGGGGCTCCCCTGTACCGTTATCCTTAGGAGGAGAGTGCATAGTTTCCATATGGCGACCTTACCGCGCGCACTCTCAAACCTCCGTTCTTTCTTAACCTTTTATAATTTCTTTATTCAGTTATTTCAGTGAGTAAATTGTTTTAGTGAAACTTTTTTCTTTAAAAAATGAGTATGGTTTTCGATTCGGCTCTACAGAATCACAAAAGCGGTCAACTATGGACTGAAGAGCACGAAAGATACGTCATGGAAGTCCTTCAAACCGATAGAAACATTCCGAAAAACCGTCAGTACTATCACATTAAAAGTACGTTTAAATTGGTCAACTTATCAGGTTTAACTAAAGTAGCGAGGATCAAAGACAATCGATTGATGGCGACGAAAAACAATGTCTTCTCTATAATTCACAACTTACACACTGCTTGTGGTCATAAAGGCGAGAAGAAAACATACAAGAAAGTCTGTGAATTTTACGCTAATATCCCGATGTCTTTAATTAAATGTTTTATCGAACAATGTGCTAAATGTTCTGGTAAGAATAAAAAGAAGTTAGTCTGGGCCGATACAGGACCTATAACAATAAACGATCTCAATCAAAGATGCCAAATTGAAATTATCGATTTCCAAAGTTTTCCCGACTGTGAAAATAAATTTATTCTTCATTATAAAGATTGTATAACAAAATTCAATGTTTTAAGACCATTGATTTCGAAAAGCGCAAGTGATGTTGCTAACGAACTTTTAAATGTTTTCTTAGATTTCGGTGCACCTAACGTTTTAGAAACTGAAGAAAGTCGAGAATATACTGCAGAAGTTATTAGAGAATTAGGACTTCTGTGGTCGGAATTGATAATAATTAATGGCAGACCAAGTCATCCTCAAATAAAGGATATGGAGAAAAATAATTGTTTAGTTACAGCTTCTTTAATTACTTGGATGAGAGAAAACAACACGTCTTCATGGAGCAGAGGTTTAAGATTTGTTCAGTGGAGTATGAATACGACACACAACGAAGTTATTAACATGGAACCATTTGTTGCTGTTTTCGGACAAAAATCTCGAGTAGGTTTAAGATCTAAACTACCTGTTGAATCTTCGACAAAAATTACTAACGGACTATTCGAAGAAGAAATAGAACAGCTGATCTACGACGATTGTTGTGACGTAGAGGACAACCGAGTTTCTGACGTACTCCTTCAGAGTTATCACGATGACAACAGCGAAACCCAGTATGATATGAACAATAACAAAGATTACCCAGTGATACAAGCTATCGAGGTAATTGGAGTCGAGGTTTTGCCACCGGTAGTCGCGAATACAGATAACATAGGTATAGAATACACAGAATCAATTCTACACAACGAAATACTACTTATTAAAGGTAATTTACATGATACATGAGCCAAAACAAATAACTTATGGCAAATCAATCATTTTCGGCACCAATTAATTTTAATTACTAAAATTTAAGGTCCTTAGTTCTCACATAAAATTATAAGTGCCAAATATTTATAATTAAACATCCCTAATAAGATTAAGAAACATATGATCTGGGCTACCCTAAAAAAAACTATATCTACAATTTAAACAAGTAATGATTAAAAAAAAAAAAAAAATACAGTTTAATCAAACACGTACAGCATTTAATTATTTCACTTCTTTTGTTGTGAAGGAACAAGAAAATCTTAATCTTGTTTATTAGCAATAAACTAGACCAGAACAGTAAAACACGATTTGCTGAAGTCACGAAAGAAATTTATTTTACCATAGATATAAGTACATAAGTAGTTTTTACTTTTCCTTACCTTTAAAGGAAAAGTATTAATTTAATCTAAAAAAGAAACACATATTAAAAAAACGGGGAAAACATTTAAATAAATTATACAATAATGGCTTGTAAAAGCATAAAATCAATAAAGTACGTGATAGGATGCGAGGAAGCTATGTGCCACACTAATATTGACAGTCTATTTTTTATACTTACGCATATTGATTTGTACCTATTCAAACGTCACTATTCTTAGCCTATACTGTCTGTGGTACCGTTCCCACATCTAAAACCGGCAACTTAAAAACCTATTTAAAAAGAATGAAACACAGTCTTTTGATGTAAGAAAATCACCGAGATTTTTGGCAAGATTAATTTTTAAAAACGATAAGTTTAATCTCTTTTTTTTTTTTTTTTTTTTTTTTTTTTTACATTTTTTACTTTCTCATATAAAGAGAAAGTATTGTGATGACGCGAAGATTCGATTTTTAATGGATTCACACGTTTTGAGGTCCTCTTAGCCTAAAAAGGTTGTTTTTAAAAAATGTCTGTCGTCTGTGCAGACGAGTGGAGCCTAAACTACTAGGCCGATGTTGACGAAATTTTGCATACATGCTTAAAAAAATCAAACCCAGAGGCGAAATCAAAAATTTTAGGGGCGCTACCCCCAAAGAAATTCTGAAAAAAACGTGAATAAAAATTATTTCTCGAAAACGATTCCGACGATCTTGATTAAAAAGAAATCTAAAGTGTATAGTCCATTTAAATACGAGTATAACGAAATAAGCTGTTTCCCGGGAAAAATCTAGTTCCTGAGAAAAATAGCTTTAGATGCAGAGGTCCGGTTCGATTCCCCGCCGAGGGGAAGTTATTTTTCATGTTCAATTAAAATGTACCTATGAAAACACGACACGAAAACTAATAAATGAAAAAGACTGGGCATGTAGTAATTATTAAGTAATTATGAACTCGTATATGAGAAAGTTTGTCTGCGTTGTCTCGGACCGACTTTTTATTGTAAATATCCTAAAAGTCTAGTTTTGCCACTGTCCTCGAAGCTCTAAATTTATGAGCATTAGGTCTATTATTTAAAATAGTTATAACAACTGCATCCTTAAAGATCTTAAAGAGAATGTATATAATTAACCTAAAGTATGCTTAATACTATAAATACCTTGAAGCTTACGACTATTTCTAACGCTGCACAAAGCCAGCGAGGAGAATATCAAACTGAGAACAAACTCACCTGGAACAAAAACAAAATAAAGATTACTTAGAGCAAAATCAAATACTGAGTATAAAACAGTTTAAATATAATTAAGTTTAAAAATGAAACTCTTAACTTTTTCTTACAGTTCAATAGTTTCCTACTATCAACTGTATACTTCTCCAATTTGTGATATTTACTCGTTTTTTTTATGACGACTAATAATAATAATAAGTACTATTAACAAACCGTTTCGACAAATCGAACAAGTCTAAACTTTCTCATAAGCACATCGATACTGAATTCACATCACATTCCATAGTATCTAATTTATTTTTGACATATTACACAAAAACAAACTTTTTACTGTTTTCTTTCGATTTTCAGCTGAATCAGATCAATTTTCATCCAATGGGCGGAAACTATTTTTTCCCCCTCAGGGACTCGAAGCTTGGATTCGTAATTAAAAAGACTAAACAGGACTATTTTTGAGACATATACTAGGTCTCTATGATGTTTCAATACGGATTGAATACGGTTTGAATACAGTTTATGGATCCAAATTGTCCATGGAAACCTAGATTCAATAATGACTGAATGAATACGATTTAGATCCAGATACGATATACTAAATTCTGTGAACAGGTGTTTCATGGAAACCCCTTAACTCGATCCTGACATGCGTATAGAGTTTAAGTGTGAGCTGTGAGCGCCTCTAGCAGGTTGTCAGATGAAACTAATCAAATCTGTCAAAACACCACACTCCACTCAACCAAAAACATAACCTTTATTTGTCATTTTTAGTTTTGTTTTTAAAAATGATCATAACAAACCTGGTTATAAAAGGTGAATGTTACACATTTTTTTTCTGTTTTTCCCCGCTTCGACTGCATTAGCGGTTTTTTTTTTACTATTATTCATTGGTGTATTTGAAAACACCTAACTTGTTAAATCCCAAATCAGGATTCAATCTGTATTTAAACATCATGGAAACGTAGTAAATATTTCCCCCAACTTTTTCAAAGTTTTTGGGGGGTAGCACCCACAAATTTAGAGTTATAATTAATTTAGGGTATGATTTTTCTAAACATATAAGCCAAATTTCATCGAAATAGGTCCAGTTTTTAGACTCCATGTGTATGCACAGACTGCTGATTTGAGACAAACATTTCTTAAAAACTTCTATTTTGGACTAAGTCCATTATAATCTAAAACCAGAACTTTATATATATATTGTACTGCGTATTTGAGAAAGTAAAAAAAAAACTAGCAAAACAAAAATAAAATAAAATATTATTTTAAATCAAATTATAATTATCCTTAACTACGGGAGACATATATAAGTATAGCTCAGTTGGTAAGAGCGCCTGTAACGGATATATAGGAGGCCCGTGGTTTAAGTCCCGGTGCTGGGGTCTATTTTTCTCGGTATGCCTCCCGTAGTCAATGACAATTATAATTTGATTTAAATTAAAATTTAATTTTGCCGTAGTAAGAATACTACCTAAAACTTAAAAATTTGAATAAAATATTATTAGAAACATTTTCAAATACTAAAACTATAATAATATACGGAAAAAAGAATGTGCATTAATTAAAATATGGAATTAGAATTAATAAAAAGCAAATAGGAAGCTTTAAATGATAAAAATATGTATATAAAATGTTACCATTCTATTGTCAAAGGAGTATTTAAATGATGTAATTTTATTAATTGACTTTTGTCTTTTCTGTAAATTGTTTTTGAAAAATTGAGTCATGTTTTTCTAATATAATTTTATAATTGTTTATTTTAATTTATACTATATTCAAATATAAAAGCATATAGTGCGCATATAAATATAAAAAATCAACAAATAAATAATAAAAATTGTAATTGAGTTTAACATAATAGTTATTTATGTTACTATAGGCAGCAAAATGGAATTTTGCTGACAAGTTTTTTAAGTTTTAGTTCCGAGCCGAAGGCGAGGATAGGCTAAATAAATTTACTGCAGAGCCGAAGCCGAGGCAGGAAATTTACTATTTTACTGACGAGGCGAAGCCGAGGCAGGAAAATGTTAATTTCCTTCTAAGGTGTAACCGAAGCAGGTAATCTTTATACGAGTCAGGAATGTTTCCTTTGCTGCATAGTTACATGCAATATTTTATCTACTAACGGCAGAAAAATTACAGTAATTGTTATATTCCTTTTTTAATAGAGTAAAGATTTAAAGAAATGAAAGTTAAAAAAATACGAAGGTTTGAGTCATTAAGTTAAAACCGTGCTTGAGTTAAAACAAAACAAAGGCAAAACGAATTCAGTGATGCCACTTTCTTTTATTAACAGCTGTTTTTTTATCTCATTTTTTTAAATAATCACTGACACTGTAAATGATAAAATTAGTTTCATTATTATAATTTTTTAATAAATATAAATATTTAGCAGAATATTACTTTTAAATATATAAAAATGAACAATGTCATAACCTGCGATCTAGTAACCTTTTCTTAAAATGTAGCAGCCGGTTTGTTATTTTGCTGACACTTTATTATTTTGCTGCGTGTTTTTTTGAGATGTTACAAAAGAATTAAGAAAAATGATATTTTGCAGATTGAAAACAGTACAACAATGCTTAATTTTGCTGCCGTGAGTAGATAAAATATATGTATTATTATGAAGCACAGACTTAAGTGTAAAATGTTACTTTTATAATTGTTTAATTTTTTATTCTTTTTTAACTTCTTGGATGAAGCATTTATGTTCTAATTTAAAATGCATTTAAGAGAGACATTTATAATGAAATATTTAAATTGTATGATATATGTTTGAATTTCTATGTGATATTAAATAATAATTTTTACTTTATTTCAAATAGATGTATCAATTTAAATTTTTTATTTTAGATAAAATAAATTATTAGGAATGTTTTTATTTTAATTATAAGAAAAAAATAAATCTAAAAAGAAAAATTTTATAACTTTATTTTCCTTGTCCTGTAAATTATATTTGAAGTTATAATTAAAATAATGAATACAAAAATCGACACTTTTATAGAAAAGGGCCCCCACTTTTTTTTTTTAATCTAATATGCTTTCTTAAAACTTAATAAACACTTTTTTTTATATAAAAGTGTGATATCCCTTTATCTTAATAGGTAGTTAGACTGAGGGATTTAAACACTTTTGTATGAAAAACAAAAATGGGGGCCCTTTTCTATTAGAGTACCCAAAGATCGTGAATATTCAGGCCAGCCAAAGGGCTTATTAAGGGCTATAATATAATATGTAATGGATTACACATGTCGCTCGTCGCTCCTATAGTTGTATAACCTGTAATATAATTGACGTTCATAGCATTTCACTTAAGGAAACCCATTTAAATCACGATGCTATACTCATATGCCATTATACTTTGTTATTCTGACAGCGCGGACAAATAGAATAAAAGGGAGGGGAGCCAATGAGAGCTCGAGATTTTGGCGGGTAGTAGATCGGGCCATCTAGGCAAACAAAAATATCATTGGATAACCTTAAGATAACCGCCTAGTAGTTTTATTTTCTTCCACACATAGGTTGGCCAATCTGAGTGTCAGATTTACAAAGTATAATTACATGAATACAGCAAATAACAAGCCTGGAACCCCTTGCTGGAGTCGGGATTATACACAGTCCTCCTGCGTCAAAAGGTAAAATGATAACTATCAGCTACCAGATCTACTCTAATATGCATATTTTTATGAACTATAGAAAGAACGCAAGGTAGTTAATATAGTAATAAAAATCAAATATTTATGATATTATTGATATGTTTGACATCATCAACATGGAAATTATTCATACGTGAAAATATTAAATGATTAATTATTCTGTCTTATCATTATTTATTCTGTCTCTCTAACTATCCTCTAATTTACAGTTTATAAACTTCGTATAAGCATAAGTAGTACTCAAGCTTGGAAGAATTATGTATCACATGTTATTTTAATTAACTTTTCTTGCGTGAAAATATTAAATTAGTTTTAACTATTAAAGTATAAAAAAACTAAGTTAGAACTAAATAAATACGAATACTAAGAAGAGGAAAATTGTTATACCTTCAGAGTAAATAAGTCAGATGTTTCAATTTATTCATGCAATTTAACTTTCAGACATACGGTATAATTTAATATTGCACTTCTAAAAGCTTAGGGGTATAATGTAATTATAAATCTTTGACTATGAACATTAATCTAATTTACTTGAATTAAAGTTGATTTTAGTATTGTCTCTAAAGCTCCTTTCTCGAGACGAGAGGATTAATTTAAAGGCGAAATAATTAATCTGTAAGGCATAAATGTGATTTTTAATTTAATAAAGTTTGAATTTTAGGAACATTTTGTCCCAGAAAGAACTAGAATTACGGAGGATATGATTCATTCCAAAAGGGATATAGGTGGCGCCACCTGAATTTAATTTTTGGAATAAAATAATAATTCGAGGAAGAATCATCAACATGAATTGATGAAATAATTAATGTACAAATAAAATATGATGAAGAAAAAGTAATAGCGGAATTATGTAGTTTATTCAATATTATTCTGGAGGAGAAAAAGTTCTACACTTTTGGCTATATTCTATTCTAAGTTCATTCGTTATTTAATAAAGGAGATAAACTCTTCTTATTTAAGAAGAGGAGATGACTTCTTTTATATAAGAAGGGAAATAATACTAAAGGCGGTATTGAGAATTATCGACCAATTAACCTCTTACTATCAGAAAATAAAGTTTATCTACGATTGATAAGAAATATAAACATTATATCTCTGTTTAGATGCGTTGAAAGTAATTATTTACGTACTTGTATTTATTGCGCATGCGCGTCTCATAGTTCTGAAGAATTCCTCTTCTTTACCACACTAGTGCGGTAAAGAAGAGGAATTCTTCAGCTTTACGCACGATTAGCTAGTTTGTTTACATTTAACAAAACTAATTTGCTGTTCTTTTATTAAAGTAGCTGTTTATATCGAGTTTTTAGTGAAAAACAATGAGTGAATTAAGTGACTTTGACGAAAATGTGGAGAATAATACTCCTCCAGAAATAATTAATTCGGCAAAAAATACAACTCAAGAATTAATGCCATCTTTATCAAGAGAGAGATACGAACTTACATACAGCAAGTTTATTTTTTTCTGTATTTATAATTAAATCTAACAATCGTAGATAAAGTACGGTACGCAACTCGAGCGAAAACGGCATTTTGCATTGCTCGTGTGGTTTTACAACCCTCGCTGTCGCTCGGGTGCAAACTCCACACTCGCATGCAAAATGCTACTTTCCGCACTCGCCGCGTAATGTACTATTTTATGAGGGTTAAACTAGAAGAATAGGTAATCATCTTGATGAGAACTCTCCAACAGACCAAGTTGGCATAAGAGAAATTTTTCGATAGATTACACTTATCATAGTGGCTGAGCAACTTTTAGTTTGCGGGTTATGAAATTCTCATAGCATAGGCGTATGAGGATTAGTTTCAATTTTTAGGGTCCGTAGGCAAAACCAAGGACCCTTATATTTTCCTGCGTGTGTCTGTCCGTCCGTCCGGTCGGCTGCTCTCACGGCTACACCTATGGTCCGATCACTTTGAAATTTGACATGTATGGGTATTGTACCTACCCATATATTTTAAAAATATAGCGACTTAAAAAAAATATTTTAAAAAAAAATTAGGGTTAAAAAAACTTAAGGGTTAAATTTTTTTTCGACACCGTGAGGGTTATCATATGAAAGGGAGCTGATTACAAAAATATATAATTCTTTGGTTATAACTTTGATAGGGCGAGCGTAGGCAAGTTTGAAGTGGGTGTGAAACGTGCCCCCCCCCTCTATCTCGCTTATGTGAAGTGCAAAAATTCTGAAAAAATTCATGAACATTCTTCGACCAAAAGTAAAGATACCACTTTTTGGAAATTTCGAAAAAAATATTATTTTATTTTTTATTTACAAAATACGTTTTTGTTATAATTATGGTCTTTTCGATGTATTTATATGGATATAGTCCGGTTCAATGGCAAAAAAATACTTTATCAGAGTGTGTTTTGAGAATATCAGACCCAGTTGCCTCGTGTGAAAGAGCCTTAAGATAGTTCAAAGTAAGCTTTTTAGCATTTTAAAAAAACACTGTCTATACACATTACAGTTAAACATTATACAGTGTGGCCTACGGACCCTCGCTGTGTGCTGACTAGCACAGACTTGACCTGTTTATTTTAAATACAGCTTGCATTAATTGCTCCTTGTCCACGAGGTCCCATTGCCACTGAATGCTTAACAAAGCTAACCCATTTTTGGCTTCCTGTACCTCATTCCACATTTAGAACCAAAATCCTTTTTTTTCTCCAATATCTTCGAAATTGTAGAAAGTTGTACTTGATGTAGTATTCCGATATATAATATATATATTTATATATATATATATATATGTATATATATATATATATATATATATATATATATATATATATATATATATATATATATATATATATATATATATATATATATATATATATATATATATATATATATATACACATCTATATATATAAAATTAAAGTTTTGTCTGTACATTGGTTAGAATCTAATTTTTTTTTTGATACTTTTTCATTTTATACATTCCGAAAACCGAATTCGGCCTTAACTTTTTTCGTGTATGTGTGTATGTCTGTCGCCCCAGTCAATCTAATAGGCGCAAAACTGGCTAAACGATATCGATACATTTTTTTTCAGAGGTGAGCGCAAATATGTTGCGCAATTTGTAGGCCCCTTAACAAATTACAGATGGCGGACGCATTTTAAAGTTTTTTTGGAAGCTTATTGTGGCTAAACGGTAAGTTGTATCGACAAGCTGATTGCACCAACGGTAACTGATTTTAAAAGATCTACATCTTTGGTCCTATGGCTTTTTGTCGTACCTCCATCTATCAGGTTCTACCTTAAATAGAGCTAAATTAAATTATTTCTTTAAATGTTTGACTTTGAACTCTTATGGCGTCCACAATTGTTGACAGATTTAATTTCTGATTGGAGTGCTTAAACCTCACACTAAATGTTATTATTCTCATAAAAAATATATTGTTGTTAAAAAAAAAAAAAAAAAAAAAAAAAAAATTCTCTTTAAATCGATATTATTGTATAATTTTTTTTGTAGAACTAGAGTTATTAAATATTTACTGGTGCAACTGCCGTATCGAGAGAAGAGTATGGTAATTTAATTAATGCACCATCATAGCTGATGATTGTCCAATCACTTCCCAGTCTAATTGGTTTTGACTACGTTTATTTTCTCATTTATTTTATCCTTTTTTAGCATTGTTATTTATTACTATATTACTTAGTTTCTATTGGCTATTTTTTAAATATATAGAGACTCCTATAATATAAGATAAAATTGGAGAGTATTTTATTCTTAGTAATGAAATAAATGATGTATAATATAGTCCTGATTTTATTCTTAGATGGCATTGGAAACAAAACCATTAAGGTATTTCATCTAATTTTTTTGATTGAACGCTGGGTGGAGGCTAGTTGAGGTGGAGGGTAGTAGATATATATATATATATATATATATATATATATATATATATATATATATATATATATATATATATATATATATATATACACCTATTTTTATAGATATATATGGACTAAGCACATTGATCATCTCTAAATAATATGCAGCAACAATTTGTTTCAGCACTCTGTTGTTTTTAAAGGTTTTAGCTATATTAATGAGGGAATGTTTCCCTCCCCTCCTACCTTACTCGAACATGCTTGCTATACCAGTAAAATGCTTAAACTAAAAACAAAGTACAAAAGTACAAAAATTTAACGAGATAGGGATTCATCAGAGTAACGTCATTAGGGAGAATGAGGGTAACAAGTTTTTTTCAGAATCACATTATGTATTGTGATGGGAAACCTCTTCTACTAATAGCTTTTACGGTTATTACACTTGACAATATTCCATATTTTGTCACGAAAATTTTGAAATTTCAAATAACGCCTTTCCAAATTTAAACCATTATAATTTTACCATTTTAATTGAATAAGGGACATAAGGTAAAACTTAATTTCTTGTAAAATTTAATTGTTGAATCATATTGTATTCTTGACACAAGGCTAGAAATAATTAAAACGTATTCTTTCAGACTGACAGAATACAGACCATTTTATTAGACCATTAAAGAGAAGGGCGGGTTAGAAAATGTGTTCATGACCAGTTCAGTTTTTACATTTGATGTTTGGGTGAAACATGTTTCTCAGGAATTGAATTCCGATTATTATTGTTTATTGACTTTGGTTCCAGAGAAAGTACTTGAAGCCTCACAGATCCACTTATCAACCTCCCAGAACTCCAGAATTAAGTCAATAGATTAAGATAATTTTTATATAGCGTGTTATTTGTATTAACTTTAAAAAGAGAATAACTTTAAGAGAAAATAAATCCCTTGCATGAATATTTTTTGTAGAAAAGAACAAAGAAGGTGGGGATGAAGTAGATTGGAAAAGACAATGCATTCCCCCACCCAGAAGACCAGGAAGTCAGCAAAAAGAAAAACACCACAAAGGACGAAAAAGAAATGCTAAAGTCACAAAAGAATGGGGTAAGAGGGCTGAAACAAATGGGCTTCATGAAAAGTCCCCTTCCGCTAAAACAAACTCCAATACTTCTGTCTATACGGAAAGTTTAAGCTAACCCCTTCAACAACCCTGGATGAAAAAATGTTAGAAAAAATAATTTATAAATATATTTTTAAATATGTTCTTCATCTCAATCCAATTTTATTGGATTTCCGTGGTTCTGAAGCAATTGACTTAGTGACTTAGATACTATATTTTTACATATTGTTGGGAATGAAGAAGAGTTAAAATGACGAGTATGGTCATCCAAATCCTGATTTCTATGCTGAGTTAATTGATAGAATACCATTCCTATGCTAACTGTAAAGTAAATATATAGGTAGACCGATGAGTGTTTATCGTTTATCACCCAGTGGCGTAACAGTTTTTTCTGCCCCCCCCCCCCGCAGGAATGCTCTTGGAGCCCCTCTCATATATATATATATATATATATATATATATATATATATATTTATATATATATATATACACACACATACACAGTATTATTATAAGTACTAAGATACAGATCAGTGTTAAGTAGACATTGAGATAACATAAGTTAACATAGGCTAGAGGACAAAATATTAACAAAAATCTTTATTCATACAAAAAAGTATTCCATTACAATAAAAAACAAAAACATCATTGTATTATTTAAACTTTTTGGATCTTACAGCATTTTTGAAGCAAAAATATCAATAACTTTACTAATGTCAATGTTTCTTGCAATTTCATTTTCTACAGTAAACAAACTAAGCCCGAACAGTCCTTCCTGAGACATGGAAATTCTCAGATAGTTTTTAATCAATCTTAGTTTATAAAACGACCTCTCAGCCGCTGCCACTGTTACAGGTAGTGTTAAAATAATCAGATAAGCAGTGCACACGTCAGGAACACTGCAAGCAACGCTGTAGTGATCAATAAACAAAAGCTCTGCAACTTCTTTGATGGTCGATTTCATCTTTCAAAGTTCTCCTGAATTGCGAGAGCTTTGACAAAGCTTTGTTGCTTTCAGATCAAGTGTTTCATCTGAAGCCGATGATAGAAACTCAGATGATAGACTTAATATTTGAAAACCTCGCTAATGTTCACCATGGCCTCAAACCGGTTTGTTATTTGATTAATCACAATATCCAACGTGCCATAAAATACATTTCTGGGTCCGAAAGTCGTCATCTTCAAAATGGTTTTTTATCTTGCGTCTTCTTTTGTTTTCAAATACTGTGGTAACTCCCCATTCTAGAGCAATACATGTAGCAATTACAACAACAGTCTCGTAATTATTTCTCATGTCATTCAGCTCCTTTTTGTTTGCAAATTTTCCTGGCTTATAAGGGGCTCTTGGGCCCCCTATGCCTGTGGGCCCCCCGCATTGCGGGCCCTGCGGGCCCGGCTGTTACGCCAGTGGTCTCACCACGTCTACCTCAAGCACCAGCTCCCTTAGTCAGATAGTCAAAGTGTTGTAATATGTCAGATGTCAAAGTAATGTTTCGGTGGAGTTCATTAAGAGTTACCGTATCTTTTAAGCGCGGGATACTTCGTGTAGCAAAACCGGGCGGGAAATTTACCAAAAAGTGTTCATGTTCAGTAAAGTGTTCTGCAGTATGATAGTAATAGAGAAGAACTACTCTCTACAAGTAGGATTGTTGGAAATGGCTTTTTCAAAGTCGGCTTAATTAGCGGTTACTTGACTTTTAGAGTACTCTGGAAATAAGTTGTACCTTGTATTTTACTTGCAATATTTGTATGTATGTTCGGGTCAAATATTCCAACTGAATTTTAAAGCAGTTATCCTCAACCGATTGAATTGAAATTTTGCATACAGGTTTAGTTTGGATGACAATGCATGGTTAGCTAAGTGACATCATTCTAAATCAATACGGCGTACAGCCCAAGCTGGCAGACTAGTTATTTTTTAAGAACGCCCATGATATAGGTATCAAATGAAAAGGTTTGTTGAGAATAATACGAAAAATAAAATGCCTTCACTCTAAATCCAATATGGCGGATGGCCCAAGATAAAAGCTTGTTTTTAAAAATGTTTTTTTACTATTTATTAAAGCGAGCTTCTTACATTCAACGAAATATGCATCTTGTCTGTCTGTCTGTCTGTCTGTCTGTGTGTAACGTTTACGTGTCCGACGATAACTTGAGTAAAAGTTGACCGATTTAGTTGAAATTTGGTATAAATGATCCTCATACTAATACTCAGGCTAAGTTCGTTGGGCAGCGTGATCCGTCCAAGAGTTCGCGCGCAATGCTCGCATAAACGTGAGCTTCAAATTTAAAATGGGAATTTCAGGACGGTAAACAATTTTTTCATCACCTATTCAATGAGACGAACATTTTTTTCATATAACATTTTTTAGTAAAACCAACAACGACACCGCTATGAATTAATAAAGATCGCTAAAACTATTAAAGCGGACCTAAACGTTTAAAATAGAGAAAACAACCTTTTTACCGATATCTTACGTTCTAACGTAACGATTTTAATAAAACTTCATATACATCGTCTAAAGTTAAATTGAAACAGGATTGTAAAATTTCAACTTTATACATATATAGTAGTTTTTGCGTAGCGAAGTGAAACATTTTTTAATAATTGAAGTGGAATGTCCGTGACGAGTAGATGAGGTAAGGAATAGTAGAAGAACCCTTCTCCTTCTCCCCAATTGCACGGCTCTCTATTACTAGCATATTCTTTAAATATCAACTCATCATGATTAGCTATCTAAGATTCATTCCATTACGCTCGCTTCAATGATAGAGCCACGCGATGCCTAGTTTAATTACAAATACTCCTTATACTGATTTTACTTTGTGACCACAAAGAGTTAACTTTTGTTTGATTGAACTTTAATTTAAGAGACAAAAGAGACAGTTTATTATTTTATGCATCACATCGGGGCTAGGGAGGAAGCTTTCGAATCAGTCTTATTTTATTTTTATAACTATTGAATTTTGTTGTTAATTTTATTTTTATTGATAGTAAATCTGAGTTTTGATCTGAATCAAAACTCATATGTTAGTCTCACTCAATGTGAGTTTCTTTACTTTCTTAGTAATTATAATTTTGATGGACCAGGGGTAAAGATACTTGAAATGCAATGTTATTTCGTGGAAAACCTAGTGCTTAGGGAAAACTTAGTGCTTATATACTGTAGATCTACCGTAGGTTTTAAAACTCTTTATTATATTAATAAACCGATTTATGATTCTTTTAACATTTACATTTTGGCAGTGTAATTTTCCCTTCCTGAAAATTATTTTATCATATAAGTGTCTTTAGTTCTAAGTTCAGGTAAAGATAGTCTGTCAGTAATGAGATTATGAGCCTATAATTATTGCAGATTACTTATATGCCTTACCCTTTTGTTTTCGTTCCTTATCGCTTATCCTCTATTTATGCCTTTCCTTTTTTCCCTTCCTATCTATTATATATCTTACTAAATCTTTTAGGAGGGGTTCCTACCCTCTCTTCCTAATTTTCCTACCGGTTTAAAATTTACCGGTTTCCTTTTCCTATCCCATTCTCTATTTTGTTCCATCCCTCCTGCTTTCATTCCCCTTCTGCCCACACCCTAACCAACTGATTCTTAGGACCATTGAGTTAGGGATTATAGTTTTATTACAAGCGTATAATAATTTATGTTCTATCCCTGGGATTACCTATTAAATTAGGTACAACATTAAAAGATTGACAACAATTGTTATTTTATAGTAATTTTTATAAGAAGCGTTTGAAAATTGTTCATTATATTAGATATACTGAAAGAAGAAAAAGGTTATTATATTCCAGCACTAATGTGATGTTAAGAAAATACACTGGAGTACAACTAAGTTATATAAAGATAGAGCTTTCAGTCAAGATGATTCATGTTACAAATTTATTTTTGAAATTAAGTAAGAGGTGAAAGGTGAAGTTTCCGAGTAGAAGTAACTGAGTTTATTATAAGAGGCCCTTTGGAGTTGAATTGGATTGAACTGGACAGCTTCGCTAACACATTATGGGAGGTTCCAAAGTGTTTCGGCTCTTCCAAGGAACTACATAGAGTAACTTCGAAATTCGGGTGAGAAACTTAGTTCCAGAGGCGTTCAGCCCACTACCCCCCACCTCGGTCTGACGAAGCTGTGGGTTCCATCATGGAACCTAAATCAACTACCGTGAGCAGTGGATACCTGGCATTACCGTCCTAGCAATTACCAGGTTGGAATAAAGTGAGAATGTTACCATGAAAACATGAGGTCAATTACCTTTCTAATTTGCAATCAATTAAAACGAAAATGACTAAATTAATGCAAAGGTTCTCTGATTGTCCTATACAATAAGCACTTGATTAAGTTTTTAATTATTTTATTTGAACAGTAAATTTGATAATAGTATAGTTTAGACGATTATCTAAAGTTTACTCAATGGGTTGATTTAGGAACGTAACATTATATCACTAAGAGTTAATATGACCTACGCTATAACTCTTAATAAATTGTAGCTCAAGGGAATGTCTTAACTTTAAAAGTTTTCCTTAGCAAGGTGTAATGATATTTTTATACCCTCGTAAAACAAATTTGGTAGTTTCCACTCATGTGATGTACAGACTACACATACTAGGCATCTTCCTTATCTAACGTGTTATAACTACACTCAAAATTTAATTGAATCAAACAATATTCATAAAACTAAGATAATTGGTTTCAATAAAAAATCCATTAACCAGGGGAAGAGGAGGGGGTGGTATTGTAGACTGTGAACAATAGTAAATTAATTTGTAAAATGTTATCCTAGGCTTGAGGAGGCAGAGAACACAAAATATCGGTTCGTTTGGAAGGTAAGACTCAATTCTAAGACTTAACTGGACTCTGCCAGTTCTGGGTTTGGAGTGGATGATGGTGAAAGATGCCGAGCTTACCTACATATACGACGAAATACTGAAACAACCGGAAACTAAATTATATAATTAAAAACATTAACTTCTTAATAGCGGGTAAAACTTATACGGGGCAACACAATAGCGGGTAAACTCAAAACGGCGGTACTCAAAACGATTACTCTGTGAGACTCACTAGCCGATCCAGATCCTATCCATCGGGGAATAGCTTATCCCCTCCAGAAACTGGAGAGTAGGCCTGCCTAGACATTCTAGCCGGTAGGATGCGTTAGAATACAGAATCTAAGCTATAAAGACCTAGAATATCTATAACTTTGACTCTGTCTTGAATGATAAAGATAAATAAAACCCTTATAGCTTTGGGAATTTTATTCTGATTTGCACGATTGTTTTTTTATTCATTATTTTCAAATCTACGAAGTTGTAAATGATTAAGTATTTTTTTACTACGTTTTTATTAGTTTGCTTTCTTGATTGTTTGTTTGTTTGTTTGTTTGTCCGGTACAAATCTGGCAATCGATTTCTAACTAACTTTCCGAATAGCTAGACATTTGAAACTTTTAGCATAGCTCAGAACTCGATGACAATGCAATATTTTAATACTTTTAGCCATCTTTCAGCAGAATTTAATTGGTTTTCAGCAAATTTTGCTGCATGGAAAGTTAGTTCGGAAAAAATCCGCCAGTTATTTTATTTGTTTTGCCATGTCCCATATTTACAATCTTCATTTTGACGGGTTTCAAATTTGTGATTATTATAAATAAGAGATAAATGAACATTGAATGACAGCAAAACAGTAAATACATCAATTATATTATTTATATTATTTCAAATATATCGATGGCACGGTTTAGATTTTGTGTTGGGGAGATGCGTTGTACAAAGATTTGTCCTTTTATAGGTTTAAGATCAGCTCTCTAGATGGTTGTCATTTATGTGAAGTAAATAAATTCGGAAATTTTTTTTTTCACTAACATTATATATATTATACAACAATAACAATTATATTATCAACATTACATACGATTCAACAGAAAATTTAAAAACGTAGTATATAAAAAGCAGCGCCGGCGCTACGCACAGGCGGAGCAGGCGGCCGCCTGTGGCGGCCAAACACAGGGGGCGGCCGATGACGCCCTCAGTTTGTTTTATTTTATAAATTAAAAAACAAAATCTATAGTAGCAAAATGATAATAATGTGCGTAACCCCCGTACAGAGTAGCAGATAGAGATGGAACCCTAGTAATAACACCCCTAGACAATACCTTATCAGGTGCTGTTTTAGTTAAGTAGAGGAGCTAATCGCATTTCGGGGTTATTCTTGGTTACACCGGTGTTATTTCTTTTTCTTTCTAAAAAAAAAAACTATCGCCTGTCTTTGCTATTATATGAGTCTTTTCCATTATATCTCATATCTTTTTTTATTTTTTCACTTAACTCTTTTCCTACCCTTTTATAGCTGTTATATTTTCAACCCTTCCCTTAATTTGTCAATTCTTATATGTATCTCTCCTAATCCTAATAAAATAAAAATCGGTCCGAGACAAAGTTTTTCATATACGAGTTCATAATTACTAATTACTTAGCCACCAATGTTTTCCATTTATTAGTCTTAGTAGGTACATTTAATTATTATTCATATTCAACATTTTCCTCAAAATTTAAAAATAACTTCTCGGCGGGGAATCGATCCTGGCCTCTCTCCGTCCGCGGTTAAAGCTGTTTTCTCGGAACTAGATTTTTCCAGGAAAAACGGCTTATATCGTTAGATTGCTATTAAAATCGTCGGAACCGTTTTTAAACAAATTTTTTTCAGAGTTTTTGGGGGGTAGCGGCTCCAAATTTGGAGCTAAAATTAATTTTGAGGTATGATTTTTCTGAGCATGTATGCCAAATTATGTCAAAATTAGGCTAGTATTTTAGGCTCCAGGCGTCTGCTCAGGTGACAGACAGACATTTTTTAAAAACCGTTTTTTTGGACTCAGGGGACCTCATAGCTAAATAATATTGACATGCACTATTTTAAAAAGCAGTCAGGTTATATTAAATAGGCTTTGTTCAGCCCTCTGTCATTGTATGGGTGATTGAAAGTGGCAAAATTATTTTATTTTAAAAAGTTGTTATACCTCAAGAAAAAAAAAGACGAGACTGTCCAAAGTTAACAAAAGTTGGCTTATTAGCAAAAATTGACTTTTTAATCTAATCTAAAATAAAGTATTGGAGGAGTCGTGTTTCATTATAATTACAATATAATGTCCACTAAGGACAATATTAAATATGGTCATAGAAAATTTCAGGACCAGAGAAAAAAATAATTTATGTATGATTATATTTAAATATTATAATTTTTTCCTCAGATGATATTAATTTTATAAAATTTTAGAAATCACAAAATTCAGTTACATAGCCATGTCCCAGTGACAGTTTAGGCCTATTTTTTATTATATCAATACTATTTTTACCAACTTAAAATAGGAATATTTTATATTAAATAGTAAAATATTAAAGCTTACCAACTTATAGGCTAACTTTTGTTGAATTTCCATAATCTCTAGGTATATCCATATCCCTATTTTTAGGGTCCGTGGGCGAAATCAAACCGAGAACAATTATAATTTCTTGCGTTTGTCTGACTTTCGCTAGAGGTCGTTAAAGGTTATTTATTCCCTAAAGAACCCAACACAAAAATTTAAAACTTTCCAGTAATTTTTTTGTGTAATAAGTAAAATAACCCCAAAAAATAAATGTAGGAAAGCCCCAAAAAATTACCCTTCTTTCACCCCCCCCCCCTTCTGGTCAAAAAAATTCCTACTTCAAAGGGGCGGCCAAAAACCGTCTTGCCTGTGGCGGCCAAAAGTGTAGCACCGGCGCTGATAAAAAGTTCTTATTATCTTGTAATTATTATAATATTGTAAGGAGACTAAAGAATTTAAGAATGATTCATAAACAAGTGGATTTGAAAATAATAAATAAAAAAACTATAAGATATATATAATAAAAAAAATATACTTATACCTTCATATATAACATTATTTTTCGTATTAAAAAAAAAAATTATAACATTTCTTTTAATTAGTCTTCGATTCCATTGCTACCAATTACTTTTTTATTTTAAAATATATTTTATACCTTTTGAATGTGGTAACTAAAAAAAATCCGTCTCTTTTCAAAATCTTTGAGGCTTAAAAAAATCTCTTGGAAAAAATTTACCACAAAAAGTAGGAGAGTGGAATAGAATTGAGGATGAGGAATAGGGGGGGGGGGGGGGGGGATATAAATTCAGTATTAAAAAGGAAAAAAGGCGTTTGTAACTGAGAGAAAACCCGAAATACTCACAGAAAAAAATAAAAGCAGGAGAAAAAAGTTTGAATAATCAATCCCCTAAAAAAGGAAGGATTGGTATTGCTTCAATACCTCTATGGAAACAGATACTAAGTTGAGATTTATCGTAGAAGCTAGATTTTTATATTCGAAAACCTTTAAAAAATATATTCTCCTGAAACCTGAATACATATAACCTCATTTACATTGATTTACTACACTCTAAGAAACAATATCCTATGGATTATTTTCTGTTTTCGCAGTTTTTTTTTATCGATAAAAGAGTTTGGCAGATGTTTTTGAAGATGATCGTATTAAACGAAAATGTTCGTAGTTTGAAGGAGAAGTATGTAATAAAATGAATAAACGAAAATCAAATAAAATATACTCTCATATATTACAAAGTAAGATATAAAGCCTTGATAGGAACTCAAGTAATAATGTTAAAGAAACATCAAATTGAAATTGATATTGCCAAACGTTTCAATTCAACTGCAACCAACTCTCTATAGTTTATAAACAAATTCTCAAACTATTTCCTTTGAAATTATATTATTGGAAACGCACTACAAATTCAAAGTGAATATTGCTTTGTTAAGTGTCAAGACAAAGTTGAAGTTTTTAATCATTATTTGGACCTTTATATCCTCTGTTTTTACTCCTTACTAACTTGTATCTCCTTATATTATTCACGTCGGTAAATAGCTTTTTCTCATTACCTATTTACTATAACAGCAAAACATTGAGATTAACACCATTCTAATTTGAAATATATTTTTTCCAAGGTAGGCTGTGAAATAGTAACTTTAGAGCCTAAAAAACATAGCTAAAATCCTTTTTTCATTACGTGGACTTAAAAAATTCTTTTCATTACTCCCAGCAGTAAAGAAAAAATCTTTTATGTCCTAGGAACTAAAAGATTTTTTTTTTCCGGCGGGTAGTTGTCAAAACTTCCGTTAGTAGTGCTGCAGTCTTTGTAGAAATGCTTCTAGTACGATAAAAATCCGCTAGATGTCAATGCGTTTTATTTACCTTTTCTTATTGTGTAACCTCTTTTTAAGGTTTCTTTTTTTAAATCTTAAGTATGTACTAATATTTGTTATTATTATATGTTGATTAGTGATTAATATTTAATGTTTTTCATTGTCTGCTAGCTCGGAAAAAATAGCATATGCTACGCGACTGTGAAGTGTTTTTTCTTTACCTTGGTGGCAATATTTACTTAAAATGTAATTGCCGCGGTAAAGAAAAAACTCACTTCACAGCCTAGTAACATAATATACTATTTTTGAGGATGGATGGATTAGGGGTAATAATAATAACTATTATTTTCTACCTTTCGACCCTTTATAGGATCATCTTCTGTCATAGATTTTATTCTAAAATAAAACAATAACATATTAACATTATTAGTTCAGTTCTTCTTTTATATTATTAGGTAATCATGTTTTGAAATAATATAGAGTATAACATTTTTTTTTCTCCTATTTATTTCAAAATTTAATTTAATTCAGTTCGTAAGAAAAACTGTTTTATTTTTTTTTTATAGTAAATTACATAAAGAATAATAAAATAGATTGCCAATTAGTGTGGCACATAGCTTCCTCGCATCCTATAATCTGTATTTATTCTCTATAATTTCAAACTTAGAGGTTAATTGATAGGGAAGCACTTTACTATCATCGGCCGTTGTGGCTTATCCGTATGTGCCCTTATAATATAGTAGATGTGTCTCAGCAGATCCCCCCCCCCCCTATTCAGTTTAGGGTCATTAACCCCCCCCCCCCCCCCCCCCCCCAGGTGGATGGACAAGAGTTACGGCCTATAAATCAGAAAAGGATAATTCGTCTTTCTTAAGCAAGGTACATATTTTAGTATGGAGCCAAGCAAGGTGAGGCATGTCATTTGCCTCGTTTAGTTTCTACTGACACTCCTAGGCGATGTAACCGAGTTTCGGCCTTTTGCCCAGTTTACCAAATTGTGTTAATTTGGTTTAGTACTTTACTGCGCCTTTACGGAATTTACGGAAATTATTTTTAAACTTAATCAAACACGTTAATGACTTATAATAAACATTATTTCCAAATAATAAGTTTACAAATTAAAAGATGACAAACACTAATTAAAAAAAAAACTTAAGCCGCCCCTACACGATCAAGCCGCTTGATCAAAACATCGCGTCAAGCAATGGTGTCAAGCATGATTGATAGTCTAGGAACCCGTTTGATGCTTGAGTCAAGCCTTGGCGGAGATTGTTGGAAAGTTTGAATGAGTCAAGCGGCTTGACGGAGCGCTTGATTGTCTAGAGCAATTTTGATCAGGCATTCCGTCAATCACATGCTCGACACCCCAAATCCTGATTCGAAACCATGGTATCTACACAATACTGATTTATTACAGTTCATGAGGAGCAGTTCACTAGTCTAAAACTCCGCTACAAATGAGTGTTGATGAAAAGAATTGATGGGATGCTTGATGCGCCCCAAGGCGGCTTGAAGGTCGTGCCAATCAGCTTGACGCGATGTTTTGATCAAGCGGCTTGATCGTGTGAGTTTGGATGGAATACTTAATAAAACGAAATTTTGATGACACTCTTTTATAGATTTTCTTAATTCATTAATTTAAAGATAATTAATTAACTAATGACATATTATTGTATTGTCATCGGACATACAACATAAATAATCTGTGCAAGGAAGGGAGTCAAATTTAGATTACAAGATGAGGAGACAAATAAAAAAAGTTAAGTTGAAAAATAAAATTGTAATAATTTTAATAAAACAGCGATCCAACCTCTAATCAATAACAAATAAACAGGTTAAGTGTGTGCTAGTCAGCACACAGCGAGGGTCCGTAGGCCACACTATATAGTGTTTATCTGTAAAGTGTATAAACAGTGTTTTTTTAAAATGCTAAAAAGCTTACTTTGAACTATTCTAACGGTCTGATATTCTCAAAACACACTCTGATAAAGTATTTTTTTGCCACTGAACCGGACTACAACCATATATAAATACATCGAAAAGTCCATAATTATAAAAAAAAACGTATTTTGTCAATAAAAAATAAAATAATATTTTTTTCGAAATTTCCAAAAAGTGGTATCTTTACTTTTGGTCGAAGAATGTTCAGGAATTTTTTTCAGATTTTTTGCACTTCACATAAGCGAGATAGAGGGGGGGACACGTTTCACACCCACTTCAAACTTGCCTACGCTCGCCCTATTAAAGTTATATCCAAAGAATTATATATTTGTGTAACGAGGTCGACGTATCCTTTCATATGATACCCCTCACGGTGTCGAAAAAAAATAAAAAAATGTTATCCCTTAAGTTTTTTTACCCTAATTTCTTGAAAAATATTTTCGTAAATAAGTCGCTATATTTTTAAAATATGTGGGTAGGTAGAAGACCAAATTTCAAAGTGATTGGACGAAATGTGTAGCCGTGAGAGCACGCGACAGGACGGATGGACAGACACACGCAGGAAAATATAAGGGTCCTTGGTTTTGCCTACGGACCCTAAAAATATTAATAATAAATTCAACTTGTGGAAGCTGGTATTTGTGACAAGTTTAGGTTTGCTTTTGCACTCTCGCTAGACTAGACAGGTCTGTTTAAAGATGACCAACAAAAAAGCCTTGGACTGAAGGGACCTTAAAATCTATATAATCAAAATAATTTCTTTATCACGGAGAATAAACCGATATTTAAATAAAGATTCTATGGATTATCCCTGTATTTAGTATTTAGTTGATTTACTTGATAAGGCAGACTCTATTTCTCAAGAAGCCATGGAATCATTGATAGTTAGTTAAACTTTTTACTTAGGTTTTCTCTCTAAGTGATAATAAATCTCTCTCTAACTTTAGCTAGAGATTCTGTGACAATTTATTACCTACTTCAAGAACTTTAAGATATGAAGTATTTACAGAGAATTCTTTTTTTTACCCTTCTTAACTTTAATATTTTTCTATGATTTATATAGAGATTACTCCATTTATTAAGTGCTATGGAAATTATTATGAAGAAAATGTCAATTTTAAGTTTAATTCTAGAATGATTTATAAAATTAGATTGTCAATAAGGAGATAAGAGAATCCTTAAGTCCGTTCCTCAAGATATCAATTCAACCCCATTTTAATTAGGTAGTTATGACTTCTATTACTTAAGAAAAAGGTCACCAATGGAAAATGGTTGGAAGGAAAATAAGGTTAAACGGGTTTCGTTTAATTGGAAGTGGATTGTATATTAGGGTCGAAGGATCTGAAAACTCTCTGTGATTATCACCCACTTCTACCAGCTAATTGCCTCAATTCAATAACTTTAAAAGCTATTGACCGTTTTTACTGCTTTGCTTGCAGACTACGACTCGGATTAAACATTTTCAAAACTCTGTTTCTATATTTTTTATTCAATATTCAATAATAATACTATTTGTTCATAAAAATTTTGCTCGGAAATAAACACAAGTGTTATAAATTTTATAGGCACTACACTTACATTTAATTAGCTGCGTGCTAGGGTTTTTATAAATTTAATCTAGTTCCAGGGGTTTAAAGTCGTCTTACCTATTGAAAAAATCCAATTCTATGTTTTTCAACCCCAAGAGACCCAAACAAATATATTTATTTATTTTTTTGAAAAAATAATTATAATAAGGGTTATAATTAATTATAATAAGGGCTATAATTAATTATTATAATTATTATTAATTATTAATTATTAATTATTATAATTATTATTAATTATTATAATAAAGGGTTCATAAGTACTAATGGAAATAAGAGAACATCTAGTTTCATTATTGATATAGAAATTATTATATTATCAAATTATTTTATTTCAATATTTAAAAAAACTACATAATGATAATCATGTTAGTGGTAAGTACTTGGTTTCAATTACATAATATGTGGCCGCCATCTTTAATCAAAATGGCCAATTGGAAAACACTTGCGTTTTTAATGTTAAATAAAGCAAACGTTAATAGTTCAACGCACTAGGAGGTAATTACCTACAAAAGTTTATGGTCATAGGTCTTAGAGAAATCGTGATGAATCAGTCGCGATGAAATCGTTTTAATCATGAAGGGATTTTATATAGAATAAATATACTGTAAAACATATTGTGAACGCATTAATTAGTCATCAACAGTGAACTGTTAAAAATAGTTCAAACCTTGTTTTTTTATTAAACATTTTTGCAATGTAGAATTAATCAATACACTGAACAGAAATTTAAATTACCATAATGGCATAGAATGTTTTCATTTACTTATTAATTTAAACAAAACTAATATTATAATAAAATAATTTTTTATCATGACTTTAATAAATAGTAAAATATATTTTCAAAAGTTTATACTTTTGAAAAAAAAAAAAAAAAAAAAAAAAAAAAAAAAAAAATGAAAACCCTAATAAAACCAGGATAATATTACAAGTAGTTTAACCAAAAAACTGTTTTATTATTTTCACAGAGTTTCTTGGTTTCTAAGAAAATGAAAAATTCTAAATAGATGGGGTACGGAATAAAAAATGGAAATAAATACTGTTTTGAATAACAAATAGAGGAACGCTCTATGCATTTTTTTTTCTCTCTGAGATATTTCAAGGATTTATTTTACTTATTTACTATTTTTTTTTATTTTACAAAAACAAAGTATATGCATATAAATATAGGTAGAAGGAAGATATTTTTTCTCAGTTATAGGTAGAGGAAAGGGCCACCTGGTTTAGTGTAGGGGACTGATTTATCGTCCTTTGGCCCTGGGGGTTCTTTGGGGCCAATCATTTGAGGGGGAGGGTAGAAGGAACTTGGCTAGAGGGAGGTACTGAAATATGACCGACCTATACGACCGACGTAGTCCAAGGTGTGAGGAGCCACCCCCAAACATTCATCACATATATCTAAAAAAATAGCCTTACATATCTGCACAGAAATTATTCTTGACAACCGATTCTCTATCCCTGAATATACTTTTTTCCCCTTATCTATATATCACAAAATTTTTTTCCATCTCCCTCTCAACGATTTATTGACGCGTATTAAAAATTAGTCTTGGTTCAAGATTTATGAAAGTCTATAAAGGTGTTTTATGACAAGATATTTATAAATTGTTAAATAAAAGTGAAACCCGTGAAAAGGTTTAGGACTTTCTCGTAATGAACCAGACATTACCCCATATTAAAGATCCGGTGTGGAAATCCCACACATGACTTCCATGAAATGTTGTGATGAAATACGTGAGCAAGAGAGAACTCAGTATATTAACTACATCGTACAAACAGCTAATATCGATCATAGTTTTGCAACAAAAATCCAAAATTAAACAAAATAATAATGATAATAAACACAATAAAAAATATATAGTTAACATAAAAATAACATGTTACCTTAATAAATGTCAGTAGTATGTATAAAGATTAGAGGATATGTGACCCGTTCTGATGTTAAAGCTAAACTGAAGTGAAAGAAAGGAGGTTTGTTTACATCTAGAGTTAATGCGAAAACAAAACAAATTTATTAATCTCTATCCTTTATAACAAAAAACGTTATTATTCAATGTTTGTTTACATTTTCTTTCTACTTGTTTTTAACTATACAATATAAGAGTATAATAATAAAATAATTTAAAATCAGCTGATAAAAATGATAGTTTACAAAGTAAATAAGACTTTTTTTTACTTTTAAATTTTGATTCTTCTTTATAAGTACTACAAATAATTACAATAATAAATACTCGTTTTAAAGGGCATTAACGTGCAGTTTAAGCACCCCAATCAGAAATTAAATCAGTCAATTATTGCACATGATATAAGAGCTCTAAGTCGAAAATTTAACAAAAAATGAAAAACATGTCTCTATTTAAGGTAGAAGGGATGGTCCTACGACAAAAAGTCATAGGACCAAAGTTGTAGATCTTATAAAATCAGTTACCGCTGGTGTTGTCCGCTTTTCGATACGACTTACAGTTAAGCCGCAATTTGGTTCCGAAAAAAAACCTTAAAAAAACTCTAAAATGCAAATATCTCCCAAACCGCTTTTCCGATTGTGATAAAAAAGTATAGGTACAATCTACCATATAAGACACATATACCTCAAAGGAAATTGAAATCAAATAAAGCCTACCAAAGTTATCGTTACCGAATTCGTGCTTAAGTGACGGTAGCTCCAAAACATTGTGAGCTACAATGTTCGGGGTTGCGCCATCAGTTTTCCGACAAAGTTCTAAAAAAAATGCCGTAAACCTCATCTCAATACGATGTCTTGAAGCGATGTTATAAAGGTTTAAAGTTCCGAACGTACGTACGAACGAACGAACGTAGGTACATACATACATACATACGCACAGACATATGAAACAGATTTTAATGATATCCCCGGGTTCGTAAGACCCCTCCATCACAGAGATCTCGGAATCACGTTTTGGAGGGTATCACCATACTTCCATTTTCATGGCAGTAAAAAGAATCACATCGCTAATTATAACAGTAATATTAGTTTTATGTTTTACGTTTTTCTTAGGAATTACGAGAGTTGAAGTAAATAAATGAACATTTTAGAATAACTTCGTTAGAGTGTTCTTAAGATTTTAATAGTTTCTGAGAATGAAACTTTAAGAGACCTTCCATTAAAGTAAAAACTCTTCCATCCCAACTTCCTTAAAGCTTTTCAAGGACCCTTTGGGGCTTTTTAGTTATTTTTGAAACTCCTGACTAATATGATGCTAACTATTTGCAAACAATTTCGTTTTTAAAATTATAAATTATAAACTTAGTGAAATATTAGCTACATGAAGTTTTTGAAAGTTATTTATGAATAAATATATCTTAAATAAGGTATATCTTCAATACTTCTATACAATTAATATAAAACATAGAAATTAAAAACTTTTACCTCAATATATATCCACATCTACGTTTCGCAGCAAAGGTTTAGGGCCAAAGAATGATAAATCTAGATATTTCGGAGATTACTGACTTGATTGATCCTGATATTTCGATTTAATTGGAGGGATAATTTTCAATGATACTACTCAAGATGAACTTATCAGTTATTGGCTTACGCTTATAGGCAGCTTGTTTTTAAATTATACCATTAATGAGGGCAAAACTTTGGGATTTATATAATTTTAGATCCTGAAATATTTTTTTATAATATATGTTAACAAATATATATTAAATGAAAGGATATTTTTGAATGTAATAAACGTGATATCACTTATTAAATGTTTAAATAAATATTTTCAAAGAGGCAATCTTATCATAGTTTTCCCTATAACAGTAAATATAATTTCATTAAGTTCGTATCCGTTTTTTTCGGATTGTGTTTTATTGGGACCAGGATTGATTTATTTTAATCATAATAAGTCAATTGCACAATGCCACATTTTATTATCCATAAATAATTATCAATGCCAATGAAAAATGAAGTGGAAACAAATCAAAGTAGAAGTTAAAAAATAAGTTAAATCCCTCTTCTTATGACAGAAGAGGGATTTAAGGACTATGTCGACAGACTTCATCCCATGGCACTCTTGTCATAAAGCCATGATAGATTTTGTGGCTAAAATAAAAAAGTTACCAAAGCTCATCTCGATTTCTCTATCATCATATTATAATCAACTCATCCAGACTGCATAAAATATATAATTTATTTCACTTAAGATTAGTTATTTTCTAAAATGTACCTTCGGCATATTATTAGCTTTTTGTGCCAAGGCATTTAACCATCTAGTTTCCTCTTCGAATTTTTTGGGCTTCTAACAGCTTAGCACGGAAAAATAACGTCTTTTAAATAATTTGTATAACCTAATTCATTCCAACGTCAAGCATTAATGAAGCATTAAGAGAAAAAGGAGAGGAAGAAAAAAAACATTATAGATCATTCTTACGTTACTCTTTCCTACAAGAACGACAAGGATAAACCTGGACAAGCTTTTAACATACCTCACTCTTTTATTCTCACTTCAGAGTAAAAGTAAAAACCAAGAAAGTCCGAAAACGAAAGGTGAAATAGCGATAAATTGTGTTCAAAATACGAAATGACCCAAGGAAAGCGTGGGAAAACTCTAATGGAAGCACAGGTGGAAACAGGGAGCTCACGTGACTGAACAAAGTAATCTAAGCCTTGTAACCATAGCAACTCCGTGATAAGGCAACCTCTAATGTAAGAGAGCAACAACACAGTAGAACTACATTTTCTCTTGGTATTTTAGAAGAGAAACGGCTTGATTTCCTGCTGGATGGACCAGTAAGAAAGGGGGTAAACAAAGACTGCGTCACTCCGCTAAACTACAATGCACCTACAGATCGATGATAGAAGAAAGAATTCTCGTCCGACCCAACAGCTAGAAAGACATTTTTATAGATTACATATAACAATCCTTACTTTCATACTTCTTTTAGAAAACATGTATCAGTGTTCATATAAACTAGAACATAATCAATGTTAGGAAACTGAAGGTAGGTATAACATATTCGGCACAGATTTGTTTACTATTGTTTAAACAGCAATTGTTTTTTAAGTGTAAATTGCTGTAAATGTAAATTTAATAAAATGAATAATTGTATGTTCATAATTTGTAAATGTAACTCATTAAAAAATAGACTGCTAATTGGTGTGGCACATAGCTTTCTCCCATCCTATAACGTACTTTATTGATATTATGCTTTTACAAGCCATTATTGTCAAATTTGACAGACAGAGAACAAAAAATGTTCCCAGATAACTGAAATGGATTTCTGTCTTGGAATATAAAAAAAAGTTTGTTCTTTAAAACAATCAAAAAAAGTTCCGTTAACTTCTGTAACCTCGGAAGCAAAAACTATCAAAAAATAGACTGCCAATTAGTGTGGCACATAGCTTCCTCGCATCCTATCTCGTACATTATTGATTTTATGCTTTTACAAGCCATTATTGTCTAATTTATTTAATTGTTTCCCCCGCTTTTATAATCTGTCAAAATTGTTTTGATTTTTTAAATGAATTAAAGTATCAATTAAGCAAAAGTTAAAGAGCGCAGACTGTTCAAATTAATCTGGGGCTATCTGCGGGTTACTTTCGATAAACTATAAAAGTTTCATACAAATCAGATAAGTAATTTTGAAGCTATAGGTATAAATAAATGTATGTTTGTGTGCATGTGGAAGAGAAACAAATGAGCGCAGAATGTTGAAACTTATATGGGACCAACAATGGGCTAATCATGATCTACCCTCCAAATTTCATTAAAATAGGACATGTAGTTTTTAAGATATGTTGGTTCGCAAAAATAGAGCGACAGACATACCGACAGACCGACAGACAGACACGGAACCAACAATATTCCCTGATGTCTGAAACGGATTTCTGCTTGGAATTTTTGAAATCGCAGACAAAATATTTTCAACCTTCAGAACGATCACATAGCTTCCGTTACCTTCCGTAGCAAAATGAAAAAGATATTAAATTCATATTAATGTGCAAAAATATATTTGATTCAGTTACTTTTGATGAACATGATTTAATTCAAATAGAGCATCAGCTCTAATTCAATATATATCTTGAAATATATTATTAATCAAGTTATTTTATGTTGCATATGTTATATGAAACATAAAGTAACATATTCTGTAAACAACATAAGGGTCCAGGAGAAAAAGTGTACATGTTCATCGGACTCAATTTTCAGGAGAATAAAAACTAATTTACCTAAATCTAAAAATAAACTTTCATAAAGTTTAAAGTTACATTTAAACATTATATTTAACAATTATGAGGAAAAAAAAAAAAAAAAAAAAAAAAAAAAAAAGTAGAAAATATTGAAAAAATTGAAAAAATAAAACAATGAGGTGGACATCAATCCTTTTTTCACGAAAAATCACAAGTCATCCTCTTTTAACGCGATGTTGTCGATGTCGTCTATTTCATCGTTACCCTAGTCATCGTAAGTTTTCAATTTATCATAAAAAGCGTAAGTTTTCAATTTATCATAAAAAGTTCTGAATTCGGGACTCTCCAAGAATGTTTTTAGTTGCTGCAAGACGGCAAACTTGGCTTTCATAATGGGAGGGGATCGAGGATAAATTGACCTCAAGGGTATGACATCCTCAATATTGGCACATCTTTCCTTCGTATTGTAAGATTTTCATCACCATGCTTTGACATCTTTTTGTTACAGGACTACTCGTGTAGTTGTCACTATATGTGGGTTTATAGAAAATGAAAGAAGGCTTGTCTTTGAGAATTGTAGACCCCTAATTGGAGGAGTTTTAAAAGGTCATTTTTTCTGGTAAAAACTCTCTAAATATTCAGTCCAATTTTGAAAATTAACTTCTCTTCCTAAGTCTATCACAATGAAAGGTGACGGTTTGATTCTATTAGTGCGCAAAACTTCACCCTAGTCGTCAGGTGTTTCTGTGTAAGTCTTGGCATTAACAAGACTCATACTGCGGTCACATTCTAAGTAGGAATGAACTCTTATAGGGAAAATCACCTTGACGCAGTCGAAACGATTTTTACATCATTATGCAAGAATCTTAGAGCAGCGTAATTCTTATTCTGTCCCGCATACTTGATTGAAGTCCAATTTTGTGAGTTGTTGCCCTCTGTTTCTTCTCTACGTCCTCATCAACTGCATACTTTGAAATTGAAGGAAAGGGTGGTGAGAAAGGTAAAGGGAGAAAACATCATAACCGTGCATTACCAGCAGTGAAGATCCCCTTTTAGCATTTCTAATCCCGATATTACGACCAGGATTCGAAGATCTACGGATGCTACTGCGGGTGCTTTTGGGTTACTAAGTTTACTTCTTTATTTGCATGAAGTCTTGCGAATTTTATTAAATTGCAAATCTTAATGAATAATTTAGATTCAAACTCATTAAAGAGAATATCAATAAATGCATATCCTTAAGCATACATATTCATGAGTGCGTTGTGGTTTAGTGCAGTTATTTATAGATCAATGTGATATAGCCTATCTATATATACAAAATTAAAGTTGTGTAAGTGATCAGAATTGAAAAATGTTTGGATACTCCTTTTTTTCTTATATTGCGATAACCAAAACCGGCCTTAACTTTTTGCTATCTTATATCTTCTTATGTTTTGTTTAGCAAAACTCCAAAGACACATACCAACCACTTAAGCCCTGAGCATCATCATCTTGACTACTTAAACTCAACTTTTTGTGTATAATAAAATAAGGGAACCCTATAAATTCCATGTGAATGATAGCTGGTACATTTTAAACTGGACAACGCAACGATTTATAACATAAACTTTTTTAATAGCAAAATATTTAACACTTATTTCTTTATAGATAATAGAATATAGAAGACAAAATACCTCTACTACCTCTACTAATATTTTATAGAAAACAAACAAAACAAAATTTAATTTTTTATAAAACCGACGCGGGGCTTCTAGGAACTTTTCCTCACCAATTAATTCCAAAATGGCAGATATTGTTTAAATATGGAGAAATTATTTATTTATCATATGAGTTTCAAAGTTCAAAAGTCAAAGTATATCAAACCAAAATTCAGTGGAAATGTTTTTCTTATAAAGAATTATAATTGGTACAAATTTCACTGAGTCAGCAAAATAGGTTTGTGACGTCCCAATTTCTGGGTGGCACAAATCTCTAGCTTAAAACCTGTGGGAGTTATGCGTGATGCCGACAGACAGACAGACATCCAGCTAAAACCACTCAAATGATCTTAAAACGCATGATTCCTTTGAAATATCGGTTTCGTATTTTATGGGTGAAAAATTTTTGGGGGTACTTTTCCTATACAGGGTGGTCCAAAAGTCTCCCCCCCTCTTAACTTTTGAACAGTTTGAGATAAATTAATGAAACTTGGGGGATCTCTACCATGCAAAGGGAAGTTTGTTTTCATGCAATCGCCCACTAGGGGCAACCACCCAATTTGCCCCCAAACCACCCAATTTCAAAATTTCAAATTGGAGTGTATATTTTTTATAGCATATTTGGATTCTACGGTGAAAAATAATAAAATTTTACTTGAAACTTTTTTTTCTATTTCCAATATTTTGCCCCCTACAGAGGGGAAAAGATAGCGAAATAACCCTTCCGATAATACGTTGTAAAATCTAAACGGTTAGAGATAAAGTAATGGAGCTTAGAGGATCCGAACCATGTAAAGGGAAGTTTGTTTTCATGCAATCGCGCAGTAGGGGCAAGCACCCATTTTCCCCCCAGGCCACCAAACTTCAAAATTTTAACCTAGAGTGTATATTTTTGATAGCAGATTTACATTCTACGGTGAACAATAAAAATATTTTACTTTAAACTTTTTTTTCTATCTCCAATATTTTTCCCCCTATAGGGGGGGCAAAGGTATAAAAATGGTAAATTTCAGCGCCTGGGGGCAAAATGGTGGTTGCCCCTAGTGATGAACGCGAGTGGATGAATGAATACACACTTCCCTTTACATGGTACAGATCCCCTAAGTTTCATTACTTTATTTCAGACCGTTTAGATTTTATAATGATTAAGTGTTATTTTTTTACTATTTCGGAAGGGTTATTTTGCCCCCCCCCCCCAAAAAAATATTGGAGATAGAAAAAATAGTTTCAAGTAAAAGTTTATTATTTTTCACCGTAAAATCCAAATATGCTATCAAAAATGTACATTCCTATTTGAAATTTTGAAGTTGGGTGGTCTGGGGGCAAAGTAGGGGGTTGCCCCTAGTGAGCGATTGCATGAAAACAAACTTCCCTTTGCATGGTAGAGATCCCCCAAGTTTCATTAATTCATCTCAAACCGTTCAAAATTTAAGAGTGGGGGGGGGGAGACTTTTGGACCACCCTGTATATCGAAATTGAGGAAAAGTAAAAAGGAATATTTATAGGGTTTAAAATATCCAATCTAAGGAACGCATGATATAATTGCTATAAAAAGGTTACTTTTATTCCATAAGAGGAAGAAATTAAAAATGTTTTTCTGTTTAAAAAAATCGCTTTGCAAGAGGTCTTGTGGCTGAGGGAAAGAAATGGAGTTATATTTTCAAAAGAAGGGTAAAGGTGAGGGTGAAATGGTCCAAGCATTGATTTTATAAAGGGAGAGAGTGAGAGAATCCTGGTAGCCAAGCGAGGGAAGGTCCTTTACTAACTATATAATTTGACAGAATTTACAGCCCTCCCAAGGCAAGCCATTAGGGAAGCACACCTAAACTTCGTCTTACCATACAGAAATTATTACTTTGAACAACATCATTTTCTCCTTTAAAAACTTCCTATCAAAACAATATTTTTCAAATAACTATAACTTACATCTCTTGATGACATCATAATGAAAAGGTCTTAAAGGAGAAGAAAGAAATGCTTTACAAGAACGGGTAAAGGTAAGGTTGGAATGGCCAAGAGAGAATTTTGGAGCTGGAAGCTGAGTGGGGAAGGACTATACCAACTATGTAATTTGACAGAATTTACAGCCCTCCCAAGGCAAGCTATTAGCAGGGTCGGAATAGGAGGGTACCAACTCTTCATCTTACCACTTAGAAACTAAGCATCGCGTGACTCCATCTTCAAGCAAGTTAAGTTATTTCTTTCTTGCTATTTTTACGCGTTACAATATAATAAAATAAAATTGAGTTAACGAAGAAAGGACACTAAAATTTATAGACTTTTTGGATGCAAGCCGATTTTGAAAAAAATATAGTTACTAGAGGAAACGTTTTATGTTAAGACGATTTTATACTGAATACTTCTAAAAATTATTAATGGAGGAAAATAACATAAGTCTGGGGGAAAAAACCCAAAGTACAAATACTAATGAATGGCTCATAGAAGTACCTTTAAACATTTAGTTATCAGTGATTTATACACCAAACATATTCACGAAATTTTCATTTCGAGGTATAAGTCAACATAATATTATTAATCATTAGAACTGATGGTTAGGTTTTTTTGTACACATATTTTCTTAATAAAAATTATTGTGAGCAGGTCCAACAGCTAACCTGCATTTCAGCAAAAATCAGTTCACTGACGACTGACGGTGACAGTAGTATTAAGTTTTTCTTTTAACTGATTCAATTATGATGAGAAAAAATATGAAGCATCCAGAAGAAATAATAAGGCTACTGCCGCAGTGAATTAAGTTAATTCGTAAATTAACTGTAAATAAGCTTGTAATAAGAAGAACGTAATACTACCGTATTTATAAATTCAAAAGAAACCCACTTTATCAAAGATTTTTAAATTAATGATAGATCTTGCTAATTAAGTATGATATAAAATAAACCATAAATAATAACAGAAATAACAAAAGATTTTTTCAATCTTTTAGCCTTATAAAAAATATTCATAATTTATAATTTTATCTGATTTAGTCTATTTTACAGAAAATGTTCATGCTGTTTGGCAAAATGGCGTGGAATACCTTTCAGTTAATGTTCAAATAATATATATGTTATCTCAATCTCTACTTAACACTGATCTGTATCTTAGTACTTACAATAATACTGTGTATGTGTGTGTGTGTGTGTATATATACACATATGTATATGTGTATATATATATATACAGGGTGTCCCGGGTCAGGACCGACAAACTTTGGGATGTGATAGTCCAGTTAATTTGGAGAAAAATTAACTGGAAAAAGTTCAGGAATAGTCGTTATAGGATTGTTGGAGGGGGGGATATTATAAAAATAATATTTTTATAAATAGTCCGGTCGAATGAAAGGGATTCGGCTGGCCAAAATTAAATATATGTAGTTAAATAAATATGTATTACGTGAATACCATGTAATATAACGGAATAACGGTATACTATAGTTTTTCAACATGAGATATGTTTTAAAACGGGTAATATCTATATATATAAAAGTCAACGTACGTGTGTATATGTGTGTGTATGTTCTTACACAAATTCTTATACAAATTTACATTTTTTGTCCCATCTCGATGAAAATTTGAACACTTGACCTTTAAAGCAAGGGGAAAATCACTGTCTACATGAATTTTCGCAATTTAAATTTTGGTACACAGGGATGCGGGGTACAAGTAATGAATACGGGGTCAAAGTAATGAATACCCTTCATGATGCATATCGTTGAAAAGTTCTTTAAGAGTACAGTAATTATTTTTTTATATTTTGATTTAGGAGGGGGTAAATTTGGGATATTTGCAAATTATCTTATCAAAGAGGAGGGGATATAGAAATAAGTGGGAGGGAAGGAATCTAGATATTCTCGCATAGTAAAATAATTCAAATGTTTCTTGATGGTAGTTTATAAACTTTTCAAATTAAAATAACACTCCGTAGCGAAGCACGGGTATCCAGCTAGTAATTAATAAATAGTAAGTGTGCATTTGTCTTTAACTTTAATTAAAAATTGCAGAATATTTTACAAGGATAAAATCTGAATGCATATCAGATCATAGGATATTCAAAATCAGAAGTGGACATTTCACTGTCAATGTCATCAAATTGAGCGTCATGAGTCTTCAAATTGCCACACAATTCGCCGCCTTCGCACGCGCAATATTCGTTACAAGTAGACCTACATGCACAACTGCACCTTGCTGTTGAACATGGCTTCTCACTTAAACAGCTACATCTTAAACTTTTCGGCAATTCTGGTAGTGCCAATCCTTTGTTACTTGGAAGTTGAATGGGTACCAAAGAGTGTGTTGCTTCATTCTTTGCCCATCCATAATCCAGTTGGATTCAAAGGTGGAGGGAACGAAGATACTGCTGCGTTCCAAATGGCATCGTTTGATATGGAGTTCAAATGCCTCTGTTGTCGGATGGAGGTTCTTAATTTTATTAGGCATTTTCTTAGATAACCTCACTTTGTATCGAACATCTGACATGTTGTGAACTTCCATCTTGTAGCCGTAGCAATGTGCAATGAAGCTTGTGCTCTCAGTTATACTATACACTGTTGCATTGAAGATTAGACACATCCTAAATGCTTAACTTCAATATGAGATCTGAGAACTTTTACAGCTGTAGACTTTCCAATTCCAAAAAATTGTAAAGTGGTATCACAGCCCGTGAGACATAAAAATACAACCATGATTTGCAAGCAATTATTACAACATAGTGATTTTCTTCCACACAAGCTGGTCATTACTGGTACTGATACAATCCCAACTGAATTACAAACTTCTGGCGTTGTAATTCCTTGCCCAGATTGGAAACTCACAGCCTGCTTTCAGATTCAAATTCTATATATTGTATATATAAAATAATTGTACAGCAGGTTATTGTCTGTTATGGTGAGCAACGAAAAATATCAAGATTTTATCTGATGACACCGACGTTTTTGTCCTGCTTGTACACTTTTACAGAAAGCTAGATCTTAAATGCCCTATGTGGATAGAGTCTGTTGATAAGGTCAAGCTCTCAGATATAGCGGCAGCAGTTCATAATCTAGGCACACAAGCAGACTCATTGTTAGTAGTACATTGTCTCACAGGCTTTTTTTTTTTTTTTTTTTTTTTTTTTTTTTGGCATGGACTTTGTTAGTCATACAGCCATAAGATTATAAATTAGATGATAGTTTATTTTCTTGTCGTTTCATGAATATTTGTTGTCTAATTATATGTTAAATGTTTTTAAAATAAGCTATCTTTTAATTTAATTTTAACTCATATTTTATAAGTCAATTAGATTTTAATTTTGATTTCGGTAAAAAACTGAAAAATGGATTTATAAATATTGATTGATCTACTGGACAAAAGAGTTGTGTAGCTAAAGGGGAGGGTTATATGATTTTGTATGCGATGGAATAAAACATGTCTCTGCTTAGCAAATTTCTTACAAGACATAACGATGTGCTCTAGATCTTCTCTTTCATTGCATGTAGTACAATTAGGGTTATCAACTTTTCTTATTTTATGCAGATATGATTTGCAAATTCCATGGTTTGATCGCAAACGAATCATAAGAACAATTAGGTAACGCTGTTCTGATATTCCTTTAAACCACGGTGTCCTTCCAATGTGATTATTAATAGTTTTATAAAAAGATCCTGAAGCACAGTTGTTATTCCATTCTGTCCATTGCTGAAGAGCTATGTCGTTAATATGTCTGTAATAATCTCGGAAAGGTACCTTGTAGTGGATACCATATAAAATAGTAGATTCATCATCAAAACAACTCAACTTAGCCAGACTGTCGGCCTTTTCATTGGGAGCTATACCTGCGTGACCTTTCAACCATACAAATGTTAATGTTTTATCTTGTTTGTTCACATAGTTTAATAACAATAATATTTCTGAAAAGAGATGATTATTTATACAGCTATTGTTTTTATTTTTAATTGCCTCCACCACACTTTTACTGTCTGTAAAAATAACTATGTTTTCGTTCCTAATATTAGCAGCGTATTTTAGAGCTTCTATAATGGCGATTAACTCAGTAGAATAGCTCGAAAAATATTTGTATAATTTTATAGAGTGGCACTTATTTCCGGTGTAATCAAAATAACCACATCCTGCGTTTTCCTTGCATTTTGAGCCGTCTGTAAAAATATACTGAGCATCAGGCCAGAGATGATGAACCCTTTCCCAGAAGACACTGTTTCTAATTGGGAAAGGGTACTGAGAAAAATCTTCAAGGAATTTTGTAGTTATATTGTTTATAAAGTCTTCGTAGCTAAGTAAATCATAAGGGCATTTCGGGTATATGTATGTGAAGAGGCGGAAAGAGGCTGTTTTTACAAAGCTATAAACTAGTGGAGGGATCTTCTTTTTACTCCAGTGAGGGGATGTAAGAACTGAATCAGATAATGTGGACAATTTTGATGAAGCGGATGTGTTCAAGGAGTAATTTCGCAATAAAAATCTGTCCGCGAGTACTTGACGTCTCACAAACAAAGGTGGTTCATTCGATTCTCAGTATAGAACAGGTAAGGGGGTAGAGGGGAGAAGGCCCAGGCATAACCTTTGGGCAATATTTTGTATCTTCTGTATCGGATCTAATTTATTGTCAGGCGCTTGCCCATAAAATATACTCCCAAAATCTAATACGGATCTTATAGTAGCACGATAATATAACAGACTTACAATAGGGTCTGCTCCCCACTGCGTTCGACACACTGCTTTAAGTACATTTAAGTATTTTTCTGCTTTGCCCTTTATCTGGTTTATATGACTGGACCAGGACAGTTTACTATTTAAAATTAGCCCCAAAAATCGAACCTCTCTTGACACACTCACACTAACTCCGTTGAGATTAACCACGTTCCCTATGTTAACCCTTCTCTTGAGGGTGAATGGACATACCACTGATTTAGCCAAGGATATTGTGAATTCTTTTTCTTTAGCCCATTCTGTCAAAGCCTCCATTACGTCTGAGAACAACACTTGAGCGTCCTCTATGCTTTTGGCCTTGGTGTAGAGGCAAATGTCGTCGGCATATTGTAACACATTAACTTCATTACAGAAATACGAATCTAAATCTGACACATATACGGAATATTTAATATTTTGAACAATAATATTTTGAACAAGGGAAGGGGGCAAACCGACGAGAATTAGCCTGTTGTATAATTTAAACAAATTCACACTGTCATAGGCCCCAGCAATATCTACAAAAAGAGCGAATACACTGTGTCCCATTGAAAATGTGCGATATATGTCGAACGTAAGAATAGCCTGGGGTTGTGTGATCGATCGAAATTTTCGAAAACCATACTGAGAGTTCGGAAGTAGTCCTTGACCTTCGAGCCACCATTCCAATCTGTGTTTTACGATTCTTTCATACGTTTTCTTGATACAAGAAGACAGCACAATTGGCCGGTACGAATCAACATCCCTAGGATTTTTTCCCGGTTTTAATACTGGTACTATTTTTTCCTCGTACCATTGGAGAAGGAAAGAAAGTTCTCCTTTAAAAAATTTATTGAAAAGAGTAAGAAGAATTAATTTGTAAGTGAATGTTAGATTATAGAGCATAGAATAATGAATCCGATCTAAGCCGGGACAAGAGTTATTGTTTTTCTTTAAAGCGATAATTAGTTCTTAAGGATTAAGTAGTGGATCGGCACTTCGATCCCAACCTCCACCAACTATTTCGGGGTAGAGTACGAATTGGTTAACTGAATCTGGTGTAAGTTTTTTAAGAAGTACATAAGAGCTTTCCTTATCTATTTGGGGAGGGTTAAAAGTTACTCCCCTATTTTTTAAATTTTTGAAAATTTTCCAAATATTTTTTATTGGAGTTTGGCCATTTAAATTTGAACAGAATGCTTTCCACGAAGTACGCTTTGTATGTCTTACTGTCCATCGTGCTTTGGCTTCCGATCTTTTAAATTCTAAAAAGTTTGAAAGTGTGGGGTTATTTTTGTAGGCACGGATAGCTTGCTTTCTTTTCTCGTTCGTAACAGAACACTCATCATTCCACCAAAATTTAGTTTTTGAGAGCGACCCGTATCCCTTAGTTTGAGGTATACCTTTAATACTAGCATTATTTATATCCGCCTCAAATTGATTATAATCATATTGATGCCAAACGTCTTGCGGAGGAGCTGATGACAATAGTTCTGAGCGATAAAGATCCCAATCCGCTATTTTAACATTCCACCTAAGTGATCTAGAACTATTCTTGATTTTTAAGAATGACGTTAAAAGAACAGGATAGTGATTTGAGCCTAAGGGGTCCGGCCAAACCGACCAAGTAAAAAGAGAGACAAGTTCTGGCGAACAAAACGAGATGTCTATGGCTGAATTACGATGATGAGCCAATTCTTTCACTAAAGTAGGGGAACCATCGTTTAGGAATATTAAGTCAGATGAATGGGCAGCTGATAACAATTTAGAACCGAACCGGTCGGTAAAATCACAGCCCCAGGCTATGTGATGACAGTTGAAATCGCCAGCAACAATAAGAGGACCAGATACAGACTGGAAAAGTCGGCACCAATCATTCTCAGCAATATTGTTATTTGGTTTGTTATAAACAGATAGGATATTAATTTTTTTAAAATTACCAAACGAAAATAATTCTATACCAGTACACATAACATCTTGAAATTGGGGAAGGTTATGTAGGGGATTATAATGGTAACAAGTTTTTATAAGTATAGCCACACCGGCCCGACCATCCTGACGGTCCTGGCGCACTATATTATATCCTGAAAATGAGACGATATGATTGGGTTTAAACCAAGTTTCAGACAACAGAGCAATGTCGATATTTTCATGAAGCAAAAAGTATTCCAACGTCCCTTTGTTCGAAACAACAGAACGACCATTCCATTGCATTATGTTTAAACCTTGATTCATTATTACATATTGTTAATTCTCTCTAAGACTAGAGCTTTGAGCTCAGATTCAGAGAGCAGTGGCGCACCCAGGGGGGGGGGGGCACGGGGGGCACGTGCCCCCCCCCCCAAAGCCAACCTAAAATTTAAGTATGCAATTCCGCAGCACGTGTTAAAGTTATAGTGTTGTGATAGTCAAAAAAATAAATAAATAAGTAATTATATACCTAGTTTAGCCCGACATTTTTTTTTTTTTTTGGCGTTTAAAAAGACGTGCCCCCCCCCCCCCCCCCAAAAAAAAAAACCAAAGACGTAAAATTTAAGTATGCAAATAAGTCAGTATTTTAAATAAGTCAGTATCACTTAATAAATAAGTAATAATCTACCTAGTTTTGCACGACATATTTTTTTTTTTTGGTGTTTAAAAGAAGATGAAGAAAAAGAATTGAAGTAAGTTAAATTATCAACCCGTTTAGGTTAAGGATATATAAAATAAGGATGGAGCTCCTGGGTAAAAAAGTGTCGTCTACTGAACTTGGAAAAATCTGCATAAAATTACGACTACGCATGGTCAGAACTTTTTAGTGGGACGAATTTCTTGACTATTATCCATTGTTTATTTTGAATGAAAGGTTACAATATAACATTTTTAAATCAAGTTTTTAATTATTTTTTTCTTTTTTGAGGGTTTTTATTTTAATCTAAAGTTTTACTTTAATATATTAATTAAATTTAATTAAAATAGTAGTAATCATTAGAATAGTTTTTAATTATCGAATAATTAATATTAATGAATTTGGAAACGGGTTCAATTATAGAATAAGATTTTAAAAATTGCAGATGGGTATCTGCTACATTTACTGTCTCGCTTCGCTCGACAGTAAATGTAATTGCCGCGGTAAAGAAAAAACTCACTTCACAGCCTAGTAACATAATATACAATTAAAAGTACCAATTTATTTTTCTGGCAGCTAAAATAAAAAATTAATCTATAATATAATGTACAACTTTTAATAATAAAATATTAATAGTATGTATATAATTGTGTTTAAATAAAATACCCCGGTCTTCATGTCCCGTTCATAAAAAACAAATTTATTTGTATATAATAACATTTTAGATGCTCTTAGAATAGACTAGAAAGACGTTTTTAACTAACGTAAACTATAAAATTTTCCCGGACCCCCCTAAAAGGGAGCCCAGCCCCCTTCAAAATTGGCTGGATCCGCCCTTGAAATGAAGTAATTTAAGAACAAAGAAAACCAGACTGGTTAATTATCTGTGATTATGCTAAGCCCACATTACTCCCCCCCCCCTTATTTTTTTTTAGTCTGTGCCCCTCCCAAAAATAAATCCTGGGTGCGCCACTGTCAGAGAGTGAGTAAGTTTTATTATTAATTATTTGATGTATAACAGAAAGGACAGCTTCAACAAAAAGAGATGTATTTGGTGTAGGCGTATTTGTTTGTTGTTGTTTATTGTTTTGCGTTGAGGGGAAATCTAAATATCTATTAAAATTAGTATCTACGGGTGTTGAGGGTAAACTCAAGCTCGGGTGTTTATTATAATATGTGTGTTTTGACAACATTAGACCTCCTGGACGATTTTTAGGTATATTATCAGATTTTAATAATAAGTGCGAGTGATCTGGGGGTGTGTCTGGAGAGCTTTCAGTCCGTAACCGCTTTTGGCAGCCCGCGTTTGGCTGTTGACGGACTGTGCGTCTATTCGACGTTGTTGGAGTTAAGATAGCACGAGTACTCAACGATTTTGTCAGAGGAGGGAAAGCAGAGTTATCGTCAGGATTTGGACACGATGCCACTGAGGAGTAAGAATTGCCAGTCCTACGACTAGCTTCCATATATGAAATATTTTCTGATGCCATCAAGGTACGAATATTTTTTTGCTTCGATAATTCTTCACATTTTGATAGCTCAGTAGCAAGGTGGTCTTTACCGCAATGTATACATTTGACTTCTGTTGATTTACAGTCGTTAATTGTATGCGTGGAATCACCACAACGGGCACAGCGAGGCTTACTTTTGCACTGGTCCTGATAGTGACCAAATCGTAAACAGAGCCTGCATTGGACCACACGCTGAACAAATAATTCTACAGAGCATCTAACACTATAGAGTATTACATAAGGAGGCAATTGCTGACCTCTTACGGTAAACCTTATCGAACTAGTGGGTTTAAATTTGTGGGGAACATTGCTGTCAGTGGATACTACTCTACGATTCAGTCTCCTGACCGAAACCAACTGGTATCTATCGCCGAAAAAGTGGTTAAGTTGCAACTTTACTTCGTCTTCAGATAAACTGGTATCAACGCTTTTTATAATGCCCGTCCTGTAGAGCAGAAACCGGGGAATATAAGCCCTGAAACCATCTACTTGAAGGCAAGGGGATCTAAGAACTATATTTGCTGCGCGTGCCGATCTAAAACTAACTTTCAGCCTATTTTGTCCCATTTTATTGATTTCCAGTACATCGTCTTCGAGTTCTGGATGATTTTTATGAAGCAATTTGCCCACAGTCATCGGATGTATACGGCTAATGCCCTGCTCCGATTCACTAGATAGACTCTCAATAAAAACATAATAGGGAGGCAGATCTACAGCAGTAAATTCTAATATTTGAGTGGTAAGGTTAGATTTTATTGTAGAAGTTTCCATTTGATTTTCACTATCATTTGTTCCTGTATTATTTTCATTATTGTTATTAGCAATCTGTGATTTTACATTAGCAATGTCTCTATTTTCTGAATTTATATTAACAATGTCAGTATTTTCAGGATTATTTTTAGTTTTGGGGGAGTTTTTATTAGGCTTATTAATAGTAGAGATAGTAACTCCCCCCCCCCCTTTATCGGGGGGGTCACCTGGATTATGGTTCATCCAAAAATAATGATGCGAGGGTCACTTTTGTAAAATAAAATATATCTAAACGCTAAACGTGAATTGAAAACAGCCGAAATAACGCTTCCGTATAAACACACACTGTATAACAATAGAAAAAAAAACGTAAGGTATAGTTTTATCTCGAGAGAGCAAGGTCCGTACACTCCGGAGGCTAAATCTACACTGGTCTCACGGGCTTTGATACCACTTTAAAATTTTTTGGAATTGGTAAATCTAAAGCTGTAAAAGTTCTCAGATCTGGTATTGAAGTTAAGCATTTAGGATGTGTCTAATCTTCAATGCAACAGAGTATAACTGAGTGACCATAAGAGACAAATAACCTGCTGTACATTTATTCTATATACACAAAATATAGAATTTGAATCGGAAAACAGACTGTGAATTTCCAAATCTAGGCAAGAAATGAAGCAACACACTCTTTAGTACCCATTCAACTTTCAAGTAACAAAGGATTGCACTACCAGAATTGCCGAAAAGTTTAAGATGTAGCTGTTTAAGTGAGAAGCCATGTTCAACAGCAAGGTGCAGTTGTGCATGTAGGTCTACTTGTAACGAATATTGCGCGTGCGAAGGCGGCGAATTGTGTGGCAATTTGAAGACTCATGACGCTCAATTTGATGACATTGACAGTGAAATGTCCACTTCTGATTTTGAATATCCTATGATCTGATATGCATTCTGATATTATCCTTGTAAAATATTCTGTAATTTTCAATTAAAGTTAAAGAAAAATGCACACTTTACTTACTATTTATTAATTACTAGCTGGATACCCGTGCTTCGCTACGGAGTGTTATTTTAATTTGAAAAGTTTATAAACTACCATCAAGAAACATTTGAATTATTTTACTATGCGAGAATATCTAGATTCTTTCCCTCCTACTTATTTCTATATCCCCTCCTCTTTGATAAGATAATTTGCAAATATCCCAAATTTACCCCCTCCTAAATCAAAATATAAAAAAAGAATTACTGTACTCTTAAAGAGCTTTTCAAGGATATGCATCATGAAGGGTATTCATTACTTTGACCCCGTATTCATTACTTGTACCCCGCATCCCTGTGTACCAAAATTTAAATTGCGAAAATTCATGTAGACAGTGATTTTCCCCTTGCTTTGAAGGTCAAGTGTTCAAATTTTCATCGAGATGGGACAAAAAATGTAAATTTGTATAAGAATTTGTGTAAGAACATACACACACATATACACACGTACGTTGACTTTTATATATATAGATATTACCCGTTTTAAAACATATCTTATGTTGGAAAACTATAGTATACCGTTATTCCGTTATATTACATAGTATTCACATAATAAATATTTATTAAACTACATATATTTAATTTTGGCCAGCCGAATCCCTTTCATTCGCAATAAAATGCATGAGTTCTGTTTTTTTTGAGCCCGTGAACTTTGACCTTCAATATTTAAAGTTGTCTAAGGGTGCTATTCTGGCACCCCACATATTATGGTTCAGTATATCAAATAGTACTAGAATCAATCATAAAATATTAGTTGTACCCTATTTCAAGGTCACATGGCTCGGCGACCGGACTAAAATGTTTACGTACATGTGTTTGGTCAAAGATGTAACAAACAAAGAAGGCAGATTCTACCCATCATTTGCAACAAAACACACTATGATGGTATACATAGTCAATAAAGCTAGTCATTATTCAAGTCCTCTATGAAGGATTTAAACTGTCGGTGTGTCTTGGCACTTGAGCAAATGTAGTTTGACAATTTTAGAACTACCTGCATAACCTGTGCATATTGAAAATATTTATAAATATGCAGTGTCGCCAAGTCAACAAGAAAGTGGTGCGTGAACAACGTTGCTTGGCTATAAAAATTCATTTTTGTATTCAATTATTATAATTTTTAAAAACAGAGCTTGTGTTCAAGAGGGCACGAGATTAACTGAAGAGCCGCATGCGGCTCGCGAGCACGTTGTGGCCACCCCTGGACCCCTGTAATATAACAATGACACGTAACAATGTTGATTGTATCTAAATCAAAACTTAATTTGTCCATCGAATAACTCATCCGGGGGCGTAGCTCAGATGGTAGAGCGCTCGCTTAGCATGTGAGAGGTACCGGGATCGATGCCCGGCGCCTCCAGGTTGATTTTTATACTGATAACGAAACTGCATCTTGGCATCATTGATAAATATGATCTTCCTTGAACAGCAACAATTAAAATTAACAAAACCGTGATGAAAAGTTCTTATAAAACGCTAAGATAATATGGCACATGTCACGTTTCGACAATTTTATTTTGAAAAATAAAGGAGTGTTATTGAGGACCAAAGAGATAGGTTGTATCGTATGCCCCTTTATTTTTATTTTTCTAACAATATATTATATTGATGCTGTATTTAAATCCCAAATTATCTTATTAAATTGAGTAAACATATTATTTAAAAAGTCTTGGCAGTTTTTTGTCTCTCGTGTTTACTTTCATTTTAAGCAATTACGTCGTTGTTCCACCTGATGATTATGTCATGACATGAGTTGGTAGACAGGTAAACGGGGCTCTCACGCCATACATATATTTGTGATCTTCATATTTCATGTCACGCGGAAAAGTGGGGTATCAAATGAAAGGTATTGAAGAGTAGATTACAAAAATATATGTAACCCTTGTGGATTTTGTCATTGCATCATTGATAAATATGTACTTCTTTGAACAGCAACAATAACCATTAATTAACAAAACCGTGATGAATAGTGCTTATAAAACGCTTAGATAATAAGACTCAAGTGGTCATTTTTATTTTGCAGAATGTGGGAAATAGTCCAGTCACAAGAGGTTCAAAAAGGGGGTCCACCGTGCGTTTGGTGCAGGAAATGATTTTATTTTTTTATGCCCTCAGGCATGATTAGGAGATGTCAAATCCAAATTTGCGACCTCTAAATCAGGGCGGATAACTTTTGGTGGGCTAAAAACCACGATTATTTTGCACATTTTTCGGTTTTTCGCCTAAAGAAAAAAAAGATTGTAGCGAAACTATTAAGAATTGCCCCATGGTATATACAGTGCTATTTGTTGCAAATGATGAGTAGAATCCGCCCTCTTTGTTTGTTACAATTTCGACCAAACACCCTGTATATTTGTACTCTTCTCATTTGTAGCTTTTATTTAATACCCTACTTAAAATTTAATTAATTGTAATTGCATAAAATGAAAGTAAACACGAGAGACAAATAAGTTTCTAGTCCTTTTAGTCCAGTCACGAGGGGAAGTCCACCGTGCGTTTGGTGCAGGAAATAATTTTATTTTTTTGTGTCCTCAGGCATGATTAGGAGATGTCAAATCCAAATTTGCGACCTCTAAATCAGGGCGGATAACTTTTGGTGGGCTAAAAACCACGATTATTTTGCACATTTTTCGGTTTTTCGCCTATAACTTGAAAACGGCTGGTCCTGTCGACAAAATAGTTCTATTCACACTTAAAGAGCACAAAATATCCTTTCAAATGCTCTGGTCGAAATTATTTCTACTCCAATTTCTAGTGGTTCTACAGAACTTTGAAAATTGCTAAAATTTTCAAATTTTTAAGCTTTTTAATATTGAACTCCTACTTAATGTTGGTCTAAAGCATTTAAAACTTCTCCAAAAGACTTAAATCGCTTTTAGATGGGTGTGGTAAGGTCAGGGAAGTGTTTCAGGGGAGGGGAGGGGGTTGTTTGGGGCAAGGGTGGGGGAAGTAAGTAACGGAAGAAATATTTAATTATTGCAGCGTAAAACGCAGTCCATTCACGACTTTTGCTGTGCAAAATTTATTTTGATGAGGGGGGGGGGGGGGGGGGAGTTAGGAGGTTTAGGAACCTAGTACCGGGCCATCATTTAAAAATACCTGAGAGAAAATAAATACAAACAAATCAGTTTCAGACCATTCTAAAACCAAATCCGAAAAAAAACCATAGATATATCTTTGTGTATGTTTGTATTCTTTCTTTAACAATCGTCTCTTAAAACAATTATCGCTTCACCTTCACTGAGATCGCTGTCACACATAAACAATCGATTATACTTATTTTAGACGTTTATCAGCAAATATATATATACCACAAATGCACAAACAACAGCATTACCTGTAAAATAAGCAAAGCAGATTAAGAAGTATTACATATTGGTATGTAATGCAGGGATTACAAGGGATGCCCCTTGAACAGGTGCTTAGGCCAATTTTAATAGTACTGCGCTTTCCAATTAATTTTTTTCAAATTGATGATCATTTATAGACCGAAAGCTACATCAAATAAATAGGAAGCGCACGCAAATAGGTTTAGAATTTAAGCGAGCCTGGCTGGTGCACACAATATTTTGTCAAACACACAAATATATGGATACAAACATACACAAAGATATATCTATGGTTTTTTTTCGGATTTGGTTATAGAATGGTCTGAAACTGATTTGTTTGTATTTATTTTCTCTCAGGTATTTTTAAATGATGGCCCGGTACTAGGTTCCTAAACCTCCTAACTCCCCCCCCCCCCCCCTCATCAAAATAAATTTTGCACAGCAAAAGTCGTGAATGGACTGCGTTTTAAGCTGCAATAATTAAATATTTCTTCCGTTACTTACTTCCCCCACCCTTGCCCCCAAACAACCCCCTCCCCTCCCCTGAAACACTTCCCTGACCTTACCACACCCTTCTAAAAGCGATTTAAGTCTTTTGGAGAAGTTTTAAATGCTTTAAAACACATTAAGAAGGAGTTCAATATTAAAAAGCTTAAAAATATGAGTTTTTTTCGATTTTGGAAAATTTTAGCAATTTTCAAAGTTCTGTAGAACCACTAGAAATTGGAGTAGAAATAATTTCGACCAGAGCATTTGAAAGGATATTTTGTGCTCTTTAAGTGTGAATAGAACTATTTTGTCGACAGGACCAGCCGTTTTCAAGTTATAGGCGAAAAACCGAAAAATGTGCAAAATAATCGTGGTTTTTAGCCCACCAAAAGTTATCCGCCCTGATTTAGAGGTCGCAAATTTGGATTTGACATCTCCTAATCATGCCTGAGGACACAAAAAAATAAAATTATTTCCTGCACCAAACGCACGGTGGACTTCCCCTCGTGACTGGACTAAAAGGACTAGAAACTTATTTGTTTCTCGTGTTTACTTTCATTTTATGCAATTACAATTAATTAAATTTTAAGTAGGGTATTAAATAAAAGCTACAAATGAGAAGAGTACAAATATACAGGGTGTTTGGTCGAAGATGTAACAAACAAAGAGGGCGGATTCTACTCATCATTTGCACAAATAACACTGTATATACCATGGGGCAATTCTTAATAGTTTCGCTACAATCTTTTTTTTCTTTAGGCGAAAAACCGAAAAATGTGCAAAATAATCGTGGTTTTTAGCCCACCAAAAGTTATCCGCCCTGATTTAGAGGTCGCAAATTTGGATTTGACATCTCCTAATCATGCCTGAGGGCATAAAAAAATAAAATCATTTCCTGCACCAAACGCACGGTGGACCCCCTTTTTGAACCTCTTGTGACTGGACTATTTCCCACATTCTGCAAAATAAAAATGACCACTTGAGTCTTATTATCTAAGCGTTTTATAAGCACTATTCATCACGGTTTTGTTAATTAATGGTTATTGTTGCTGTTCAAAGAAGTACATATTTATCAATGATGCAATGACAAAATCCACAAGGGTTACATATATTTTTGTAATCTACTCTTCAATACCTTTCATTTGATACCCCACTTTTCCGCGTGACATGAAATATGAAGATCACAAATATATGTATGGCGTGAGAGCCCCGTTTACCTGTCTACCAACTCATGTCATGACATAATCATCAGGTGGAACAACGACGTAATTGCTTAAAATGAAAGTAAACACGAGAGACAAAAAACTGCCAAGACTTTTTAAATAATATGTTTACTCAATTTAATAAGATAATTTGGGATTTAAATACAGCATCAATATAATATATTGTTAGAAAAATAAAAATAAAGGGGCATACGATACAACCTATCTCTTTGGTCCTCAATAACACTCCTTTATTTTTCAAAATAAAATTGTCGAAACGTGACATGTGCCATATTATCTTAGCGTTTTATAAGAACTTTTCATCACGGTTTTGTTAATTTTAATTGTTGCTGTTCAAGGAAGATCATATTTATCAATGATGCCAAGATGCAGTTTCGTTATCAGTATAAAAATCAACCTGGAGGCGCCGGGCATCGATCCCGGTACCTCTCACATGCTAAGCGAGCGCTCTACCATCTGAGCTACGCCCCCGGATGTTCTATGGATGGACTAATTAACTCTTGATTTAGATACAATCAACATTGTTACGTGTGATTGTTATATTATGTACCTCATTTACGATAGAACCATCCCATATGGCAGTGTTTCCCAAACTTTTAACATCTGTGTACCCTTTCTATAATTTTCGTAACACTAAGTACCCCTCGTTAAAAAAAAAAATCATTTCTATTTTGGTTGTCTTTTATTATATAATTATTTTTTACTGGTCTTATAATTACTTTGCTTTGTAAGTTTCAACACAAGTTTCCGTTTCCCCAATTTTGAACAACTTCCTATGATTCAATCTTCCACAAATTTTGCACATAGAAACAACTATGGTGAAGAATACAGAAAAAGAAAGAAAAAAAAAAGTTTAAAATAAGAACAGTTTTGAAAAATGGCATTTTTATATTAATTATTTTTTATTTTCTAATAGTGTCAATCGGTATTGTTCTTTAAAAAAATTAAATCATATAAATATAAACTACTTTCTTTCTATAAAACGGTAATTCGTTCCCACTTATATTGAAACATTTTCAACACTTTAGGTTTAATCCTTTTTAAAAATGGAAATTAAAAACTTTCTATTTGTCAAATATTTACAAATTATTACTCTTAAAAAGTAATTTTTCCAAAACTAAAACAATTAAAACCACGGTGTTAGGTCTAATAATGTGATCCACTTCACTCATTGGGATTTATCCCACGACTCTAGTCGTCATGTAACAAATCTAACAAGAAATAGGATGAATAAATAAAACAATAGACTGCCAATTAGTGTGGCACATAGCTTCCTCGCATCCTATCATGTACTTTATTGTTATATTAACATTAAAATTATTGTTATATTACTTTATTGTTAAATTATGTATTTTGTAAAAACTATTAATAGTTTTAGTGATCTTTAACACTTCACAGCGTCACTGTTGGTTTTACTAAAAAAATTTATTTAAAAAAAAAATGCTTGTCTCATTGAATAGATGAAGTAAGATTTTTTTCTCGACCTAAAATTCCTATTTTAAATTTGAAGTTTACGTTTACACAAGCGTTGCTCGTGAACGCTTGGACTGAAAACGTTGTCCAACGTCCTGGGCATTGGTGAAATTAACAGAACATGTCTACCAAATATTTATCAAAATCGGTCGACATTTACTCAAGTTATCGTTACACGTTTCATAATTCGCAGACACACAGACAGACAGACACGAGACCAAAAATGTTCCCTGATGTCTGAAACTGATTTCTGTTTTGGAATTTTTAAAATCGGATACATAAAACTTTTAGGTTCTCAAAAGTGAACACAATGCTTCCGTTACCTTCGGTAAGCAGCTCGGAAGCAATACTAATAATAAAATATGCGTAAAAAAAAAAAAAAATAGTACATAAACGAAAACAAAAATCCAATTTAAGAAATAAATTAACAGGGAACCAAATTATGATGAACTCTGTGGCCTCAACATAAACAATTTTATCCTTCTCAGGATAAAATTGACTGCTCAGTCAAAGCCCGGTGCAGCGCGTACCCCCATCAAACTCTTGCCGTACCCCCAGGGGTACGCGTACCACACTTTGGGAAACACTGCCATATGGCAATAAGATGTGAAAGAGGAGTTTATAGTCCAACAAAAAAAAAGTAAAGCTCATAATTTATAGTGTTTTGGCGCTAACCTCCAAAACTCATAAAAATGTAAAAAATAATTCTCGAGAACGGTTCCGACGATTTTTATTAAAAAAATGTAGTCCTTTTTAATGCGAATATAGTGTTATAAGTCCGTTCCTAGGAAAAATCTAGGGTCATGGACACCTTCCTGGGGCCCGCTCTTAGAAGTCCGTTTACGGGGGCTTTTTCGGGGGCGTGTATCGTTTTTCCTATTCACTTAAAAAATACAAAAAAACAATTTTTTCCCTTTTTGCGAGACCTACAAAAAAGGTCCTTTGCGTCGGACCGCTGCGGTCGACCGTATTCGTGTTATGCCCAAAATCTAGTTTCTGAGATATTGATGGAAATAAGTCTGATTTTTGTAAAAAAAAAAAAAAATAAATCGAAAACAAAAAGTAAACCACTACCTGCAGAAGACTTTTTAAATAATATGTTTACTAAATTTAATAAGATAATATGGGATTTAAATACAGTATCAATATATTTATTTAAAAAAATAAAAATAAAGGGGGCATACGACACAACCTATCTCTTTGGTCCTCAATAACACTCCTTTATTTTGCAAAATAAAAATGTCGAAACGTGCCATATTATCTAACAGTTTTATAAGAACTTTTCATCACGGTTTTGTTCATTTAATTGTTGCTGTTTAAGATGTATAATAATTAATAATGCTATGATGCAGTTTCTTTATTAGTATAAAAATCAACCTGGAGGCGCCGGGCATCGATCCCGGTACCTCTCACATGCTAAGCGAGCGCTCTACCATCTGAGCTACGCCCCCGGATGATTATTAGGATGGACAAATTAACTTTTGGTTTAGACACAATCAACATTGTTACGTGACAGTGCCATTGTTATATTATATTATGTACCTTATTAGGGTCCGTAGGCAAAACCAAGGACCCTTATATTTTCCTGCGTGTGTCTATCCGTCCGTCCTCTCGCGTGCTCTCACGGCTACACCTTTCGTCCGATCACTTTTAAATTTGGCATGTATGTGTCTTGTACCTGCCCAAATATTTTAAAAATATAGCGACTTAAAAAAAATATTTTTCAAAAAAATTAGGGTAAAATAACTTAAGGGTTCAAATTTTTTTTCGACACCGTGAGGGGTATCATATGAAAGGGTACGTCGAGCTGATAACAAAAATATATAATTCTTTGGATATAACTTTGATAGGGCGAGCGTAGGCGAGTTAGAAGCGGGTTTGAAACGTGTCCCCCCCCCCCCCCCCTCTATCTCGCTTATATGAAGTGCAAATAATCTAAAAAAATTCCTGAACATTCTTTGACCAAAAGTAAAGATACCACTTTTTGGAAATTTCGAAAAAAATATTACTTTATTTTTTATTGACAAAATAGTTTTTTTTTTTTTTATAATTATGGTCTTTTCGATGTATTTATATGGTTGTAGTCCGGTTCAGTGGCAAAAAAATCCTTTATCAGAGTGTGTTTTGAGAATATCAGACCCTTAGAATGGTTCAAAGTAAGCAGCTTTTTAGCATTTTAAAAAAACACTGTTTATACACTTTACAGTTAAACACTATATAGTGTGGCCTACGGACCCTCGCTGTGTGCTGACTAGCACTCACTTGACCTATTTATTTACGATAAAACCATCCCATATGGCAATAAGATGTGAAAGAGGAGTTTTTAATCCAACAAATTAAAAGCAAGGCTCATAATTTATAGTGTTTTGGCGCTACCCTCCAAAACACTGGAAAAATGTAAAAAAAAATTCTTGAGAACGGTTCCGACGATTTTTATTAAAAAAATGTAGTCCTTTTAAATGCAAATATAATGTTATAAGTCCTTTCCTAGAAAAAATCTAGTTTTCGAGATATTGATGGAAATAAATCTGATTTTTTTAAAAAAAGAAAAATAAATAAATAAAACAAAAAGTAAACCACCACCTGCTGAAGACTTTTTAAATAATATGTTTACTCAATTTGGGATTTAAATACAGTATCAATATATTTTGTTAGAAAAATAAAAATATAGGCATACGACACAACCTCTCTCTTTGGTCCTTAATAACTCTCTTTTATTAAATATTAAACACAAACAATGATCGACAAAAGAAAATGGCAAGACGTCTCGTATACAGCTCTAGAATCTCACTCTCCCTCTCTCAGGTCCACCAACAATATAACGATTATAATAATAATTTATTTATTAAACTAAGATTTTCAACAATATATATATATATATAATAATTATATTATTATATATGAAGTTACTTTATACATTTATCGGACCATTATAAAGAGATTAACCTAATTCGTAAAATTACTCGTCCGGGGGCGTAGCTCAGATGGTAGAGCGCTCGCTTAGCATGTGAGAGGTACCGGGATCGATGCCCGGCGCCTCCAGGTTAATTTTATTCATTAATTGAAACTAATAATAGTGCCAACTGATAGGAGCTAGGAATAAAGAAGCATTATTCATTGATTGACGACACGTTCGGGTTCGGGTCATTTTGGTGGTTGTTGATCTAAGATACTCGTACAATATTAATCAAATAGACAAATACATACTTTATACATATTAAAAAATTCAAAAGAGAGTTAATATCTGTCATAATAATGAGTAGGACTCGTGCTCAGAGCAAGGAAGGGGTAGAGGGAACTATACTATAATATTATAATCTGGGTATCAAAAAGTGGTTCATTATGCTCCACCCCGATACTATAGCTAGGTGTCCACCTGAGACTAAATCTCGAGATTAGTCTCAAAACCTTGTCCACTTTAGAGCAACATCAGACCCGGTCGAGTCTCCGAGACTACTCTCAGGTTTGTGTCCACCTGAGAGATCCATCAGACAGTTCCTTCTAAGACTCGCCCAATGGAGGTTTCCCGTCAGCATTAAATGTTAAATATTGATGCTTGCCTAACAATTTTTTGGTGGGTGGGATTTGCACACTCTAGAAAATGATCTAAAAATTGAAAAGGCTTTTTTCTAATATTGGTAAATCTTGTAGAAATACACCATATGTTGAGACGCTATTCCTATAAACATTGCAATATTATTATAATAAAATATGTATTAATAACTAGCAAGCTAGGAATCAGTTGCTAGAATTATCATGTAGGCCAAGCGAATAAATAATCCCTTTTATAGAAAAAACCATGAAAGATTGAACCTTTTATATCAATTCATACACATTACGATAATAAAATTACAATGGTAAACGAAACAAGTAATAGAATATTTATTGTAGATTTTTTTTTTTTTTTTTAATTTTATGAAAAGTATTAAGTAAGTCTTTTCCTGGGAAAATCTAGTTTCCGAGATATTGATGGAAATAAATCTATTTTTTTTTTTTAAATTAAAAAAATCGAAAGCAAAAAGTAATAGATAATATGGAATTTAAATACAATTTAAAATTGAGAAAACAACTTTTTACCGACATCTTACGTTCTAAAGTAACGATTTAATAAAACTTCATATGCCTAAAGTACAATTGAAACATGCATGTAAAATGTCAACTTGATACAAACAGTAGTTTTTGTGTAGTGAGTGATACATTTATAATAATTGTTTATAAGCTACTGCGGGTGGTTAAGATTCTTATAGGTGTATAATTATATAATAGGTTCATCTAGGAAGGTGACCTTTGTACCACGTACCCTAACTTTTCCCAAGACTACCTCTCTCACTTATCTTAAACTATGACATTCATCACCATTAATAAATTCCTTAATATTCAGAATTGTATTGCAATACGCTCGCTTCAATGATAGAGCCACGCGATGCCTAGTTATAAGTCATTCTTATTTAGTTTTTCATATGTCTATAACTGTGTTTTTATTTATAAATGTAAAGTATGGGCTTAGTGGGTCAGGGATTAGAAAGTTATTTCGATTAATGCTGCATAACCTGAAATGCTTAAAAGTGAAGCTTGTAGAGTATAGCATATTTTTAATCGGTTTTTAGGGTCCGTAGGCAAAACCAAGGACCCTTATATTTTCCTGCGTGTGTCTGTCTGTCCGTCCGTCCTTCGACTTTATCTCACGGCTACACCTTTCGTCCGATGACTTTGAAATTTGGCATGTATATGTCATGTACTATCCTCACATATTAAAAATATAGCGACTTAAAAAAAAAAAATTTCAAAAAAAATTAGGGTAAAAAAACTTAATGGTTACATTTTTTTTTTTTCGACACCGTGAGTATTATAAGAAAGGGTACGTCGAGCTGATTACAAAAATAATTATTTGGTTATAACTTTGATAGGGCGAGCGTGGGCAAGTTTGAAGTGGGTGTGAAACGTGCCCCCCCCCCCTTTCTATCTCGGCAAAAAAATACTTTATCAGAAGTTTATTTATGTGTTTTGAGAATATCAGGCCCATAGGATAGTTCAAAGTAAGCTTTTTAGCATTTTAAAAAACACCATCAATAGGGTACTACTTAAACTATACAGTGTGGTGGCCTACGGACCCTCGCTGTGTGCTGACTAGCACACACTTGACCTGTTTATTCATTAGAGTATTCATTTGTTGCAAATCTAGTAATAGTTTTACCATTCTATAAATTTGATTAGAAACATGAGTCATTATAAAAAAAATTAATATTTATCTATATATTTTTTATGGCTAATATTAATGATTAAATTTCATTAAATGGAATGCTTAAATGCTTAAATGGATATGCTTTGATGATGATTAAACTTTTATCAAATAAATTAATCTATGGTAGAAAGATGCGGTGAAGATTAAACCAGGGCTATATTAGTAACAATTCAGTGAGCTACTTAGATTAATTTTTATTTCGCCTACATAATTTTTCACCAATTTATAGTAAATATCGGATTTAAAATATGTCTGCTGAATTGTAAAAAAGAGTTAGTTTTAAATTTGCAAAATCAGTATAATATTACCGTTTACCATGTTTGACAAAAATGCGACATAGTGACTATATACTTTTTTTTAAAAACATAACATTTTGAATTTAATTAAAATTCGATTTACCTGTAAAAATCAATTTACTCAGAGTAGTGGAAATAAAAACTAATATCTTCCAGGATTATAAAATGTTATATTAAAAACATATTTTATTTACTTATTCAAATAATTTTAGTTGGATTTAAACTTGGTTTATTTAAATATTATTCCCGGAAAATTTCAGAATGCAGCATATATTTCTTTCAAGATATATATTTTTAATTTAAATTTAAATTTGTTTTAATTTCCCATTTCTTAAAATTAAAAAACAAATGAATGTTCGATCCTATCAGGAAAGAAGTGAAAAACCTTCATGATTCTTTAATGAAGGTAAATTTTAACGATTCCTGAACAAAAAAAATCCTGAGACGTTACTGAATTTTAGAGATGTAATAAATAATGAATTTAAATGCCTAGAGGGACAATACCCAACTAGATTTTACGAAGTATAAATAAGTGTTTAATTGAAAAAAATATATGTGAGTTATTTTCATTAAACTGATTTATATTATGGCATAAATTTCATCTTCTAATTTTGTTCGACCTTAGAAATGGACCCTGCGCTTGCTTGGTTAACGGTAGACCATCACTAAGAAGTCATAATTTGAATTATTCTGTTAAAGTTAAATTCACAAGTACAAAACATTCTGTGACGGTTGTATATTCGCGTCTGGTTGATGATTTGGAGCCATTAGGAGAGGCAAGGAAAGCCAGAGGAATATTCATGACTTGCTTCCCCTAATCAATACCAGAACTAATTAGAATATTCCGAAGCTTCAAGTGAATGCGAACCCCTGAAATTGCTGTCCCCTACAATTTCTACTGTTCACCACCCATCACCCATACATATACATACACATAACACATTGTGAGAATTAATGTAACCAACAGAAAATTAATCAAAGCGTCTATTATAAAATCCAACACACAAAGCCCTACTAATTTAAATATTCATTTAATCTTTGACAAAAAAAGTCTCATTTCTATGTCGTTGGCACTAAATGAACCAAGCCATCGAGTACATTAATTAAATATGTCTAAAAGATTATCAATAATGAAACATCTCCATTTCGAACAATTCCTTCCAGTGGAATTTTCTCTACAAATAATTATGTAAAATTGCTTTTCAAATCTTCAACTAGTTGTCCATTATGTACACTGAAGTAAAATAAAATAATATTATGATGATATTAAATCCAGAAAAATCAGAGGATACCAATATCTTCTCTACTGGCTTATCTATCTGTCTGCTTTGTCCAAAAATACTTACTTATTAATTACTTCATTTTTTAGTAACTTCAAAATTAAGTTTATTACTTGTGTAGTTGTAATACTTGAATTATAGAAGTGTCAACAGTACTGACTTATTTTGTTGTAATTTCAAATTCAATTACAATGCTCATTTCTATAAATGTATCAAATAAAATTTATATAGCTATATTTATTGTAAAATATATATTTTTGAAACTTATTCTAGCCTATGTGGTTTTTTTTTTTTTTTTTTTTTTTTTTTTTATGATAAATAAAAATAAGTGCTCTTCAAGCAGGGGAGATTCAACTCATATATAATAAATTATTAAGAACGCTCAACTCAAAAAAAGGAAAAGGAAAAATAGATATGCAAATTTATAATTCATTTTACTCTCTCAATCTCTTACTATCCCACTTCCCAAATTGGTAGACGGTAAAAATAGTCATTAAATTAGAGTGGCACTAGTATAATGATCCCACTCTAAAATGAAAGTGTGGTTGCTAAACAGCTATCGATTACTAATGGGGTCACTTATATACGTTCATTGAAAATCAATAAACCCTCCTAATTTCATCAAAACAGGATCATATAATATACCCATAATATATAATATATCTTTTAGTATTACCTACTTAAATTCAAGAACAGTTACCCTATATAATATATTACGGAACTCCTTTTGTTCCTATTAAATAGGATCGAACATTACTTACTTCATGTGTAAAATGTAACCTGGAGGCGCCGGGCATCGATCCCGGTACCTCTCACATGCTAAGCGAGCGCTCTACCATCTGAGCTACGCCCCCGGATAGTCTGTGGAAGGACTAATTAACTCTTGATTTAGATACAATCAACATTGTTATGTGTCATTGTATTTGTACCTCATTTACGATAAAACCATCCCATGTGACAATAAGATGTGCAAGAGGGGTTTTTAATCCGACAAATAAAAAATATTTACTTAAAGGCAATCTAAATTTTTTACTTATTATTTAATATTTTCTTTTCTACAAAATGTATGTTAAAATTATTCTAAAATGTTATAAAAAGCCTGATTAAGGAGGTTTTTAATATGGCAATAAAATATTTAAATAAAAATTACTACCTCTTACGAACCCGAATTATGGCTGGGTTTAAATATAATTTGCTTACCTAAAGCAGTTATCCGATTTTCAGAAACAAAATATCGCATTCGTATCCGAGATCCGAGTCACGAGTATAGGCCCGACGCATATTGAACCCACGCCACACACAGCCCACACACAGGCCACGTCAACCCACGCCACGCACAGCCCACACACAGGCCACGTCAACCCACTCAAGTCCCACGTCCACGTATGGGCTAGGCACCGCATATTGAAACCCAGTCCACGCCCAACCATGGTCTCTTCTACATTACTTCTTCTCGATCTCGAATCAGAATCTGAGGTGGAGGAACTAAGCTATTATTCATTTATTAAGTAAAACAAAAAAGAAAGGTAGACAAAATAAATATTTACGTATGAGAGATTCCTCTGGAGAATTTAAATTGTGTCAGGAAATTCCTGAAAAGGTGTTAAGAAAAACTTTCCGGCTGAACAGGGTCTCGTTCCATATAGGTTCCCATGATACAAAGTAAAATAAAATAAATAAAAGGTTTTTTGTATTAAAAAACTATATTTAATATTATTAAAAATATAGATATAATATATGCGGAAGGTAACTTAATAGAAGCTATATGTATTATTTTATCTTATTATGTTTAACAAATTCTTAGCTTATGCAATTTTAGCAATGATTAATTAATTAGGATAATGGATTGAAAAAAAGTGTTTAATAATTATAATTTGGTATTAATAATATATTTGTTCTTTTTCTTTTGACTTCTTTTATTTATTATAACGAAAGTTACATTTTCGTCGAATATTTTATTTTTTTTTTTTACTTGGTTAGTTTTGTTTTTATTACTGGTCTTATATTACTTTGCTTTGTAAGTTTCATCGCACATTTCCGTTTCCCCAATTTTGAACCTCTTCCCGTGATTCAATCCTCCTCAAATTTTGCACATAGATACAACATAGGTGAACAATACAGAAACCAAAAAAAAAAAAAAAAAAAAAAAAAAATGGCGTCAAATTTATTTGCTTTTCAAGTTTCATCGCACACCTATTACCCCAATTTTGAACCACTTACCGTCATTCAATCTTCCCCAAATTTTGCACATACATACAACTAAGGTGAAGAATACAGAAACCAAAAAAAATAAAAACAAAAACAAAATGGCGTCAAATTTATTTGCTTTTTAAGTTTCATCGCACACCTATTACCCCAATTTTGAACCACTTCCCGTCATTCAATCTTTCCCAAATTTTGCACATAGATACAACTAAGGTGAAGAATACAGAAACCAAAAAAAAAAAAAAAAAAAAAAAAAAAAAAATTGAAAATAAGACCAGTTTTGAAAAATTGCATTTTTATATTAATTATTATTTAATTGTTTGATTAATTATATAATCATGTTAAATTAATTGTATTATTTACCTAACTTAATATTTATAGAAATAAAGTATTTTATAATAAAAATAAATTAATTTATTTCATCTTTAAGCTTGTTTCACATGTAATCTTGATAGCTGGTATTTTATAATTTATAATACTGGATTCTGTGGCACAAGGCAAATTAGTTCCTCGATATCCACAGCAAAAGTCTGACCCACGGCCCACGAAATCTGGCACAAACCTGTCCACGCATGGGTGACGACTGAGTGGGCTAGCCGAGGAGTGGGTGCAATATGCGGCAATGTTAGGAACCTATAGTTCACAAAACCCCCCACGCGTGGGCTGTGGGCCAAAAGGCCCGGCGCATATTGAACCCATGCCACACACAGGCCACGTTCAACCCACACCCCTCCACGGAATCCCCCACTTCCACGCATGGGCTAGGCACCGCATATTGAAACCCAGTCCCGTCCCAACCATGGTCTCTCCTACATCTCTTTTAGATGAATTAATTAGGATAAGGGATAGAAAAAAAGAAGTGTTTAATAATTATAATTCAGTATTAATAATAGATTTTTACTTTCTCGTATAAAGAGAAAGTATTGTGATGGCGCGAAAATTCGATTTTGAGATTTTGATGGATTTACACGTTTTGAGGTCCTCTGAGTCCAAAAAAGTGGTTTTTAAAAAATGTCTGTCCGTCGTCTGTCGTCTGTCGTCTGTGCAGACGCCTGGAGCCTAAACTACTGAGCCGATTTTGACGGAATTTGGCATACATGTTCAGAAAAATCATACCCCGAGGCGAAATCGAGAAATTAATTTTAGCTCTAAATTTGGGGGCGCTACCCCCCAAAAACTCTGAAAGAACATGAAAAAAAATTATTTCTCGAAAACGGTTCCGACGATTTTGATTAAAAAATGCTAAAATGTAGTCCATTTGAATACAAATCCAACGATATAAGCCGTTTTCCCGGGAAAAATCTAGTTCCTGAGAAATTAGCTTAAAACGCGGACGGAGAGAGCCCGGGTTCGATTCCCCACCCAGGAGAAGTTATTTTTATAATATATTTTGATGAAAAGTTCAATAATATTTAAATGTACATTTGAAAACTAATAAATGGAAACACTGGGCTAAGTAATTATTAACTCGTGAAAGTTTTTCTGAGTTGTCTCGGACCGATTTTTTCTTTTTCTTTTGACTTCTTTTATATGTTATAACTAAACTATAATTTTCGTAGATTGGTTTATTTATTTTTATCTACGATTGTTACGAAATATAAACATTTTTTTAAAGGACCATTTAGTAATAATTTATTATTTTTAATAGCTAACACATATTTTAATTCTGGTAGGACTCCACTTCAAAATTATCCAATAAGTTTTTGAATAACATGATTAATGTACGAGCTAGAGTGAAGTGAATAAGAAAAACTGACTTTAGGACAGCTACGGTTGTTACAAACTCGCGTTTTGAACATTTTTGCAGCGGTTAAAATTAAGCGGCGCATTATTTTTTTGCTTGTTTGTAGTTCTCTAAGCTTAACTGAGTTACCATGAAGAAAAATCCTGTCAATTATGTGAAAATCGCTCCAGTTATTCATCTAGGACATGAAAATTGCACTATAAATTAGAATCACCCTTATAACGCCCGCACGCAAGATAAAAAAAATGCACCCTTTATTACTTAACAATGTAAATAGATATTATGATCGAGTAACAGTGAGTTGTAACAATAGGAATCAAATAAGTAGCTTAGGCAATCTTAAGGAAATTATTAAAAAAATATACTGCCAATTGGTGTGGCACATAACTTCCTATCACGTACTTCATTGATTTTATACTTTTTCTAGCCATTATTGTCTAATTGTTTCCCCCCTTTTTTTCATCTGTAAAAATTATTTGGATTTTTTTAACATAACTTAATGTATCAATTTAGCAAAAGTTAAAGAGCGCAGACGGTTCAAATTACTCTTGGACTATCTGCGAACTACTTTCAATAAACTATAAAAGTTTCATACAAATCAGATAAGTACTTAAGAAGCTATAGGAATAAATAAATGTATGTTTGTGCGCATGTGGAAGATAAAAAATAGCGCAGAAGGTTGAAACTTATATGGGACCAACAATAAGCTAATTATAACCTACCATCCAAATTTCATTAAAATCGGACTTGAAGTTTTTAAGATATGTTGGTTCGCAAAAATTGAACGACAGACCGATGGACTGAACGACCGACAGACCGATGGACTGAACGACCGACAGACAGAGACGGAACCATGTTCCCTGATGTCTGAAACGGATTTCTGTCTTGGAATTTTTGAAATCGGAGACCTACATTTTTTTCGTTCTTCAGAACGATCACATAACTACCGTTACCTTTGGTAAGCTCGGAAGCAAAATTAGTAATAGACTTCAAAAATAGACTGCTAAGTGGTGTGGCACATAGCTTCCTCACATCCTATCACGTACTTGATTTTATGCTTTAACAGTTTTACAAGCTATTATTGTCCAATTAGCAATTATTGTTTTAATGTATTACATGAATTAAAGTATCAATTTAGCAAAAGTTAAAGAGCGTAGACGGTTCCAATCAATTTGCAGCTATCTGCAAGTTACTACCCTTTTACTTTCGAATTTAATAGTTCGATAAACTATAAAAGTTTCATGCAAATCAGATATGTACTGGTGGAAGAGAAACAAATAAGCGTCGAAGGTTGAGACTTAAATGGAACCAACAATGAACTACTATATACATTTAATTAAAATCGGACTTGTAGTTTGTAAGATATGTTGGTTCGCCAAAATTGAGCTACAAACCGACAGACCGACAGGCCGCAGACAAACACGGAACTAAAAATGTCCCCTTATGTCTGAAACGGATTACTGTCTTGGAGTTTTTGAAATCGGAGTCTTAAAAATGTTTCGCTCTTCAGAACGATCACATAGCTTCCGTTACCTTCGGTAAGCTCGGAAGCAAAATAAATATAACAATCTTAATCTTAAATATATATAAGATTGGAGTGGTGTCTACATTTATCTGATTTGGTTCAAATTTTGTATTTCCACTAAATGATAGTCCTGATAACGAATTAAAGTTTAGAAAATGTTGTCTGTGCGTCAATCATAACCAAACGCCCGACCAGATTTTGTTGGTATATGGATACTATCTTAAGCTCAATTCTACGGATAATATAGACTATAAAACTTTTTGGAAGCTCAATATAGGGCGGAGATCAGGGCTTCTAAATAGATTTAAAAATTCTAATTTCATTTCTTATAAAAAATTTATAACCAAAATTTAAAGCCTAAGCAGAAGGAGCTACAGACAATATTTTAAGTTTTGTGAAAATTTCTGTAGGAGAAACTGTTAAAGAAATAACCATTTTTTGATGCGGTCCCCTTTAATTTTCAATTTAAGAGATTTCTATTTTAGGTCTTCATGGGTATAAAAACCAACTACGTTTTTTTGGCAATATTTCGTCCTTATTTTAGGACATTTTCAAGCATTATACTTATTTCCAATTGTGTGAGAATTAAATTTATGTGTCAGGTAGTCAATTAAAGAGTGATACATATTTCCATATCCCACTCTTAATTCCGTCATTAGGAAATTCCATAAAGTAAATTAAATTAAAAATCATTTCTCTCACACACAATTAGAGTCATAGTGTAATCTTTGCTCATGACTCATGTCTATAATTGTGTGTGAGAGAAATGATTTTTAATTTAATTTACTTTATGGAATTTCCTAATGACGGAATTAAGAGTGGGATATGGAAATATGTATCACACTTTAATTGACTTTGAAATAAGTTTTCAATCTTAGTCAAAAAATATTTAGGTTTATTTTTTAAACAAATCAAAAAGACACTAAATAGTTTATGATTCACACATTAAAAAAAGATAATTCCAATTTCAACCCAGGGATGTGAAAAGACACAGGGGGATACAAAAGTAAAATACTGCTGCTTTTCCCGGAAAGTTATCTTTTAAGAATTTTTCATAAGTAGTCGGAATCAATTAATAATTTGGGATATTTTCAAATTATCTTATCAAAGCGGAGTCGCGTGGAATCTAGATATTATCGCTTTGTAAAATATTTAAGGTAACAAAAATATCAATATGTTATAACAAAAATATTAGGAAACTAATGTTTATTTAAAGAACGAGTAATGAAATTAAAATAATACAGGTAAAAATAGAACACATTAAAATAAAGCATTAAGGTTAACATTATACTTAATAACCAAAAAAATTGTATAACTTCACAAAAATTAAAGCTAAAATATACATAAAAAAATAAATTGTGTAAAAAATAAACGGCCTTTAAAGTTTAAGTAAAGTTTTATACGCACCTTAATATGTGCAAAATTATCAATTATATCGTTAAAATAAAATGTCCTTGACGTTTCAACCTCCACACTTAAGACTGCAAGTTTCTTAGAACGGTTTTTTTTTAATTTACTTGCATAAACAATATATTTGATGAAATAGGTAGATATATATATATATATTTTTTAATATACCCTTTAATGCAGGGATTCCCAACGGGGTCCAGGTGGACCCTTGGGGATCTATGGAAATTTAAAAGGGGTCTATAGTATCCAGGGGTCTATTGGGGGTCGTTGATAAATTTTAAAAGGTTTCAATATTTGAATATTGATTATTTCAAGAATCTAAACGAAAAATTAGCGTATCGTTCTAAAGCGGAAATTAAATAATTTCTTAAGCCGTCAACTTCTGTAAATAATAATGGGTTAGAAGCCTCTTACAATATTTATATGTTAATTGCAAAAGCCTGGATAAAATAGGCAAAGCAATAAAAGAGGCAATAAAAGAATTAAAACTGTCATGAAAATGAACCCTGAACCAGTGGTGAAAAGTATTCCGCACAGTAATTCCTACATACAACGTCGAACGTCCTATGGATGAAATGTCAGAAGATACTAAAAAATCCTTAATTCGTGAATTGCAAAACAGTACATTCTGTGTAGCTGGATGAATCCACTTTTTGTAGAAACATAGTATTTTGATATTACATGTTCGATATTATAGCTCATTTATATCGATATTCAGTTTATATCGAGTTTTTTTGTGATAATCAATGAGTGATTTAAGTGATAATGACGAATATGAGGAGAATAATACGCCTCCCGAAATAATTAATTCGGCACAAAATACAACTAATGAAATGATGTTATCTTTATCAAAAGAGAAATACGAACTTGCATGCAGGAAGTTTATTATTTTCTGTATTTATTATTTAAATCCAACAATCGTAGACAGTGTACGGTTCGCAACTCGTATGAAAACGGTGGTTTTACTACCCACGCTGTCGCTCGGGTGCAAACTCCACACTCGCGTGCAAAATGCTACTTTCCGCACTAGATGCGTAATGTACTATTATTACTTGAATCAAATTATAATTATTATTAACTACGGGAAACAGACAGAGAAAAATACACTCCAGCGCCGGCGCTGGAGTGTATTTTTGGAGTGTATTTTTTCGGGACTAGTTATCGATTACGGCAGAGTAAAATCATTCTCCTGCGTAGCTTAGTTGGTAAGAGCATCTGTACTGGAAATACAGGAGACCCGTGGTTCAAATCCCGGCGCTGGAGTGTATTTTTCTCTGTCTGTTTCCCGTAGTTAATAATAATTATAATTTGATTTAAATTAAAAATTAAACTTTCCGTAGTATGAAAACTACCAAAAACTTAAAAATATTATTACTTGGTTGGTTTTGTTTTGATTAATTATATAATCATGTAAAATTAATTGTATTATTTACTTAACTTTACTCCATGAATAATATTTATAGAAATACAGTATTTTATAATGAAAATATATCTTAACTTTACTTAATATTGCTCCATATTTTATCTTAAAGCTTGGTTCGCATGTAATCTTGATGGCAAATTAGTTCCTCGATATCCATAGCAAAACTCTGACCCACGACCCATGAATCTATACGACTAGCGACTAGCACAAACCTGTCCAAGCATGGGTGACGACTGAGTGGCCAAGGCGTGGATTGGGTTCAATATGCGGCAACGTTACAAACCTATAGATTACAACAACAAAACCCTCCACGATTGGGTTGGGACTGGACTGTGCGTAGCGTGGGTACAATATGCGCCGGGACTTAAAATAAATCTGGAGGCGCCGGGCATCGATCCCGTTACCACTCACATGGCAAGCGAGCGCTATACCATCTGAGCTACGCCCCCAGCCTCCACTTCCAACATTTTTGTGGGGTCAAGTCTAGTAAAATCATAATACATAAATTATACTACAAAACAAGATAATAAGTGTGTAGATATTTTAACCAAGTAAGAAATGCAAATGTACCAATTAGGTAAGTGAAATGAACATTATTTGATCTCAGGAAATATGACGAGAATCAGATATTATGAAATATCAAAATTAAAAATTTCAAAAGACCTTACTGCAATGTAATCTTATAGCCTGCCAGCTTGAGAATGACACAAAGGAGGGTTGAAATATCGCAAAAGTGAGACTTTTAAAATCTTTAATACACCTAACTATTCAAGAAAAGTATAAAAATAAATTGTTACTTATTTTTCTAACATGTACCTCATATATGATAGAATCATCCTATTTTACAGTAATGAGTGGTAGAGGAGGTTCTTGATCGCACAATTAAAAAATAGAATAAAACCCTGATAGAAGGATTTTTTAAAACATTTTATCCATTAAGAGCCCACGGGAGTGAGTTGTGTTGACACCTTCTCTCCAGAGTTAGCGCTGCTTTTCACAAGTTTTTTTCCACCCCTTGTTTATTTTGGGAGGAAAAGGAAACGCCCACATTACCCCTCCCATTATTATGACATAACGTCGGCCATTGCATTTTTTTAAAGATATGTAAATAAAATAAGGCGTGAAGTCTCACGTAAAAAGGGTTTCGTTGGTATTGTGAACACAAAATTAGAGGGGGGAGGGGAGAATTTTTTTTTTGACAAAATGGCGGCGAAAATTAATCACTATCCCTAAGTGTTATACATTTTTGTAATCTACTCTTTAATACCTTTCATTTGATACCCCACTCAAAATTTAAAAAAAATATTTTTTTTCGAGTGACGTAAATTATCCGCCATCTTGGATTTCCATTAAATCAGATCAAATTGCTAATCTTATTTTTTCTATGGCCCAGCAGACCACACATTTTGCATATTTTTCTATATTTTTAGTAACAGCGGAAATACGATTTTAGGGGGGGGGGGGGACACACGCAAAATTTCGATGTTTTTTGACAAAATGGAGCCGAAAATTAAACACTATCCCTAAGTGGTATATATATTTGTAATCTACTCTTCAATTCCTTTCATTTGATACCCCACTCAAAATTTAAAAAAAATATTTTTTTTCGAGTGACGTAAAAACTGATAATTTTGAGTTCCCTATATTTTTCCTGTGTGCGCGTCAAAACAATCTTTTATACTGGAAAGTTTTACGTTTTTATCTCTTTTGGTTCAAAAGTTATTGGAACCGTACAGAGTGACAGACAGACAGACACAGGAACGAAACTATAAGGGTTTCTTTTTTTGGTTTTACCAACGAAACCCTAAAAAAACATAAATGTATAAATATTAATTTCTTTAATATATGTCACTTTACGAAAATATTAGAAAATTGAGATTTTAATTGATAAAATATTTTTATAAATAAGAATTTTAATGAATATATTTAAATTTAATAATATAGGTAATTTGTGCTGCAATAACTAGATTATTAAGAAAAGTAGAGAATTTATTTTCAAACGACAACAGCACCCCCCTTATAAATTTGGTTTTAAACTGATAATCAACCCATACAACTTTTAATTTTTTTGTAGTAAATATTAAAAAAAGCTTGTATGTTACAAAAAGAAATCTCAGTTGAAATGTGCAAATAGCATGGATTTCAAAGGAATTGCGCTGCTTTTATAATTAAAGTAAAAATGTAATTCTACTCTTAATAAAACCTTCCTGCTAAAAATTTTATATATTATTCGTCTGCTAAATATTTGTTAAACAAATTTTAGACAAAATCTCTATAAGCGTATATAGATCTACTAGGTAATGTACAAAGTGGACACCAAAGTAGATTTTCCTATATAATTGAACGAGCGCAGTGAGATTTTGAAAAGTTTGTGTGTTTGTGTGTTTGTGTGTTTGTTTGTCCAACGATAACTGGCGTAAAAATTGATCGATTTAAACGAAATTTGGCACACAGGTGCTTCTAACAATTTTTCATAACTGTATAGTTTTTGGAAATTCCACACTAAACATTTCCAAGATGGCGGCCAATGTGGCGGACGACTAAAATAATAATGTTTAGTCAGCATAATGTGTTATACATCGTTTAAAAGGTCTTCAAAAGAAGGAAAAGGGTATGTAACGCATTAAATTCCAACTTCATATTTCCAAGATGGCGGCCAATATGGCGGACGACTAACATAAAAATATTTAGTCAGCATAATGTGTTATACATCGTTTTAAAGGTCTTCAAAAGAAGAAAAAGGATATGTAACGAATTAAATTCCACACTTCTTATTTTCAAGATGGCGGCCAATATGTTTGGACGACGAAACAAAAAATTTTAGTCCTTATGACATGTTATATATCAATTTAAAGGTCTTGAAATGTAGAAGAGGACTAACTATTAACATTTCACACTTGATATTTTCAAGATGGCGGCCAATATAGTAGACAACTAAAAAAATATTATAATCAGCATGGCATGATATACATCGTTTTAAAGGTCTTTAAGAGTAGGAAAAGCGTGAATAAGCAAGAAGGCTATCTGCGCTCGCCTGCTAGACAGCATTTACAAGGCTCGATAAGTTCGCCTGTTTCGGTATTTAACAAATTGATGACTAGATGTATTTATTAAATAGGCTCACTGTGATAGCCTGTAAAAACTTTAAAATAAAGATGTCTACAAATGCAAGGAAATATGATAAATCCCAGCTGCCTACTGTCTAGGCAGCGAGCCTGCGTATGTATTGAATAAAGATCTTCAAAACAGCTGTATAAACAGGCGAGCGTAGCGAGCCTGCAATAATTTTATTTTATAAATATTAACTAATAATGCAGTTCAAACAGGCGAGCGTAGCGAGCCTGCAATAACTTTTTATAAGAAATTAACTACTAATGCAGTACAAACAGGCAAGCGAAGCGAGCCTGCAATGACTTTTTATAAGAAATTAACTAATAATGCAGTACAAACAGGCGAGCGTAGCGAGCCTGCAATGACTTTATTTAATAAATTAATTAATAATGCAGTACAAACAGGCGAGCATAGCGAGCCTGCAATGAGTTTATTTAATAAATTAACTAATAATGCAGTACAAACAGGCGAGCGTAGCGAGCCTTTAATGACCTTATTTAATAAATATTAACTATAAACGCTGTAACAACAGGCGAGCGTAGCGAGCCACCAATAACTTTATTTAATAAATATTAACTACCAATGCAGTAACTAAAGGCGAGCGTAGCGAGCCTGCAATAATCTTATTAAATAAAGATTTTGTACAAAGGCTGTAAAACAGGCGAGCATAGCGAGCCTGCAATTATTTTATTCAATAAATATTGCTGCAAACAGGTGAGTGTAGCGAGCCTTTTATAACTTTAATTATTAGTGATTATCTACAAATACAAGGAACATTTTTTCCTATCTAGAAGTAGCGAGTTCTTTTCACATCATCTGAGTATTTTTGACACTTTACATTTATGATTGCGGTCAATATTACAGACGACTTTAAATAATACGACATGTCCTACATCGTTTTAAAGGTCTTGAACAGTAGGAAATAAATATTAAATATGATCCAAAAAGTTTTGCAACAAATATGACCAAAATAAGGGTGTTAAGAAGTAAGATCAAACTTATATGGCATATTACATAACATAATTTTAAAGCTATTTTCAGGTTGATTAAGAATATTTAATGTTTTAACCGAAATATTATCCTGGTAGTTATATTGAAAACATAGTATGGCTGATATAAGGACACAATTCTACGCGAGTTCTTTATGCAGCGCATCACAAGTTAAATTACTATCCAGTTCCTAAGATGTTTATAGCAACATTTCATGGCAGCTAATATATATATTGGATAAAAAAAAAAAAATGTTTCTTTGAATATATTTTTTTATTCAAACTATTCTTTTTTTTTATTTTTACTCTAATTTCTCGTATTGTAAACGTTAGAGATTTCTACTTACTCTTATAAGAGGCAAGAAATGGAGTCATTAAACCCTGTTTTAATTTAAGGTTTTTTGTAAAACTAAGTTAGATGTTGTTTTACCAAGTAGTTCTAATGACCAACTGATTGATCTAAGCTCCGTCCATTATTCTTTCATTAATTCCTTGTGAATATTTTCTCAAACTGTTGCCGCCGGTTAGTAATGTGCCGAAATAAAGAAAAAGCTCTTTAATACTTTGAATGTATCATTTCCTTTGTTTAGAGGCCGTGGCAGTCTACCTTTATTATTTATTGGATGTATTTAGTTTTTGCCATACTCACCTTTCAGCCTCACCTCTTAATAGTAATTCAAATTTTTAAGTTTTTGGTAGTATTCATACTACGGAAAGATTAAATTGTTTACTTTAAATCAAATTATAATTATCAATAACTACGGGAGACATACATAGCAAAATAGACCCCCGCACTGGGACTCGAACCACGGGTCCTCCTATTAATCCGTTACAGGTGCTCTTACCAACTGAGCTATACGGGAGGAATGATTTTTCTCTGTTGTTACCGATACAAATTCCCCGAATCCTAGCTTTCAATCATATTCTACACATCTACACGGCAATAGAGTCCCGGTGCGGGGATCTATTTTTCTCTGCGTGTCTCCCGTAGTTATTGATAATCTTAATGGTATCATACTAAGTAGACCTGGCAAGTAATCCTACACATGATAACTACACCATCCCCGTATGCTTGACTTATCAAATATGAATTATCATGTGTTGCTAGGTTGAACTGAACATTTTTCGCTTTGTTTTATTCGAATATTAAATCGAAATGCTAAATTTAGTCTATGCTGCACCTTAAACCATTTGTGTAGCATGCTTCTCGCTTATGTCGAGTCCAACCAGAAGGATAAGATTTGGTGGTTTACGAAGCTCTCTTAGAATTTTGCTTTACCTCAATTCGCTTGATAATGTCAAATTCAATTCGTATTAACTCCCTCTATAAAATCAACTTTCTACCTCCAAGGATTTGGGTGGAGCGTTAATTCTGTCTAAGTCAGATTAGATTTTAGGCTCTTTCGTCAAAAAGAGAATTTTTCTAAAATTTTAATTTCTAGTTCCAGGGGTTTGAGCTAGACGTTAAATATACTTTTTTTCTTCTTTTTTTTTGGCATGGGCTTTGATAGCCATACAGCCATAAGATTATAAATTATATGATAGTTTATTTTCTTGTCGTTTCATGAATATTTGTTGCCTAATTATATGTTATTTGTTATTATTATTTTTTAATAAGCTATTTATTCCTTTAATTTTAGTTCATATTTTACAAGACAATTATATTTTAATTTTAATTTCAGTAAAAAACTAAAAAAATGGATTTATAAATATTGATTGATCTACTGGACACCTTTAGCTTCACAACACTTTTGAAGCTAAAGGTGAAGCTATGATTTTGTATGCGCTGAAAATAAAACATGTCTCTGCTTAGCAAATTTCTTACAAGACATAACAATGTCAGTTAGATTTGATACATTCATATTAATTCAGCTTCGCATATATAAAGCCCAAGCTTCAAAACGGAGTAGGTTATTTTTAATGTATTTTATCTAATTTGAAGGGGGTATACACTACCGTTAAGAAACATTAAAATTGTTTTACTAAGCGAGAATATGCCAAAATTTATTATTTTAAATGAATAAATGCTACATCATCGGAAAGCTAAAACCATTTAGGTATATTATTTAATTTTTTCATTATCTGTTTCTATTGAAATGAAAAATTATATTTGCTTCAATTAATTTAAAAATACGTTCAATTAACTTTGTATTGATAATTAATTTTACAATTTGTACAAACTGGTTCAGACATATGTAATCTGATAGGATATTGTCTCAGCTTTAATTTATATTTGAAACTATTTTTTTATAAGTTGCATTTTAAAATAGCAAAAACTAAAAATAAACTCATTTCTTTAAACCACTAAGGAAGGTGATACATGGAAAGTGTATCTCTACCTGGCCATGAAAAACCACGATTTTACCTGCAAATACCTTTAATACCTTTAGTTATCAATAAAAATTATTAGAACCTTTTATAGTAGACAATTATACTCGTATGTGCTTTAATTTGGTATAAAATAACTTCTTTGGTAAACTTAATTATTTTAAAACCGATATATCGGACCTATTTGCCATGAAACTAAGGCAACAAGAACTTTCCGGTCTGTTGAATTTTTTATTTATAAGCATCAATAAACAAATATGTCAAAAATAAAATCTTTCCGATTTAGTTCCCCAAATTTTTCTTAGCACAAATAGGTTAAAATAGTCTGCCAATTAGTGTGGCACATAGCATACTCACGACCGATATTGTATGAATGGTCACCTAGTATAAAATAATGAATTCCTAATAGGTTCCTGTCATTTTTATATTAAAATGTCACTAATAAATGTGTGCAGATGGTTAACTTAATACGGAAGCATCAGTGGGTTGCATTGGTTTTTTAAGATATTATGATGTTTCGAAAAAATGTTTACGACAAACTGCGATATATAAAAAAGTTTCATGTTGTCTCGACTCGAACGGCTTGTTTTTAGCTAGCATTCAATCCTTCCTCTCATCTTGTATTTTTTTGTATTATTTAATCTTTTTCAATATATGTACATTTAAATAACAATTCATTTTATTTTGAATTGTTTTCATTTAAAAGAAAAAATATATATATTTGAAATTTGTTTTTATTTCATTTGTCAGAATAAAAGGGTGAAAAACATCGGTGGGTGTGGCTTAAATTGGAAAATCAACAAATCAGAATTTAATAAATTGTATTTTTTAAAAAATCCGCTAGGGTCAGCACTTTCCAGATAATAAATAAAAAAAAAGTTCCCATATGATTACGCCTCACCAGCTTAATATTTTTTGACCAAAATTCACACAATTACTCTTTGTAAAGATATAAATTTCCGCCTGTTTTTAAAATTTTGAAATTTATATTTTAATTTATTTTTCTTTCACATTTTATTTTTTATCAAAAAAACTAAAGACGATAAGAAAAAAACAAAAACTAACAACCCTCTGGCTTTTCCTAAACTATAAGCATACAAATTTTCAAGTCTCGAGGTTTAATATTAGAGGCGTGATCTTATGGCGCGTGTGGTCGACCCCGTTCCCGTGCAGCCTTAAAAAAGGATTACTGATAGAAGGAACGTTTTGGTTTTTTTTTAATTTCTTTAGGATTTTAATAATTTTAGTTAAAAAAAAGGATGTCATTCTTTATTTGTGCTTAAGACTTTTAACTTATATTTATAATTTTTATCCACCTTCTTCTTTTATGGAATTTAATTTGAATTTTTTTTTTTTTTTAAAAAAGATAAATTTATCTTAATGCTGTATCAACATCTAACCCCCTACCAATGACCAACCCTGCTTATATAAGTAACTCAATTCCTGGTACCTACTTCTTTAGATTGTTACTTCCCTAAGTATTTTTAGAATATAGTGACTTTGACTAAATAACAATTAGACAAGGGATGTTTAGTCCAATGTACTTTGGGACAAAGGAATATCACACTTCTATTTTAAAAGGGGAGTAACAGTTTAAAGAAGAATATTCCGTACACCTTATTTAGATTGTTACTCCCCTCTGTTTTTTTATAAGGGGAGTAACAATCTAAAGAAGTGCCCAATTCCTTATGTATAAAAATCAACATGGAGGCGCCGGGCATCGAAAGAAAAAAAAACCTCAGAGTAAAAGCAATGGACTATTTCATTATAAAATACTGCTGAGTTGCTACACAACAAATTGGACGAGTTCGTTAACTATCTTAATCTACCCAGCCATTTCATTATGGCGGCCATGTAAAATTTGTTTTTAAGGCCCTCACACACAAGTGATCCAATTTGTTTGACCTGTGATCCTATTTTGTGAATTGAACATGCGCTAACGAGGTTTTTTTGTGGGCTCTTTCATTTTGCAGATTCATTTGTATTATAAAAAGTTTACCTAGAGGCACCGGCAACGATACCGGTACCACTCACATTCAAAGCGATCGCTGAGCTACGGCCCCGGATAAGCATTATGAACCTCAAAGTAAGTCTTTATTTAGATACAATCTACTTAGTTAAGTGTCATTTTTTTATGTACCTCATTTAAGATAGAACCATACCATTTAACTACTATAAGATGTGTTAGAGGAGTTCTTCATTGGAAAAATAAAAAATAGTCTGCCAATTAGTGTGGCCCATAGCTTCCTCGCGTTTTATAATGCACTTAAATGATATGTGCTTTTACAAACTATTTTCATCTGATTTATTTAATTTTCTCCCTTCTTTTATTTTAAACTAGCTGGGTACCCGTGCTTCGATACGGAGTGTTATTATAATTAGATAAGTTTATAAACAACCATAATGAAACATATAAATTATTTTACTATGCAAGAATATCTAGATTCTATCTCTCCCACCTATTTTTATACCATCCCCCCCCCCCTCCCCCTCCTCTTTGAAAAGCAAATTTTCAAATATCCTAAATTCCCCCCCCCCCTAAAGTAAAATATGACAAAACAATACATAAAAACTATTACTCTTCTCTCAAAGAGCTTTTTCATCATCAATGGTATTCATTACTTTGACCCCGTATTCATTACTTGTACCATACCCCTGTGTACCAAATTTAAATTTCCAAAATTCATGTAGGCTGTCATTTTCCCCTTGCTTTGAAGTTCAAGTGGGCAAATTTTTATCGACATCGAACTAAAACTGTAGATTTGTATAAAGAACATACACCCACATACGTTGATTTTTATATATATAGCTATAAATTTCCATTTTACCCCCTCCTAAATAAAATTGTACATAACAACAATTACTTTTCTCTTAAAGTGCTTTTCAACGATATGCATGATATGAAGGGAATCCATTACTTTGACATTTTTACACCGTACCCCTTTGTACCAAAAATTAAATTTCGAAAATTCATGTAGACAGGGACCTCCCCCTTGCTTTGAAAAGGGAAAGTGGATAGGGGGAGTAAATATTCATCAAATTGGGATAAAACTGTAGATTTGTAAAAAAGACATACCCTCATACAGACACTCTTCTTTTTATATAAGATATAGCTATATTTTTCCATTTTACCCCCTCCTGAATGAAAATACAAATGACAAAACTTTACATAACAACAATTAATGTAATCTTAAAGAGCTTTTCAACGATATGCATCATAAAGGGTATTCAGTCCTTTGACCCCGTATTCATTATTGTACCCTGTTCCCTGTGTACCAAAATTAAAAATTTCGAAAATTCATGTAGACAGTGATTTCTTCTTCCTTTTAAGGTCAAGTGTGCATTTTTTGATCGAGAACGGACTAAAACTGTGGATTTGTATAAAGAACATACACACATACGTTGACTTTAAGATATATTTTTCCATTTACCCCCCTAAATGCACGTAAAAACAATTACTGTACTCTTAAAGAACTTTTCAACAGTATGCATCATGAAGGGTTATCAATACTTTGACATTTGTACCCCGTACCTCTGTGTACCAAAATTTTAATTTCGGAAAATCCCGTAGGCAGTGACCTTCACCTTGTTTAGAAGAAAAGGAGTGTAAATATTCATCAAATTGGGATAAAACTTTAGATATGTATAAAATACATTCTCTCATATAGATACTCTTCTTTTTATATATTGATATAGTTATATTTTCCATTTTACCCCCCCCCCCCCCCCCCCTCCTAAATGAAAATATGACAAAACTATACATAACAACAATTACTGTACTCTTAAAGAGCTTTTCAACGATATGCATCACGAAGGGTATTCATTACTTTGATCCCGTATTCATTACGGGGTACAACCGTACCCCTGTGTACCAAAATTTAAATTTCGAAAATTCATGTAGACCTTGATTTTTTCCTTGCTTTGAAGGTCAAGTGTGCAAATTTTCATCAAAATCGGGCTAAAACTGTAGATTTGTATAAAGAACAAATAAGATATAGCTATATTTTTCTATTTTACCCCCCTCCTAAATGAAAATATGACAAAAGTGTACATAACAACAATTACTGTACCCTTAAAGAGCTTTTCAACGATATGCATCATGAAGGGTATTCATTACTTTGACCCCGTATTTATTACTTGTACCTCGTACCCCTGTGTACCAAAATTGAAATTTCGAAAATTCATGTAGACCTTGATTGTTTGCTTGCTTTGAAGGTCAAGTGTGCAAATTTTCATCGAGATCGGACTAAAACTGTAGATTTTTATAAAGAACAAACACACACACACACACACACACATACGTTGACTTTTATATATATAGATTTGTCAAAATTGTTTTAATTTTTACTTGAATGAAAGTATCAATTTAGCAAACTTTGAAAGCGCAGGCGGTTGAAATTAATATGACCATCTGTGGGCTGTGGGCTATATTTGGAATACCATCCAAATTTCTAAAAAACTTTTCAGATAAGTGCATTTAAAGATATAGGTGTGAATAAATGTATGAGTGTGCATATGTGGAAGAGAAACATATGGGCGCAGAAGGTCGAAACTTCTATGGGACCAACAATGAGCTAATTATGACCCACCATCCAAATTTCATTAATTATAAGTTATTTTGGTTCGCAAAAATTCCGACAGAAAATCACATAGCTTCCGTCTCCTAGCTTCCGTTCGTTAAGCTCGGAAGCAAAAAAAAAACATCTAATTTTTTATTCCACTACGGCTCCGGACATCGCAGATTGAATGATGAATTAAAACTTCAATCTTAATTCAACATATCATTCTGTAGTCAATTTTATCTGTTGTATCTCCACTAGACACATCATATAATACTGTAAAGTGCGAATGAAGTTCATAATTGGACAATTAAAAGAAATTCAAATTTGTCTCCATTCTTGTTCATTTAATGCATTATAATCAACAATATCATCGTACACACTATACACACTAAAATTATTTTTATCTTAAAACTAGGAGTAAATCCAATTATAGGTTAAGTATAATATAAAGCAAATAAAATTAGATACAGCTATTGGGATAAAAGGCATTTAAACTATATTATAAGGGACCTGTTGAACATAATCATTTACAAACAGATAACCAACAATTGAATACCTTCTACTACCTCAGTATATTCTTTTTATAATTGATGGTATTCCTATGTAATGAATGAGGCACTATAATTGCCCACAAAAATTTACTTATTTAATAATTAAGTATTTTTTTAATTGATTTGAAATATGTTGAACCACAGACCGACAGAAAGGCACGAGACCACAAATGCCCTCTTATGTCAAAAACAGATAAGGTCCCTTCGGACCCAATCACTAGGATACACATAGGGTCCCTTGAGGTCTATGCATTTTTTAAATGGGAGACTAAAGTAGCAAAAGAGGGGTAACTAAATTAGACAATAATTGGTTGTAAAAGAATCATTAAATTATACACAATAGGACGCAAGGAAGCTATATGCTACACTAATTGTCACACTATGTTTTGCAATTGAATCAAAAATTTCTATTTAAATTCAACTTTCCATTTTCTTTTTCCAAGAACATGAAAAAAGAAATTCTGAGTTAGCTTTTCTGTTCAATAAGTGACAAACAGTGGTTATAAAAGTGGTTTCACAAAAAGTGGTTATATTTATTAATATAAAGGGGTAATTCAGGGAAAGATGCAGACAAATTTAATAATGGTTGCTTGTGCTTACTTACTTTTAATGAATTTTGTTTTAGACATTCCTTGAAACATTGAAATTTTATAATTTGAATTAATGAAATGGTTCTGATCAGGATTCAATCCCGTTAAACGTTCATCTATAATGGAGATATGAAAGGGACCAAAGTTATCCTTTATAATAATGTCTCTAAAAGTATTTATGGTTGATTCAGAGAAACTTACTTTGCTTGGTTTGTTTAGGTCCTGTCAGATAATTTAATTGAATATTCAGTCTGTTGCTTTAATAATTAATTGTAAATTAAGCTAACAGTGAAAGGTCTATCATTCCATAATTAAGAAAATTAAATTGGATTATTTAATTTTGTTTTGTAAAGGTTCAATTATGTTTACACTAAAAAAATGTGTTTGAATTTTCCATCCAATTGTTGTGCAAGTGTACACGTCTTCACAGACTACAGATTACATACAGCTATTTTTTTGGGTCCGTAGGCAAAACCAAGGACCCTTATATTTTCCTGCGTGTGTCTGTCCGTCCGTCCCCCCGCGTGCTCTCACGGCTACACCTTTCGTCCGACCACTTTAAAATTTGGCATGTATATGTCTTGTACCTACCCACATATTTTAAAAATATAGCTACTTAAAAATAATACTTTTCAAAAAAATTAGGGTAAAATAACTTAAAGGTTAAAAATTTTTAATTTTTTTTCGACACCGTGAGGGGCATCATATGAAAGGGTACGTCGAGCTGATTACAAAAATATATAATTCTTTGGATATAACTTTGATAGGGCGAGCGTAGGCAAGTTTAAAGTGGGTGTGAAACGTGTCCCCCCACTCTATCTCGCTTATGTGAAGTGCAAAAAATCTGTAAAAATTCCTGAACATTCTTCGACCAAAAGTAAAGATACCACTTTTTGGAAATTTCGAAAAAAATATTATTTTATTTTTTATTGACAAAATACGTTTTTCTATAATTATGGTCTTTTCGATGTATTTATATGGTTGTAGTCCGGTTACTGAACAAAAAAATACTTTAGCAGAGTGTGTTTTGAGAATATCAGACCCCTAGATTAGTTCAAAGTAAGCTTTTTAGCATTAAAAAAAAACACTGTTTATACACTTTACAGTTAAACACTATATAGTGTGGCCTACGGACCCTCGCTGTGTGCTGACGAGCACACACTTGACCTGTTTATTTAAATCCACGTTTTTAGACCCAGGGGCTCCAAAACGTGTATGTCCATCAAAAACACAAAATCGATTTTTTACTCCATCACAATACTTTCTCTCTATGTACACTAGGTACGTAAAAAAATACACATGAAATTGGTTGATAAAATATGTACTACATACATACAGTGTAATAAGATACAAGGCCTAATACCTTAGCATACATCTAAATACATACAGAATACATAAAAAGCAGTCTTGGCATAATCAAAAGTTATATCTGACCAAAGTCAGATAATGTTAATTTATTAAAAAGTTTAATAAAAAGAAAAAATAGTAGATACCTAAGGTAAAGAATAAAATGTTAGATCAGCTACTTTTCAAACAAAAGAATGTGATTTAGGTTTATGAGAAATGAACAACAAAAAATTGGGAATGGTAGGTCATAATTAGCTCATTGTTGGTCCCATATAAGTTTCAACCTTCTGAGCTTATTTTTATCTCTTCCACATGAGCACATACATACATTTATTTTCACCTATAGCTTCAAAAGTACTTATCTGATTTGTATGAAACTTTTATAGTTTATTGAAAGTAGTCCGCAGATAGCCCTTGATTAATTTGAAACGTCTCCGCTCTTTAACTTTAACTTTTAAAAAATCCAAATAATTTTGACAGATTAAAAAAACGGGGGAAACAATTAGATAAATTAGACAATAATGGCTTGTAAAAATATAAAGTCAATAATGTACGTGATAGGATGCGAGGAAGCAATGTGCCACGCCATTTGGCAGCCTATTTTTGTTTACACCCGAGTTTAAAGGTAAAAGAAATTGTGACATTAAGAAGTTGTTTTATTCTCTAATTTTGTTTTCTTTAATTCTAAATTTCCTTCACAAAAATGGGTTTTAGACGTCATATTTTTTGGCAGAATTCGAACACACATATTTTGTCGATACCTACCAGTCTAATTTTCATCTTATGTAAAAGTCAGTGGTGTAACTAAGAAATCCAGCGCCCCCCCGCAACATTTGAAAATGCGCTCCCTATAGCTTACAAAATTTACCCTACCCCTCCTTCTCATTCCCCCCCCCCCTCTTTGTTAGTCATTTTGGGACAAATGGAGTGGGGTGATAAAATAATGTTCAATAAACTTATTGCTGCATTTTGTATATTAAAACATTTAGGATAATTAAAATTATGGGTGATATAATATGATAATAGAATGCTCTATAATTTACTTTTACATAATGATTTTATCCTTTTACAATAGATTTTATTTAATTTTCCCCGTTCATTTTAAATATGTCAATTTTTTTTATTTCTTACAAGAATTATAGTATCAATTTAGCAAAAATTAAAGAGCGCAGACAGACGGTTGAATGAAAATAATCTGGGATTATTTGCGGGCTAGTTTCTACAAACCAAAGCATTCAAATTTCATAAAAGTCAGATTATGACTACTTTATAATATATAATTTCATAATTACTTAGCCCAGTGTTTTTCATAATACTATTTTTTATTAACTAATTATTGAACATTTCATCAAAATGTATTATAAAAATAACTTTCCTCGGCGGGAAATCAAACTCGCCTTTTCTCCGTCCGCCAAAAGCTATTTTCTTATCCGCCAAAAGCTATTTTCTCAGGAACTAGATTTTTCCTGGGTAACGGCAATGTAAGTGTAGATATATTTAAGTTTGTGTGCATGTGGGAGAAAAAGAAATGGGACGAGTAGTTTTCATCGACAGACAGACAGACATGTAAACAAAAATGTTTCCTGTTATCTGAAACGGATTATCGTCTTGGTATTTTTCAAATCTAAAACATAAAAATATTAGTTTTCTTTGGCGAGGGGCCCCCAAAAAGTTCTTGCGGGGGGCCCCCAATGCCCTAGCTACGCCACTGATTAACAGACTGAACTGTCGGGGCTCTCTAGGGCCCCGACGGCTATATAATAGTCTAAAAAATGAAAAATGCAATCACCATTTTAAATAAATTCTTCAGCAAAATAATGTAATGTTATGCACAAAATAACTGAACGTAGAATAACGAATAAACAAAATTGCAAGCTTTCTAAAGAAAGGAAAGTTAAAATTCACAACAAAAGACATAACCACTTCGCACGAGAGCTATATCAGAACTGAGCACTGAGCTTGAGCTTGATACTCCTATTTGGTTAATAGATAACAATTCTTAAATTAAGGGAAGGGTAGAAAAGATAACAACTCTATAATAAGGGAGGTAAAATTAGCTAGGTAAGAAAAGAGTTAAAAACTAAATATAATGTGGCGGCGATAAGGAAGAAGAAGTAAGGGGATTAACAAAAAAAGATAAATATATACACGTATTATATATTATAGAAAAGACAATCGTTGAGGTAGATGTATGACGTTAAGTTTGAGTTTGGGACAGACTTCCTTATCTAGTACAGCTAAAACCAGATTGATAAGATAACTTTTAGTTCACTTGGATCTTCTAGCAGTCCTAAATGAAAAAGGGAGAATCATTCCGAATATTCCGATATACTTACACATAATATCATTATAATAGGTATAGTGACACTCAACTTGAAACCTAACTGAGCTCTGAGATGTAAACCTTAACATCTCATATAACATTCTAACCCTCATTTAAACTTTTTCTTTCTTTCATCTTCATTTATTTCTATCTATCAAACATAATTTTATTAAAATAATTCCGCCCACAGAAGGTTTCTTTTAATTTTATTATTAATTATTATTGTTTATTAATTTTTTCGGCGCCCCCCTAGAGCAGGCGCCCCCCCGCACCGCGGGGTTGGCGGGGGCGCTATTTACGCCACTGGTAAAAGTGTAAATTTTGGTTGTTATGTTAATGTTATAATGCAGATATCCCATGCTTCCCTTTTAACTTTTAATAAACACTAATATTTTGAAATCTATCTCATATCTCATTATACTTTATTTGATACGGATATTATCTGTCATGCAGTGATAGAATGCGAGGAAGCTTAGTGCTGCACTAATTGGCAGACGTTTTCTTATTAATATTTTCTAAAGTAACAAAAAACAAGAATATTGGAAAAAGAAGTGAAAAGGTAATTAAAACAGGAAATATCCTTTTCTTTTTTTTCTATTTTTTACAAAATAGCAATTCCGAAGGGAAAAAATAAAAAAAAGGATCTCAGGGGATCTTCTGTGATATTAAAAGTAATGTTATTTGCTCACAACGCACAATCAAGTCTACTTTCTATCTTGGGAATAGCCAGTTTTCCTCTTACTAAAGACAATATTATTTCAGTATTTCTTCCATCTCAGCCGATATTTTATTATATATAAAATGAAATTGGTATTATGAGGAAGAAAAATAAATAATGGAAAAAAAATCCTAGTTCACTAATGTTTTCTTTTTTTGGAATGTAACTTTTTTAATATTAGTTATTTATTACTTCATTTTCTTTTAAAAACAAGAAATGTCAAATGAAATTAATATATATGATAAATTGATTATATCGAAAGATAACTATTATTATACAGGGTGTCTCCGGATCGGGTTGCCAATACGTGTAATGACAAAAAAAAAAAAAATAATAAATATATGTATATTGTATATATACATATATATCGAAGAAAAGTCACAGTCACTCTTCATAAAAACTTCTGCTTGATCTTAAATGAAGATTTATAGTATTATTTTTTTGTTTAAAATGTACCCTGTACCCAAAAAAGAGTAAACCGGACCAAATTTCGAATATTCAAGTAAAAAGTATTCTTCATAATTTTTTGTAAGTACAATGCCAAATAAATGTTTCGCACAAAAATGTCAAAAATTGAATTTACAGAATTCTCCCCCGCCATTTCAACTAAATACCTACTTAGTTCTCCTACTTTTTATAAAAAGTAAAATTTGTCTGATTTTAATAAATGAGGGGTCGATTTAAAGGTCTCGTTGAGTGCGTTAAAAATTAAATACCATTAACAAAATAAATGATTTTACTTAATAATTAATAATAGTTTTATATAAATATGTAATAAATACAGGCTATATTATTATTATGATTATTATTAGTCTTCCTGACTGTCACATGCAATCAACATAATTGAACGAGGGTAGTGAGTTCTTCATCACAAAGACTTAGGATTTGAAAAATTGCTTGGTTAACGATAACTAGCGTAAATAATGACCGATTTAAACAAAAATCGTCACTCTGGCGAATATTAGCATTTTTTAAAACTATTGTTTTTGGAAATGTCCCACTTAATATTTTTAAGATTGTGGACGACTAAACAAAATATTTATAGTTAGCATGTCATGTCATGGCATGGAGAGGAGCATGCTCAGGATAACAAGGAAGGACAGAAAAAGGAACGAGTGGATAAGGAATAAGACTCGATTTGAAGATTTAGGAAATAATGATGTAGAGCGTCAAGGGAACTGGACATGGCATATTGTGAGAACTCTAGATAACAGATGGACCAAAGAGCTTATAAACTGATATCCTAGAGTTAAGATCCTAAAAAGAGGAAGACCTAGGCTAGCCTGCGACGAAGAAATAAAATTTAAAGGACTTCAACTCAACTACCTAGGCAGGTGGGGTATCGTCTTCTATGCATTTTTTTTTTGCTGAATCGATTAAAACAAGAATCAAGTCAATACTACAAATAGTTTGGAAGATATAAGGGGTTTTATGTATAAAAAACCTAAATACTTTGATGTATACCTCCTAGCCTAGAGTTATCACAAGAAATTAATATTCGATTTTTTCCCGGGGACCTTCCTAAAAGTTGCCAATTGGCTAACAAATGAGATTGATACAGTTTTATCTCAAAATGGTAACGTTAACTGTGCCTAATGTAGGCTGAAATGCGATTTTTAGGAAAAAGTAACAGTTTTTTCTTCATAAAATGAAACCTATTCATCCTAGAATCCTGATTCTTATCTTATTTTATAGACAATTTTGTTGCCTTGAAGTTTTATTCTCACCACTTTTTTGCTAAAACTTATTGATTTAGTGATATTAAGCATTTTTAATGTCATGTTATGTGTCATGGCATTTTTATGTATACCTATTAGGGTTATCACATGTATCAATTTTCGATTTTCTTCCAGGGGGTCCCTCTAAAAGTTGCTAATTGGCTAAAACATAAGATTGATAAAGTTTCAGATCAAACTGATAACGTTAACCTGTACCTAATTTAGGTTGAGTTGTAGAGAAAATCTACGAGTTTAGGAAAAAATAAAACTATTCATCCTAGAAATCTGATTTTTGTCTTATTTTATAGACAATTGTGTTGCCTTGAAGTTGTACTCTCACCACTTTTTTGCTATAACGTTTACTTCCATTACATTCGGTAAAAGGGGGAGCAAAATATCAAATCGAAACCATTTTTAAAGGAGAAAAAAGTGGTTTAATATGCATAGTTATGAGGAGATCAATGCCACCTAAATTATAATCACGTCACGACTAGAGTATGACTAAAATGAAAACGCATAGAAGAACACATTTTTTCGCATTTTATTTTATTGAAACGCATTTTTTTTTTTTTTTTAAAATTGCCAAGATGTGCCATCAGCACACACGAAGGGCTGTAGGCAGTTAGATATACATATTATATAGGTCAGATTTCCATGAAATATTGCTCATACCTTTTAAATCCGGATATGTCGGATATATCAGTATAATCGGTCCAGCCGTTTTTAGATGATGAATATTTAAAAGTTTGTATGAGCTATAACTTTAACATTATTTTTTATTAAAATGACGTGAAAAAATGTTAAATTTTTTTTATTGTCCAAATGCAACCTACTTGAAGCTACAAACCTATGAACCTACTTAACAGTTGTCACTATCATCACTAGTTCAAATCGTTCAAAAGATATTATTTTAAAGATTTTGGGGTTTGAAACTAAATAATTGATAATAAAGAACATTTGTATATACGCTAATCATAATTGTTAATTTATTGCTTATTAAGAAACTTGCTTCAGTTAATATTCGAAGTTTATTGAACCAGAGAAATTTAATTAAAATTACAAAAGGTATAATGAAAGTCAAAATTATAAAGGATCATATTGGCTTTTACAAATATTTACTCTTAGATTATAAGTTGTAAGACATTTTTTTCGATGACTATAAAGCCTGTTGGCAGGAAATAATTTTTCTTAAGCAATCCTTCAAATATAACAGAAGCTCTAACACCATTAAAAGTTTGGAAAACTTAGTTAACTCAATACCTTTGTCTGAAATAACTTTGTGGTTAAAATTTTTTAAAAAACTTATACTGAAATAAATCCATTCTCTCTGTTGAAGTTCTCTTGTTGGTTCTCGATCTTAATAACCTTCCTTACCGCACCCTGCTTTGATACCTGTTGACCGAAGCGAGCCACGTAGGACTTCAAACTTGATGAGATGGCCGATTTCTTCAGAATGCTGAGCTATTACTGTTCTGTGGTCGTTGTTATTCACTGCTCTTACGTGTTCTTGTAGGCGGATAGTATTAGTCTTCCGGTTTGTACGATGTTGTCTTTGCCACAACTGCAAGTGATTTGGTAGACACCGAAAGTTTTGAGGTGAAGGTGGTCTTTCGGTGATTTTAGGAGGCCTATGGTGGTTATGTGGGCGTTGAAAGTGGTCCAGATGCCGTGTTTTCTGAGAATTCTGCTTAAGTTATCCGTCGTTTCTTTGATGTACGAGAGAAGCCTTCCGTTAGTCTTCCGTCCTTTCTGCTGGGGTGCGTTCCTCGGTGATCTCTTTGTGGCGAATGGTTAGCAGAACGTCTTCCTTCTTGAAGCCATTCTTTGCTATGTGATAGGCAGGTAGGTAAAATAAAGAACTTTAACTTCCGGTCGGGAAGTCTATAATTGACACAAGATTAATAAAAAATAAAAGTTATATACCAAACTAGAAACCTTACAAGCATGTAAGGAATAACAACTAAGATCGACCGCTTCACACAACTCCAAAACAAAAACATTCCTGCTACGCTCGGGCGAACGGCGAACATCTTCATCTACGCCTTCTTCACTACCTCCGTCCCACCCTGCTTCCAAGTGGAGACTAAATCTAAAGTATTATTCTACGATTAGCTGTAGGCCATGGAAACAATTTCGCCAATAGACCATATTCCATGTGGGATTTATTTTATACCCTGAAACCATATTATGTAAGGTGTATGTAGGTGTTTGTAAGGTGGTAACCATCAAATTATTATGGAAGTATGGTAAAAGCTACATTGGGCAGGAAGAAATAAAAACAACAACAGATAATTTAGGAAGATTATAAATAGGTACGCAGCTCACTTGTCTAGAATTAAGTTTTTTCTCTTTCTAATCCTGATCAACACAACTCCGTCATTATAGGCTCACTTTTACATCGAATCGACGTTTAAATCAGTGTATGTATGTCTCGAACCAAGTATGTCCAATCAACTTCGTTGTTTGGACTTGGTTTCAAGCGAGTTCGATAACCATTGGCTAGTAAATTAAATGTAAACAAATAAAAACTGGATTAACTGTTGTGGTATTAAGAAGTAAGAAGGGAACAGAATAAGATCAACATTTCAAACACAATGTCCTCAGAGTCGATAGGAGATATAAAATGACACAGGAAAGAAGAGAAGCAGTTCCTCAAGTCAGCCCAAGCATGTGGTAACCAGGCATAGACAAAAACATGGTAGTTTCTATCCAGAATATAAAATTTCTCTAGCCCAATAATACCTATAAGTCCTTTTGGGAACGACAATGCTGTTGTATGAAGAAAGTAAAAAACAAACTTGATCAAGCAAAATAACCAGAAAATCAAATACACACTTGCGTGCAGGATGTGTAGGCATAGGAATTAAATGATTCCACCAGCCAGAAGAACAGCCCATAGTATCAAACAATGGCATGTAAGAATTTTTTAGATTTTAGATAATAAAGAAACAATTATGTCTTTAAAAGTCAATAAGATATATATTTTTTTATTAAAGAAGAGAGGAGAAAATAAAAGTACGAGAAAAAGATCAGAATTTCAAACACAATATATTTTTTAGAGTCGATAAAAGATTTTAACTGAAAAAAAACAGCCGAAAGCCACCCCTCTATTCAGAATATTAAAATTAATACAATTTTTCCCGTATAAAAGATTTCTTTCTGCTGAAAGAACAACTTAAGAAGAAAAGACCCCGCTAACAAAGTACACTTTATTGTAAACCAGACCAACTTAAGGCTTTATGTTTTACTTACTTTTTTCCAAACAAAAAAAACTGATATAATAAAAAGTATTTTTTTACCAGAGGTTAAAAAGGTTTTGCCTTTTATTTATAAATGAAACAAGATTTTATTTTAGATTAAGAATTATAAATTAAAATATGATATTTTAATTTCTTTTGTGAGACCATTTGGTTGGTTTTAATCTATAAAATTATCATTTGCCAAATGTTCAATCTTTTATTGATCCATAAAAAAAATCCTTTAACTGTTTATTTAAAAATAAACTAATAAACTAGGTGTGCAATTCAGTTGTCTCCTTGAAATATTAAGCTGAGCGTGGATATTAATTTTAGACAATAAACATTTGTATTTATAAACAGCTGAAATCGGATCAAAAATAGTAATATTTCTAGATTTTAATTAAAAAGCATTTTTTCCTGTTTTTCTATTTTACCCTCCTCTTAAATGAAAATATGGCAAAAATGAACATAACAACAATAACTTTACTCTTAAAGAACTTTCAAAAAACATGCATCATTAAAGGCATACACTATTTTAACTTTTGTACCCCGCACCCCTGTGTACCAATTTGGACCATTTCAGATTTATACCTTCCTGTGATTGGTCACTATGACCCTGCCGCATTTGTGCGGATCAGTTCAGCCGTTCAGGAGGAGCATGCGTCCAAACAAATGCGAAGTGTGGTATAAGAGCTTTGCTTCGCTCAGCTCAATAAAGCTGGTATTTCTAGATCTTATTATACTACGGCTACGAGAACTAGCATATAATATATTAATTAATAAATAATTTCAAGATAAAAATAACTTTTTATATACTACGTTTTTAAATTTTCTGTTAAATCTTATGTAATGTTGATAATATAATTGTTATTGTTATATAATATATAATGTTTGAAAAAAAAAATAGTTCCTAATGTATTTACTTCACATAAATGACAACCATCTAGAGAGCTGATCTTAAACCTATAAAAGGACAAATATTTGTACAACGGATCTCCCCAACACCAAATCTAAAACGTGCCATCGATATATTTGAAATAATACAAATAATATAATCGATAAATAATATCATCTATATTTCCTGTTTTGCTGTCATTCAATGTTTATCTATCACAAATTTGAGACCAGTCAAAATGAAGATTGCGTAAATATGGGACATGGCAAAACAAATAAAATAACTTGCGGATTTTGTTCCGAACTAACTTTCCGTCTGTACGAAGTTTTGCTGAAAACCAATTAAATTCTGCTGAAAGATAGCTAAAAGTATTAAAATAATGCATTGTCATCGTGTTCTGAGCTATGCTAAAAGTTTCAAATGTCTAGCTATTCGGGAAGTTAGTTAGAAATCGATTGCCAGATTTGTACCGGACAAACAAACAAACAAGAAAGCAAGCTAATAAAATTGTAGTAATAAGAAATTGTGCGGGTGCAAAAACTTGTTTTCGTTTGTTTGATTTTCAAAACACGGATGTCAAACTTTGACATAAAAGTAAAATATAAAAATAAAATCAGTGCTACCGCAATACTCAGTAAAACAATTCTATTCACGCTACAACCGATTATGTTTTTAAGATATTGGGACCGCTTATATATGTTTTTAAGTGACACAGAAGTGTAGTCTCTAAACAAAGGAATGATCTAAATTCCAAATTGACAAGGATCTAAGTCATATCGGCTTTGCAGAGAAGCCAAACCTTAATAAGGAAAATGCAGTATGGTGTTGAGAGGATAATTGCATATGCTAATGCTCTTCTAGCAAACTAGGTTAACATTCAAAGAGGTATTGGGCAAAATACATTCAAGTTGTGTACTCTACTCTGCACCATAGTATTAAACTCAAATTATGCAACATATATTAACATATTCAGTATAAAATTAGTTGTTCCTAACTTCAGAGTGAATAAAATGTATTAGTTGGTTATCAGTTAATTTTAAACAAAAAGCTGATCAATTTTTTTCTCAGTGTTTTATTTAATACATCAAGAGCTTATACGAAATGAGATTTATTTTCACTACAATTCTGGGGCACTACAACTACGCAAAATGCAATGACACTGACATTCTTAGAATTAATTATGTTTTAAAGATTATCTACAAGATAAGATCTGCATTGTGACACAGTGTATTATTAGAAGAAACATTAGAAGAAACAACATTAAAATGCTTGGTTGATATACCCTCATCATTGTAACAGCCAATGATTAAACTAGAAGAAAGTCAGATAGCGAAACCTAAGAGATGAAGGAACATAAAGGACAAGTATCAGAGAGATTTAAATTTATGATAGAGAATTTTGAAATATACTGCTTAAGACAGCCCCTTGTTCTAAACTCATTTTCTTGAAGCTCTTAGATCCTGACTCTTGAATTCCAAGGCATTTAAAGGAGAGAGATAAAGAGTCCATTATCTTAATTCAAACCCCCAAATGGTAAAATTCTCAGTTTACTTAACTTTTAAATATTGATCTGGAATCTGGAATAAGTTTATTCAAGACTAAACTTTTCACCTACTTCCTTATAAATAAACATTTAAGAGATTATACAATTTATTTAGAAAGTTTAATCTTTTCATTTTCTCCTTGACAATAGATTCAGATGCACTATCGTTTCAAGCACGGACAATTTGAAAGCATCAGTCCAACAAACTCCTCACACACACATAGGGACACTAAATTTAAATTCCATGATATCTCATTTTATTATTTATTATTTAACATATTTATAAAGTGCTTAACTGGTGGATGTTTTCATTACGGTTTCGATTCCAGCGATAGCAAATATATTTTATCTACGATTGATACGAAATATAAACACTGTACATATCTCTGTTTCGATGCGTAAAAGTGATTCTTTACGTACTTGTATTCATTGCGCATGCGCGTTTCATAATTCCTCTTTTTTCCGCCCAAAAAAGAAGAATTCTTCACCTTAACGTACGATTCGCGAGTTTGTTTACATTTAACAAAACTATTTTGCTGTTTGTTTAATTAAAGTGACTGTTTATATCGAGTTTTTAGTGAAAAAAAAAATATATATATTGATTTATGTCATTATGACGAAAATTAGGAGAATAATGCGCCTCCCGAAATAATTAATTTGACACAAAATACAAGTAATGAATTAATGTTGTCTTTATCAAAAGAGAAATACGAACTTACATACAGGAAGTTTATAAAATATTTTTTTCTGTATTTATAATTTAAAAACAAATATCGTAGATAAAGTACGGTACGCAACTTGTGCGAAAACTGCATTTTGCTTTGCTCGTGTGGTTTTACTACGCTCGCTATCACTCTGGTGTAAACTCCACACTCGCATGCAAAATGCTACTTTCCGCACTCAACGCGTAATGCACTATTTTAGAGTATCTCGGAAACTAAAATTTAGAAATCTATTTATGTGAATGAAAACTAGGAACTTTCTGGTGACCTCTACTTTTAACCAAGGCGTTCCTACTTTCAATTTGTTTCTAATACTCTCTTGACTGTAAGGCTTCCTGCCAGTGAACCCATTTTTATCTTTACGAGCTTTATAAATCTGCCTGTAAATATACCTCAAAGGGACTTTATAACTAGATCCATGCAAAACCATTAACTCATCATCTACACTCCACAGTTCACAGCTTCATTGGGACCAATACCAACGTGACCTTTTAACCAAACTAATATCAGACTTTTTAAAATATGGATGTGCCAAATGTTTTGAGCTCGCTCAGATTATCTGGTATTTGTCTATATAATTAAAGCTTCTATGATTCCTATTAGTTCTGTACAAAAATTGAAATAGAAATGATTTAATTTAAGACCGTAGGGAAATAGACCAGAATAGATAAGGATACACAGCCTGTATTTTTTCACTCTTGTAGCTGTTCAGACAAAGGTTTAACCAAGAGAGCCATTTACTTTTGATGCATAATCCACAAAATATAGGAAGTGTGCATTTATTAAATATTAAATTTAAAAGGGTTTATAAAATATTAAATTATGTAGTATTAGAGTGAATAATTTAAGGGTGTTAGAATTTGAAGTGAATTAACCTCGTAGCCTTAGAGCCTTAGAGCCTTTGGGGGTTGAATACCAGATAAGCGTGGGAATGCAATTGAAAGCTTTTCTCGGGCTTTTTGCAGTCGAAGGACTTAGTCCTCCTAACGTAAATAATCCAAAATATAAAATAGTTATCGCTCGAAATTATAGGAAAGCAAGGCAAAGTTACTTTATACATTATATTATTTATAGGGTTAGAACATAATTACAGTGCGTTAATAACAGGGAACACGGCGAACGGGTTATTTATCTGATACGTGATACTATAATTAAAGAACAACCTACACACACACACACTGAGAGATACATGGAAAATGAACTGAAGACTGAAGGATAAAGAAAGACCTGGGAAAATGAAAGAAAATGGCCCAAAATAGAGTCAGGAGGATTTCCTTCGTTACCCGAAGAATTAAAAGAGACTACTCAAAGAATAGAACTAATGATGAATAATTATAATAATTCATGCTTATTAACAAACATTTCAAATGTACCAACTAAACAACTGTCAAGTACATGCTGAGAGCTAACATTCGACGCGAAATGAATGCATTGCCTAGAGCCGACTTTAGATAAAAAAAATAGGTCAACTAGCCAATTGTTAGAACCCTATTGCAGTTGTCTTTTAATAATCCAAACAAAAAAAATTAATTTGCTTATTACTTTTCCTTACTACTAATAAGTAGGAAAAGTATTGTTTTCACCAAAAAAATTTTTTTTTGTTATATTTATGTGACATTGCTGCTGCTGCTAAATCTTTGAACTAAGAAGGTGTTAATCATAGTTTGTTATTAACATTGACCAGCAATTAGATGCATGGTAGCTATAACTAGGCATCGCGTGGCTCTATCATTGAAGCGAGCGTATTGCAATGAAATACTGAATATTGAAATTTATTAATCATGATGAATGTCATAGTTGAAGATAAGTGGAAGAGGGTAGTGTAGGGAAGAGTGGGGGTACTCGGTACAAAGCTTTACTTCCTAAACAAACCTATACACTTATACGACTATAACAATCTTCACCACCCGCGGTAGCTTTTAAACAATTATTATAAATGTATCTCGTCACTACGCAAAGAATTTTGCTTGTATCAAGTTGACATTTTGCATACCTGTTTCAATTGTGCATTAGATGGTGTATATGAAGTTTTATTAAAATCGTTACGTTAGAACGTAAGATATCGGTAAAAAGGTTGTTTTCTCTATTATAAACGTTTAGGTCCGCTTTAATAGTTTTAGCGATCTTTATTAAGTCATAGCGGTGTCGCTGTTGGTTATAGTAAAAAATGTTATTTGAAAAAAATGTTCGTCTCATCGAATAGATGATGATAGAATCTTTTCCCGCCCTGAAATTCCAATTTAATTTTTGTACCTCTCGTTTACGCGAGCGTTGCGCGCGAACTCTTGGACGGATCACGCTGTCCAACGAACTTAGCCTGAGTATTAGTAAGAGGAACATGTATACCAAATTTCAACTAAATCGGTCAACTTTTACTCAAGTTATCGTCACACGCGTGAACGTTACTGACAGACAGACAGACAGACAGACACGGAACATATTTCGTTGAATGTAGGAAGCTCGCTACGCTCGCTTCAATTATATCTCTAACCTCCTCCTTACATATCTAACCCTAACCACCTCCTCCCCCCTTACTTGGATGTATTTAACAATTATTTTTTTAATTTAAACTGCACTGGATTAAAGGCTACCAAAAACTGGCTCAAGTGACTTATTTTTTGTTCCTATCCCCTCCCCCCCCCCCCCCCAAAAAAAAAAAAATTAAAAACAAAGTTATGCTTTCGAATAATATTTTGGTAGATAAGTCCTAAAGGAACATTTTGAGATAATCTACGAAACAAATGTAAGGAAATTTAGTAAGTAAAACAGTTTTAAGTAGAAATATTACCTTAAGGGTACAATTCTTGGTGTGTCCTCTGATAAGAATTGAAAATATTATCATTAATTGAGACCGTAGGTATCTTAATTTATAATCGAAAAATAAATATATTATAAAGTTAATTTAGAAAAAATTATTTGAAGATTTAAGAGAAATCAATTAAAGTTTTATTTTTTAGGTTCCGTAGCCAAAAACAGGGGCACAAAAATTTGAAACTTTGCAGTTTTGTTATGTATAATAAGCCAATCAGAGGAGAAATGATAGAACCCCCAAAAAATCACTCCTCAAAAACTATAGGGGTTAAATTTGTTTTTTTACCGGAAATGCACCATATGGGATGTAAAATGAAAGAGGAAAGTATAAATATATACTATTTACTTGAGTAAAAATATATATTTTTTAATATCAATTCATCAAGTGTCCATCCATGTGTCCTTGATATGGGTTTTGCGCCTCCCCCGCCCCTTATTTTTTTAACAATACAATTGTGTGGGTTATATTAAGTGAAGAAAATTTAAAAGGAATATTTTAGTTGGATTAGGGTTTTTAGAATATTGCTTAGTTAAACATAATCGTAGTACATAGTTTGAAAGATGTTTAAACTGCACAACATTGAACTACAAATTTCCAATGGAAATTCGCTCGGCTTGCGGAACCCGGAATTTTTAATCTTGACTGACTCGTCAGAAGGGGTTAGTGACGTCATAAATATCCCATTTTCAATAGGGATCCTCATCTCAACGAGCTTGATTTTTCGGTGCAAGTTTCATTTTGATACGTCAATTCGCTCGAGAGCTAGGAATCCGGAAGAAATTCTTCTTATTACTATTAATATTATTATTAAATTATTATTCGAATCGCTATGGTAACTCATTTTTTGGATTCAGGACCCTAAAAAACATAAGAAGCGATACCTCACTTGATTTGTTGTATTTTTTTTAATCTTTGGTGACTTATTAGGAGGGGTTAATGACTTCATAATGATCCCATTTTCAAGAGGGATCCTCATCTCAACGAGCTTGATTTTTCGGTGAAAGTTTCATTTTGATACGTCAATTCGCTCGAGAGCTATCGTGCTTACAAGAAATCCGTTAGAAATACATATATACCTATATATATATATATATATATATATATATATATATATATATATATATATATATATATATATATATATATATATATATATATATATATATATATATATACTGGGATTATCTAACGTTTCGCGCAGAGGAAAGTTTATATCTGGCTTAGCTTAACTGGAAGAGCGTTATGCTGGAAATATGAAGGTCCGTGGTTCAAATCCCGGAGCCAGTGCAAATTTTTCTCTGCTTCTGTCTCCCGTAGTTTAAATTGTTTGAGGTATATATATATATATGAATATATTCTCGACCGTAAATATAAACAGAAAACAAACAAAACTCAGGTTTCGGTCAGAAAAATCGTCTTTATGTTACAATCCCGACGTTTCGGTTTTTACTTAAAACCTTCTTCAGGGGCCGTAAAACATCTAAACAACGACTGAGCCAGTCTCAGTCGTTGTTTAGATGTTTTACGGCCCCTGAAGAAGGTTTTAAGTAAAAACCGAAACGTCGAGATTGTAACATAAAGACGATTTTTGTGACCGAAACCTGAGTTTTGTTTGTTTTCTGTGTATATATATATATATATATATATATATATATATATATACACAGAAAACAAACAAAACTCAGGTTTCGGTTATATATATATATATATATATATATATATATATATATATATATATATATATATATATATATATATATATATATATATAAAGTTTTGTAAAACCTATTTTTTCGTGATCAGGGACCCATGAAACGTATTTTGGCCACAGTCCCGCCTCCAACTCCCACCATGCCAGTGGGTCCATTAGCGAATTTTTTCCTTTGGAAATTATACAAGAAGTATAATAAAAGAATACAAGAGTTTTAAGGAATTTTTCATACGTCGCATTTTCATTGTGTTTGTACAATAAAAATGCATTTGAAGGCGTGTGTGTTTCAAGTCATTACACACAAAAAGAAACATACTTTTAATTGGCCACCATCTTGATTTAGCTGGGCCGATTATACTGGTTAACAGTATCGTCCTATTTGATAAATACAGACCCTTTGTGATTGAGATTTGAGACCCGCAGACCCTTTGTGTGTGCTAATCGACTAAATTATTCTTATTTCTTTTACTCATTTATATATTTTTTAGAAGAGTAGGATTAAACTAAATATTATATTTTAAAAATAGAAACACGCTTTTATAAAGAATGCTCTGAAAAGGATCAAATCCATTTTTATCGGCCACGAACGATGAAGGTAATAACAATGTTATATTTAAATAAAAACACTCCTTTATAAAACATTATTTTAACAGCCACAGTACTAGGAGCGACCACAGTAAATACATTGTTAATAAAAATAAGCGTGGGGTGCCATCAACATTTATTGTCATTAGTTCTGTACTACGAGCATTCACATTTAATGTTTTAGAAAAATAGGCCTAGGATTGAATAAAAGAAGTAGATTTGATGCAAGCGTTAGTTGGTGTTTTGTAAAAAAAAGCCCGCTCCACGCTTTTATTTTTAATGTCACGTCTATTATTGATAGTCTTCGTCACATGAAATCTTATAGTAAATTTTAACCCCACTTAGCTTAAATTGATACAATTTTTTTTTTATAATTATCTAATTATCTTTCTTTAATTATCTTTGTTTTATCCAAATCAATAAAATAATGTTTAAAAAAAATAAAACAGCCTTTTATTTACCCCTCAAGACACCTCATCATAAAATTAATATCTAAACCAAAGGGGACAGCAAAAAGAAAAATATTTTTTTTTTTTAATTTTTATTAGATAACACATCAAGAAATTTAAATTGTAATAAGTGATAATGTTATTACACAGGTTAAGTGGCGGGAAAGACATGAAGAAGAAGTAGTCCAGTAACAACACTTCACAAGAAGTGGGGAGTCATATTAATGTATTATATAACTAGTTCTATAGTTCTTTATCAATATGTATTAATAAACTTGTTATTAATACTTCGAAGAGTTTTCACGCAGTCTTCACCACTCTAAAAAATCGGTCCGAGACAACTCAGACAAACTTTCTCATATACGAGTTCATAATTATTTAGCCCAGTGTTTTCCATTTATTAGTTTTTGTATATAAATTTAATTATTATTGTGCATTTCATTAAGATTTATCATAAAAATAACTTCTCCCTAGCGGGGAATCGAACCCGGGCTCTCTCGGTCCGCGTTTTAAGCTTTTTTCTCAGGAACTAGATTTTTCCCGGGTAATTATTTTAAAAAATAATTATTTTATATTGTATGATTATTTTACTTTGACTTGTTATATCCGCTAGAAATTGGCTATGTAATAAAGAATATATTTATATCGGCACTGATGATGGCTTTATTAAAGCCGAAAGCTGCTTAGAGAGGCAATTTTTTTGTATTCACAAAGATCGCCTCCATCAGAGCTCTTATTCTTGAAAATTTTTATAAAGTTTTAGGATTATAAAATCCGTTTTAAGTTTATGTAACACCTCATATATTAGATGGTTAGATGGTAACAACATAGGTTAGGTTTTGCAAATCTAGAAAACATTGACTGCTGCTAATCTCGCAAAACACAACGTGTCAAAATTTAACTTGATATGCTTCCACGGGTAGACTCGTAATAAACAGCTTGGTTTTTCGTTGAAATCCGCGTCACGAAGGGATTGAAGTCCGACGTTTCAGTTTCACTACTGGAAGTATATTCAGAGGTGTGGTGCAGTACTGGAAGTATATTCAGAGGTGTGGTGCAGTACTGGAAGTATATTCAGAGGTGTGGTGCATCGTGATGCAACAACAAGACATACTCAGAACTTAGTGCTTATATAGTCTAGGGAAAATACGATTTGACCTGCGCAAAATTGCTTCACGAGCGATTCCAGTGGTATTCAACTAAACTAACCCTGCTTTGTAACATATCCAAAATCAGACAAAATCCGATCATGGGAAAGCACCTAAAAATCGAATTCAAAATGGCGTTTTTAATATTAAGGGTAATGAAAGCCCAGCCATCCAATTAATGTTGGTTTATATATTTCAAACAAAGTAGAAATAGTTATTTATGCACCTAGGGGGAGTAAAGTAAGCCATTATTCCCTGAGCGAAAAAGTTGGTTCTTGAGGCGAAGCCGAAGGAACCATGGGCCCTTAATCCCGAGGCGAAGCCGAGGGAATTAGACTCTTTAATTCCCGAGGCGCAGCCGAGGGAATAACTCTAATTAGCTCCCGAGGCCCAGCCGAGGGACATAATTATCGCGAGGGGAATAATGGCACTTTACTCACGAGGTACATACAATATTTTATCTCCAGTAGGAAGATAATACACATTTCGTCCATTGCACAGTTTTTATTTATTATTTTAATAAATAACAATAATTATTAGCACTTTTAATAGCAGATGTAAGAGATTCAATATTAAAAACAAAAAAGAATTGGAATTAAACTCAAATAGAAGGTAATTTAAATGCAGGTTATAAACAGATAAACATGGTCAAAAAAGCGCAGTGCCGGCACCTGATACAAGAGCCATTCATTTTCTACTATTTATAAAATAATTAAGTTGCAATCTTTACTTTTTCACCCTACTTTTACTTTTTCTCCCTACTTTTTGAGTTCAGGGATGAAAAGACCTGTTTTAGTCCCTCTAAACTAATTCAAAATCATAACTTTTTATCCCCACTGGAGATAAAATAAATTTTGAATGTGGTTATAAGTTTAAATTATTTACTTTCATTATAGTTATAGGCTAGTCAAAATATGCATAAAAAATATCGAAATTCGCAAAGCGTGATGTAGTTTTGATTTTTTTATATGTTGTTCGGACCGGTTAGGGTAGTGTGATCCTAAGTTTGCAGCTTCGAAAAACCTGTGCTAGCTGCGTAATACGCGAAAAACTGGAAAAAATTCGAACTTATTTCCGTTTTTGCCATATAGCTCGTACACTATAGGTTGTTCGGTATTAGTTGTTATGACAATTTTAAAACTACAGTAAATTTCCAGCACCATAAGCTCAACCGGAGTACTTTTTAACCAATACGTTCCGAGATATGGCACTTCGAAAATTGGAATATTTTCCCCAAAAAAACTATTGCTCTAGTTTCGGGGCGAATATCGGCGTATAACTGTTAACCTACGAGAAAAGTCATAAGGAATGAAGTTGAAGTAAATATAATTGGCTTCCTTTAAAGACCATTGGCAACTCTCTACGTCTAAAAGTTACCGAGATATGACACTTCAAAAATTACTATAATTTTCCCAAAAAATGAAATTTTAAGTATTGCTCTCGTTTCGGGCAGAATATCGGCCAGAAAACTCTCCCCTACGAGCAAAGTCAAAAGAAAAGAAGTTGTAGTAAATTTAATTGGCTTTTATGAAAAAACAAAATGAAGCCTGTAGACAAACCAGTTATTTTGCAATAGTAAAAAGAACAAAAAAAAGCAAATTGTAATTATTAAAAAATGAATATAAACCACTTTTTTTAAACAATTTATTGGGCATTAGGCAAAAATAGCTTTCGTGGATACTACCAGATCAGTGTTTGGAAATCAAAAGAAACAATTTTAACTAATAATGTATGTAATGTTAATCTAATGCAGTTTTGACTAGCCTATAACTATAAGAAAAATAAATGAATTTAAACTTATAACCAAACTAAAAATTTATTTTTCTACATTGTTTGAATTATATAAACTAACATTTATTGGATGGCTGGGCTTTCATTACCCTTAATAAAAACAGACGCCATTTTGAATTCGATTTTTAGGTGCTTTCCCATGATCGGATTTTGGATATGTTATAAAGCAAGGTTAGTTTAGTTGAAAACCACTTCAATCGCTCGTGATCAATTTTGCACAGGTTGAAGGGTATTTTTTCTTAGTTTTCCAAGACTATATAGGCTTCCGCGGGTAGACTCTTAATTAACAGCTGTCTGTGTTTCTTGTTGTAGCTTGAAGTAAACATCACGATGCACCACACCCCTAAAGATGCTTCCAGTAGTGGAAGCGAACGTCAGACTTCAACCCCTTCGTGAAAATCAAGCTGTTTATTAAGTGCGAAAATTTGTATAGTTTAGGCTAACGTAGGATATCAGATTGCACATTATTGTGATACTCGTGATGTTTTAAGTTCATATCTCCTTCTCCTTAGAAAGACGCTAATAATATTCTGCTACAAGGTTCCCTAACAAACAGGGCTATCAGGATCATTCCAAGGACTCGTTGTTTTTATCCTCCGCTAGAAATTTGTATACACTTAAACATAGATGATACAAAACTTTTTTTTGTAAAACTTGATCCTGCTAAGATAATTCACCTTTAACGTCGGATTTTTTTGAACACCCTTTACAGAATTGTATGCCTTAAAACCTAATATATTATTATAAACGCTATATTATTTTCTCCCAACATGAAACTGACTTGTTGTTTGGTTTAAACAGAAATTGTTTTCTCCATTTTTAGTTTTATCTTAAGTTTATCATTTAAATTAAAAAAAGAAAAGTTTTCCTCTTATTGTCTAGTTGAAATGCTGGAAAATGGAAAGCAGGATGCTTGTTTTGTTAAATGAAAATTTTATAAGGACCAGGGGGCTGTGAGGAAACTGCTATGCTATTTAGGATGCCCTATGATATTTTCATTTTTTTGTAGAATGTTATGAAAGTAATTTCTAAATAAAAGAGCCTGAAATGTAGAAAACATTATTCAGAGGAGCGTATTGTGTAAATATACATTTTTTATTTTTTTATTTATTTTTTTATGAATGTATAACTCATATTCAGAGATCCTTTAACTAATGTACTTTATCTGGCGTTTCACATGCTTTGGATCATCAAAATTAATTTTATATGATTATATATTTATACTTTTTACGTTTATTATTATTCTACAATGTATGTAATATATGTAAAATACCTGTATTGACAGAAAAAAACCGAAATCAATTCTGTCAGAACTAGTTTTGGCAAAGGGCTTTGCCAAAACAAATTGCTTGTTAATATCTAGTTAAAACTAGCTCTGACTAAAATGGAGCTGATCATGTCTTGCCACAAATTATAGATTTGACAGACGACATAAGAATGTAGACAACAGACAACAGACGATAGATAGATTTTTTAACTTTTTTGGACTAGGGGGGGGGGGGGGGGGGGGCTTAAAACGTGTAAATTCGACAAAATCTTAAAATAGAATTTTGTGCCGTATCAATACTGGCTCTATGTATCTGTACTACTTATATGAGAATATAAAAAAGATGTAAGTTGAGATGTTATAAAAGATCTGCAAAAGCATAGCCTACAATTTTCTCTGATTCCCATGAGCTTATTTATGTGAGAAAGCCGAAAAAGGACCATAACTAACCTTTACTCTTAGGGAATAACTGGTTTTTACTAAAACCCAAACAAGATTTTTAATTTGACTAAGTTTAAAGCTTGGTCAAGCAAAATAATTTACAACTTTCTATCTAACCTATTGGCTCAAACTGTAAAAAAAAAATTATGTTGTAAGACAAGGTGTCAGGTGAGGTGTGGGGTGATTTTATCCAGGGTTTATAAACGCAACGTCCCAACCCTCCTGGTTGTGACACTAATGGGGAGTTGTGACGTCACGGTTGTGTCAAAAATAAATTAAATTACACGGCGCCTGCGTACTGGACTAACTCTTCACTCAATCCCCTTGTCCTTTTACCTCTAGAAAAAGAACCTGACAGGAATCCAGACATTTAATTAAGAACCTTTTCTTCCCTCTTCCTACATTTTTTTCCCTTAGTAGATTCGCGGTTCACCAAAACACAATTCATCAAATTAATTTTCTTAATTTACTCTGAAATTGTACGACCAATTACTTTACCGGTACTAGAATAAATTGAACCTGAAATCCAAAGTAATGACAACATTAATATCAGCTCTCCAGCTAGATCCTTCAACTTGCTAATGACCCTCCTACATTTATTAAAATTAAGTCTCAGGTGGCCATCAGAGCCTTTCTTGGTTGTTTAGTAAGCCAAGGATGCATTAAAGACAAAACTTTTTTATGTATAATTACATAGTTATTACTAAAAAAGAAGTAATTTAAATGAAACACGCATTATAAAAAATAGTATGTTTAGAGCAATTACAAACAAAATTGAGGTACAAGCTAGTTTTAACAAATGAAATAAAATTAAGCAATTATTAAATATTTTAACAAAATTTACTATAAATATAATCTTAATCAACCCTGTTTTTTTTGACATTATAACCCTTCGCTATTACCTCGGAAACTAGATTTCCTGGGTGACTTGTGTGATTCAATAGGTATTTTAAATTATTTACAATAAATCCTCGGAACGATATCGTTCTGAGAATCTGTAAGTTAAACAGATGTAATATTATCTCTTTTCTCGCTATCCCATGAATAATGAACGGAGGTTATTAATTTATTTAAATATGATTATTAATCAACAGAAATAGGAGCTTCAATAGAGGTTATCTTGAAGGTATTATTAAGCACTTTTTTTGGTTAGTCTATTATAGTTATTGGGCTGTATGTTTATTGTTTTTACATAGTTTATTATTTATTTAATAGGTTGGATTATGGCCTAATAAAGGCTGCTTTCAAAAATAAAAATATTATTTTACGGGGATAGAAATAGAAAACAGACAGTTTATTCTAGTTCTTTAAAATATAACTAAATAAAATAAAAATAAAATATATTACATATTAAAAAAAAATACAACAATTAATCTATCAATCGTCATCATTGCTCGTTTAGTATTCTCTTTTTCTCACACATTTTCATTATTACGCGTTAGTTGTTCACGAAAGGCAAAGCGATTAACAAAATATTTCCTTCATAAATATTATATTCTCTTGGAAAATGTTAATTAATTAGGGATGACATATTGGAACCCATCAGACCAAAAATGAAATGCACCCGAGGCTGTAAGCAAATTCTAATTACATTAAAACATTGTTTGCAATGTTCAGATTTTAGGCCAAAAAGCATCTGAAAATTATGTATCCAGGCTATTTTTACCTATAACACCATTTTTTTTTATCTCCCTTCTAATTATCTCAAATTGGGAACGTGTAACAGATTTGACAGACGATAGAATAATGTAGAAAACAGACGATAGACATATTTTTTAAAAATAGTTTTTTGGACTAGAGGGGCTTAACCTGATACCTCTTAAATGATAAATTGTTTCGATTAAAAAACATATCAGAATGGCATTTGGCATTATATGTATATGCAAGCTATTTGCATGCAACCAACTTAATAATTACTGACCAGAACAACAAATTCTGCTTCAATATCTTTATTATTTTTGGATCCTAGTTACCTAATCAAAGTGTTCTATGCGCATCCAGTAATTATTTTTTCCAATATCTAAACGTCTTACAAAAAAAAATACTATTTGCATTTACTATTTCGATGTGGGTAAATACATTACTAAAACCTTTTTTTCTTACAAGATTTTTTAAGTATTTATAAGCATTTACACGTCCTTTGCAAGATTATATAGTTGAAAAAAGAAGTAATCCAATTTAAAAGCAAAAAGATAAAGTCATGACAAAGAGAAGTGGTCCTTAAAAGTTTGCCTTTATTGACCTGAGACCTCTAAAAGTTGAAAAACAGCAATGCAGTTACCAAAGAATAGACTATCTCCTCGTACTTCAACTTTATTGACTCAAGAGCCATATAAATAAGAATAAAACAATAGTTTATTGGCCAACTAATTAATTCGTTAATTTAGTTATTATTTTATTTCTACATTTAGTTAATTGTCCATTAATTTATTTAACTTTTTATTTAGTTTATTAATTAATTAATAACAGGCAAAGCAGGAGACATCTCATCATTTCAATTAATGGCTTAATATTCATTAAAGCACCTGTAGTTTTCTTTTCTTACAAATGCCTCATAATTTATTACATTTTTTTATTAACGATTAAATAATATTTAATTAATAAATCCAGAATCGCACTTAACTTATTAAAATTTTATAATTTCTATAATATTATAGATTAGTACTCTAATGTAACTTATTGCTATAGAGTACTTCTCATGCGAAAAGACCGATTACCGCCTCCAGTAAGGCCCCACTCAGTGGTCACCCAGCACCCAGCATCGCCATATAAATGAGTAGTTGCTATGATGTGTCGTCTATCTGATGGCGTGTGCCATTTACGTAATTGTTTCATATACCCCTGTTAATTGTCTTATTTTTCTATTGTATTAAAAAACATAATTTATATTTTTTGTTTGGCTGCTGAAATGTTTAAGACTGTCAAAAGTTCCAAGATAAACGTTTTATTACTATTAGTAGACATATTTAACTTCTGTCAAGTTGAAGGTTTAGTGCAGTGGTTCTTAACCGGGGGGCCGCGGCCCCCCAGGGGGTCTCGAAAGGTATTTAGGTACTATATATATTATAATTGGAGATTTTAAGGGGGCCGTGGTTACCAAAAGGTTAAGAACCACTGGTTTAGTGGATCTGAGTAAAGATTTAAGGCAAAAAATGCTTAACTTTGACAGAATATGTAAGAAAAGCTATAATTTTTGTTTCTGTTTTTTGTAAACCAACTCTTAATATATAAATATGAGAAAAATATTAATCCAATCTAACGAAAACCAAATTTTATATATTTTTTTTTAAGTACAAATGTTTCTAAAAACAATTTTGATGAAAATATATATGTATACTATTTAATTTTAAAGTCCTCATTTGTTTTGGTCAAAATTAAATGGCATAGTTAGAATGACAAATTATGTTTAAAAAAATATATAAATAATTAAAAAAGGAAAATGTTTATTAATTAATTTATCCCATTAATTAATTGGAAGCCCCTGTGTGGAGTTTACGTAAAAATAAACAGGTCAAGTGTGTGCTAGTCACCACACAGCGAGGGTATTAGTCCGTAGGCCACATTGTATAGTTTTTAACTGTGAAGTGTAATTTTTTAAAATGCTAAAAAGCTTACTTTGAACTAATCTAGGGGTCTGATATTCTCAAAACACACTCTGCTAAAGTATTTTTTTTGCCACTGAACCGGACTACAACCATATAAATACATCGAAAAGACCATAATTATAGAAAAACGTATTTTGTCAATCAAAAATAAAATAATATTTTTTTCGAAATTTCCAAAAAGTGGTATCTTTACTATTGGTCGAAGAATGTTCAGGAATTTTTTCAGATTTTTTGCACTTCACATAGCGAGATAGAAGGGGGGGGGGGGGCACTTTTCACACCCACTTTAAACTTGCCTACGCTCGCCCTATCAAAGTTATATCCAAATAATTATATATTTTTGTAATCAGCTTGACGTACTCTTTCATATGATACCCCTCACGGTGTCGAAAAAAAATAAAAAAATTTTAACCCTTAAGTTTTTTTACCCTAATTTTTTTTTTTTTTTAATATTTTTTTTAAGTCGCTATATTTTTAAAATATGTGGGTAGGTACAAGACACATACATGCCAAATTTCAAAGTGATCGGACGAAAGGTGTAGCCATGAGAGCACGCGACAGGGCGGACGGACAGACACACGCAGGAAAATATAAGGGTCCTTGGTTTTGCCTACGGACCCTAAAAAGTGTGTCGTTCTAGGGTTAAATAAAACTTACATCACGAGTGAATTATTGAAAAATAATGTGTTTACACTTTTATGTATTTTACTAAGTATTTAAACCATAAGGCGATTTATTTTCTACTAAATTATTCACTTATTTTATCAATGAGATCTCTCTGAGATAAACCTACTCATGTAAACATTTACACATTCCTCATAATTGTTAAATTAATATTTAAAATTACAATAATCCAATGAGATTATCGTTGTATAACCAATTGGCACAAAAAAACTATTCGCATACTTGTAAGAAATTTCTTCCATATATTATCTTAAAATACTAAGACAATTATTAAATACTTACTTACCCATATTCCAGGCTGGCGATATCTTCTTTGATGACGGGGTGGCTGCCATCCATAGAGTTTAGCCTGAAAATCAAAAGCACACATTAAAATAATTGTTTATGTTTGAAACGTTAAGGTAATAAATATTGTAAATTTAGTTTTTCATTCTATATTTTTATTATTAAAAGATTTTTAATCGTCTTTCTTTTTGTATTTTTTTCTCTCCATTTGGCCTACCCTAATTTACTCTTACATAAACATAAGAGCCAGAATCAACCAATTTAAAAGCTGCTTCTATTATAAGTTGATGAATGGTTAAGGTGTGACAGTTTTTAACCATTATGAAACGTTTGGACCCTTAATACATTACTGTATAAGGTCATTATCAATCATGTTATATTTTTGTTAATAATAGTGTCACTGAGAAAAAAAAAAAAAATCAATCTCTATGAGAGAGGGTCATAAATATAAAAACATTTGAACTACTTACAATTTGAATAATCTAACAATAAACAATTGAGATTAACAAACTTATAAAAGTAACCCATTTATAAGGGTAGATAGTACAAGCGAGAGCTGTAGAGCTCTCGCTTGTGCTACATAAAAAAGATGAGGTAAAAATGATCGATTTTCAATTAAGTATATCTCGAAAACGGTTGGAATTTCGACAAATATGTATAGAAACAATTTTAAAGGGAATTTAATAGGCTTTAATTTTCATTAAAACTATTTTTCTAGAGTCCACGGTTTCCGAGATATAATCGAAAATTCCATTTTGGGAACTTCTACCCCCCTCCCACCCTATGCTCACCTCCTAACAAAGCCCTGAGGTCAAAAACACTCTCATCTTTCACGCACTCTACACCTCTCTTTTGAGCATTCATTGACTGGACTATACCAAGAAAGTTGAGAATTTCTCATGGATGACCATTAATGATGAAGATATTTTTTTATAAGCTTGAACTACCTTTATAGTACACGTTAGATATAGGAGCGTTTATGGAGGTCATGTTAATGGAATAACATAAATTGTCTCTTCACGTAAATTGAAACTGGTGCATTAAACATAGCAGCTTTCAGCCTTCATAAGGCCGGTCATCATCAGGGCCGATTGTGCTAGAATTTGATTGATTGTGAAGAATTGTCGCAATCCCCTGTCTCTTAATCGCATCGAAGAACAGAAACTATATCAAGAGTAGGAAGGACTCGTTAGAGATTGGAAACCCTCAGTGTGGCCCTTGATTGATGTTTCATGATCAATTATCATGTTTTTTTTTTTAGCCACTTCAGCCCCACCCAGAAAGAAGCTTAGTTTAGTCCAATAAAGAACATAGTTATATTGAAATAAATTTAAGGGCTCGCTTAAACTACATTATTAAAAAATTACTTGGTTTTTTCTGACATCATTAGAAAGCTATGTCAAGATTTAGATCGCTAGATATAGTTAATTTATAAATCCCATTTTTCTTAGTTCTTTTCATTTTTAAAAGCTATTATTTGTTATGGAACAAATTCTCTTGAAGAATATTTAAATAAAAGTCTACCAGTTATTGTGACCCTTTGCTTTCTTACGTTCTATCACATGAATAATGAGGCAGATTTCAAAATATGAGTGTTCCTTAAAACTTGGAAGCAAAACTAGTTATAAATTAGTTTTTGGTACAATTTGTACTACTTCATACTTAAAAATGTCTACATTATGGTTCTATTCAGTTTAACTAGGTTGAAAAGAAAATATTCCGAAAGCCTAATCTACTAGACGATATTTGGTTTTACCTGTGAGGCTCAGAGAAATTATGGAATAGATGCGCAGCATATTGTCAAATGGAGGAAAGGCCTTTTAAGGATGACCAGACTAGAATAATGTCTCCCCAAGTTAATAAGAAATAGAATTCAATTCATGTAATTATTAATTTGTAGAAGTTTGCCCATTCATGTAGATTATCTAAAATATTTCTTTAACCAAAGGAAATTTCCCCCAAAATGAAAATGCAAGAGATCCTTTCATAAATTAATTTTGTATAAATTAATTTTGGATATTGTTCTGTGCTGGAAATAAGGCGGATTGGTATTTCAAAACAACACCCTTGTCCTAAAATCAATTACGCCGGAGCTCAATACGGTGGAGCTTGTTGTATTGAAAATGAAGGTTCCCTCGCCATGTAGGTAATGCATGTATTATAATGCAAATAACGTTGCCTGTATTGGTCCCGGGTAGATTATATCCTAAATATCCTTGGGTATAATCGTAGGTTAATTCAGAGAAGGTACAAGGAACAAAAGTACAAGGAATTAATTGTGTAACGCTCCCTTTCATATATGAGATTAGACTTGTGGCTTAACATCCTACCCCGGCTTAGAATTACATCCGCTGACTTAAACCTGAAACTATCCCTCCAAATAATATTCTTGACATGTCTCCCATGCTTTAAAGCAAAGTCACAAACATGTCACAACAATTCATAAACTTAAATTAACTAATTTAGATCATTTATGCTTACAACTTAACAATGTAACATGTAAACTAAGTATGGTTGACGCAATAGTGAAGTTTATATTCGTATTTTCACCGTTGAATTCACTTATAATATGAATTAACTTATATTATTCACTAATAATATGAATTTTTAATAACCCTGTAATAACCCTGGCAGTTTATCGGGACTAAAACCCAAAAGAAAAAAAAAAATATGAATTTTATTTATTTTAAAGTTTTGTCCTACAATAGAGCGCTGAAGAGGAAACATTTGTAATATGTGGGTCTTTGAGAAAAATTAATTATTTATAAATATAAAAAAATATAAAATTCATAGAGCGTAGAAGTCAATACCAGTTAAATGACCTACCGGAGGTAGCAGGACTGGCACTAAGCACTAAATCACCCTGGGTACCAAACGCTCCTCTGTCCAACGAATCAGTATAAGTAGACAGAAGAAAGCTGAGACGCAACATGAACTCTATAGACAACAACAATAGACACGTCTACTCTGACGCTGCCTTCATATACACTGACACAGCTTTAGACGGACATGGCAAAGAATGTGATTTATTCCACGACAAAAACGTTCTCGTACCCCAATTAGTCTATGCAAGTCTATTAGTAGCACTATACATACTAAGACTGAGACACACTCGACTAACCCATATGGTTGCTTCCTTACTCAGGACAAAAAGCCACCAAAATGCAGACTAGAAGAGCCACAGAAATGCAAGAAGCCACCAAAATCGGGAAATTTCACACAGTTTGATAGATCATCAAAAACAGTGGGAAATTTCCCGACCATGAACAGTTTTAAATCTATTTCCGTGTGACACGTCCTGAGTTAAAAGAACTTCTCAATAAAATAAGAGGTGGCATATCAGGATATGATACAAACACTCTGGGAGATGTAACAGCTGAAGAAAAGCTTGCAATTAAATTACACTTTATGTGAAGTCTGGAGTGTGCTAAAATGTCGACTGATTATTTGGGGGGGGGGGGGGGGGGGAGAAGAGTCAGCTTTCAAACGACCGTGGTCGGTTTGAAAGGGCCTTGCGGTGTAGAGACATGCCGCTAAGCTCAGCTCAACTCCTCACAGCAATCGGTGATCACCCTTCCATTCAAAACAATAGGGTCCGATTTCACAAGCAGAGTCCGCTCAATCACTCTCCGCTACACGCCACTGCAGGCGGCCGCCGGCCTTACTGCTAATCACATAATTAACAACTGCCACAGACTACAAGATCTGCGAGACAAAAACAAACGACTTGAATCGAAACCTAACCTAAAATACTAGCAGGCAATGAAGACTCCACTATTCTTCTATTCTAGATTTTAAAAATCCACTAAAAGAGATTTAGCAGAAGGATGGCAACCTTTAAAAAAATGTTTTGGGCATTAATGTACAAAAAATGTCAACAACTTTATAAATAAATAAGAAATCAAAAATTTATACCTATGTGTTTTTGTGCAATTCCGAACTATACTTTTCTAAATACTATTTTTGGATACTGTTAACAATAGTTGACTATATTCATTTTTAATAGTCATTTATTAATAATTACAAACAATTAATAAAATAACCAAAATAATTTTCAGTGGTTTAAGAACTAAAATGTTTGAAAACCCACAAATAAACAACGTTTTCCTTTATAATGTATATTTTATCGTGGGATGCATTGTATAACCACCATAGATCTTGATAGATCACTAGGTCCACTACGGATCATATTTACACACTTTCTTTATTAGATTTTTATCATTAGATCGCGATGTTAACGAAGAGGTAAACTATAAACCGTATTAGTATCTAAAAAAAGAAAATAAGCTGATGCAGTGATGTCTATCAAGATAAAGTTCTCGGTCTTCCTAAGACTACAACTTTTAGATGGGGCTTAGGCTTAGATAAAAGTATTGAGAGAAACATTAAGAACTAAGAGGTCGATGATCTCAGCAAGATATGATGCAAACTCAAGAATATATCTATTATCTATTTATTAAACTCAGAAAAAATGTTTACTACATATAAATAACTACTGCAGGGACCGTAACACGTTTTTTGTCAACGTTGTCTATCATTGGTTCAGAGTTTGGCTATTAAATAGGAGATAAACCTCCGAAAGATAAAGATAGTGGAATCCAATTTGAATTCCTTCAATACATACTTATTTCTACCCATCCTTAAAAAGCTTGTAACACGTTTTGAGTGCCTACTGCATGAGTCTAAAATTCAGAAGTTTTGGATTAGCTGTTTGTCCATGTTTAAATTTCAAATGTGGAGACAGTTCCGATTGGTTTTTTACAGGATATAAACTTAAAACCTTAGTTAAGTATATCAGCTTCGTTGGTGCGATTCTATTGCCTCTGTGTCCTTATTTAATATCGATCTCATATGTTTGAAGTTGTTCACTATCTCAAAGGGACGCCCTTTAAACTCAACACTCACTGTATCTACTTCTCCTTCTCGTCACAACCATAACCTTTGTCTTGCCCTGGTTAATAAGTCCTTGTCTCTGAAACTCTGTAGATTTAAGAGTGCTTCCTTTATATATTTTTTGATCAACCAGTAATGTCAAAGACGTCAGCATTATTCAGAAGTTTCAGATTAAGCTATACTTAAATACGTTCAGTATCATCTGCAACAAAGGATTAGGTTAAGGGTAGATGAAGGTGTTAGATTAATGGTTTTACATTTTTCGGTTCCTTGTGCACGTGAAATAAATTTATCAGCACCTGCTAAAGCAGCACTTAAAAAAATATTTTAAATAATCAATCATAAGAGGCTTTCTTGGATATAACTATGATGAAGTTTTAGCTCTTCTATTGGTAACCGCGTCTGGAAAGGTCTAAGTACCGATATTTCCCTCCTAATACTAGGAGCGTCTTCAAGGGTATTTAGCATTTGGGTGTCAGCTTAGGTTGAAGGGTGAACCGACTGGGAAGTCATAAATTACTTAACTATAAGACAAATTTACACCTTTCCTTTAAATCTTCAGGTGTCGATTTTTAAAAAAAAAATGCTTTAATGCTTACGTCTGAAAGATCACTGACGAATTACGTCGAAGCTTTTACTAAAATTCCACTTCTGGGTCTAGCTAGAGGATTAGGCTGGGCGATAACTATATCTATCATTTTAGAATTTATATATTTAAATTATGAAATGAAAAGACATGTGAAAAAGTTTTAGGGAATTTTATTTGAGAGTTAGGTATTTTAAGGGTTATAGCTGGGCTAAGTCGTTGAAAGGATGAACGTATATGTATTAGGTAACTTGATTTAGTTGTTATTTCAGATAAATGCCTTAAGATGATATATTTTTCCATTATTGGATTTTAAACCCAACTTTTTTCGTTAAAGTGTTAGAGGATGTGATTGTAACGGTTTCTTTCTCTCTTATTTTCCTGAATCTTTGTCTTTACCCTATTTCTTGTTCAAGTATCTGAGTATTTTCAGAGTTTTGAAGCTAAAGAAAAAATAAAATAAATAAAACCAGAGAGTTCTCTTGAGAGAGAGAAGGGCAGATGAATTAGCGGGATGGAAATCGATTGAAGGTGCCATGAAGCCTCTTCAAGCTCCTCCCCTGGGCACTAGGACTGAGAACGAAATGGAATAAGAGATTGGTGGGGGGGGGGGGGGGGGGGGTGGCATGGACCACCAAGGTGTGGGAGTTGCAGGCTTAAATACACCAAGAAAGAAGAAAAGTGAAAAACAGAATTTTCACCTAGAAACAGTGAAAACAATTTATAAAATAAAATGAAAACTGTTTCTAACTTTAGCACAACAATACACACATGCTATAATAATGCATTAACGTACAAGAGTAAAACCATTTACATTTAGAGGTAGGAAAGCACTTAAAGTGTACATTTCAGTTCCTTATACATAAATGTTTGTTCCCGCATATTTTTGAATCTTAAAGGTGTTATTAGAAACGGTAAATGAAAACGAGGTTCCAAAATAAAAAGTGTTTGTAGTTTGGGTCATTAGAACATCTAATGATGAAAATTTTTTGTCAAAAAACATATATTTATACGTAACAAAATAGACTGTCAATTGGTGTGCCACATAGCTTCCTAGCATCCTATCACAAGGATGCTAGAACCCCTACTGTATTGATTTTATGAATTTACAAGCCATTATTGTCTAATTTGTTTAACTGTTTCCCCCGTTTTTTTAATCTGTCAAAATTGTTTTAATTTGTTCATGAATTAAAGTATCAATATAGCAAAAGTTAAAGAGCGCAGACTGTTCAAATTAATCTGGAGCTATCTGAGGGTTACTTTCGAAAAACAATAAAAGTTTTATACAAATCAGATGAGTTCTTTCAAAGCTATAGGTATAAATAAAGATATGGTTGTGCGCATGTGGAAGAGAAACAAATGAGTGCAGAAGGTTGGAACGTATATGGGACCAATAATGAGCTAATTAAATTATGACCTACCATACAAATTTCATTAAAATCGGACGTGTAGTTTTTAAGATATGTTGGTTCGCAAAGATTGAGTGACAGACTGACAGACAAACTCGGAACCAAACCTGTTCCCTGATGTCTGAACCGGATTTCTGTCTTGGAATTTTTGAAATCGGAGACTTAAAATTTCGTAGCTTCGTACGGAAGCTCGTAGGTCACGTAGCTTCCGTATCCTTTGGCAAGCTCGGAAGCAAATGATAAAATCCATTTTACGCAGCGTCAACATGAAGGAACAACTGCTTTATCTAAGATCCACAGAATAGCATAGCTAATTTTCTTTAACGCATTCAATCTCACATATTGAATATAAGTAGTTTTTTTTATTGTGCTGGAAAAAAGTATTTAGCCTTAGAAGAATGATAAGGAGATCAAATTAAATAACGTATAACATGTAATAAATATTATTATAACAAATATTATTACCGTTAAAATCGATTGTAACTTTTATTTATTTATTTATTAGGTTAAAATACTCGGGGAAAAAGACAAATAACTTGCACTAACGAGCTCTAGTTTTAATTGGTTCCCGCTTTTTATTTCTCACCGGTTTTTTCAAGTAGGAAAAATATGCGCTCTCTAGAAGTGGAGGAAGGAGGTCTTAACTACTCCTGCTAGGAAATAAAAGTTTTTCATTGGCTATTTATTTTACGCCGGTTTCTCCAAAAGAAAGAAATATCTTACCGCGAAAACAGTAGCACCAGCGATTCATTTATTATCTGGGCCTCCTATTGTTCACTTATTGACATACGAGACGTTAAGTGGCCTTCCCGTGGCCACTGGCTTAATTTTATATTTAGAAAAAAAGTAAAAATAATTAAATTAATTTAGATAAGTTATTATATCTGTTTGAAGACCAACAAATCTAAACCAACATTTATTTTTATTGGACTAAATGGGGTTGCCTTAGCTTAGTAATAACAAATAATTTCGAGGTGAGTCGTTGCCGTCGTTAGGACACTACTTGATTATACAAATGATGTCCCGTTTCATTAACGTGGCATTAACAAATACCGAAAGCCCCCAAATTTAGAGATAAAATAAACTTCTTCCAGGGGAGTTATTTTTCTGACCCTGTATGCTAAATTTCAACAAAATCGGTCATGTGATAGCCTACAGATTAAATTATTTAAAAACCACTTTGTTGTACTAAGGGGAACTCAAAACGTGTAAATCCAAGAAAATATCTAAAATCGAATTGTCGCGCTAGCACAATATTTTTCTCGTATATTCTACTTATTTTAGAAAAGTATGTAAGTTTGCGCAAACTCATGTTTGACATGAATGGCTCAAGTTTGAGCAAACTTCATGTTTCCGCAAAATGTTTAATCGTGTATGATAACTAAAACCTATCTTCTTGGGTGTATGGGTAACTGTAAAAAATATTTCATAGCAAAGAATAAAACTAGCTTAAATTATATTAAAATACTTTAAATAAAAGCCTAGAAAAAAGAGGTACCTACCTAAAAAGTTGCAGCGTTCTAGTGAAACTAGGTTCACAAGTGTCGTTTTGAAAAATATTGCATATAATTTCATCTTAAATCAAAATGACCGATTGGAAAACCGTTTTACAAAATTTGTTATTTTAAAAAAAGCTGTCTTTCGAATCTCAAGGTTTGAGTGCCAGGTACATATATAAGCCAGGAAATTGTGGAAAAACTGGTAAAAGCTGATGTAATTATTAGAGAAGGCTATTGATTATTAATTGTGCAGGATTACCAGGTTGTACTTATGTACGTGCTTACGTTTAAAATTATTTGTTGCATTTTACATAATTAAATTCATTGATAAAAAAAAGTGACAAAATACTTAGTTAATATGACAGTATTGCTGGATTACCGTTATTTGCTAAGGAGCGTGTTTTGTAAATATATTACTTCCGAGTTTACCGGAGGTATACGGAAGCATTGAGTTCACTTTTGAGTACGAAACAATTTTATGCCTCCGATTTTAAAAATTCCAAGACAGAAATATGTTTCAGACATCAGGGAACATTTTTGGTCTCATGACTGTCTGTCGGTCTGTGTGTCCGCGTCGCCTGAAACGTGTGACGATAACTTGAGTAAAAGTAGACCGATTTTGATGAAATGTGGTAGACATGTTCATTTTACCAATACCCAGGAAGAGTTTGTTTGACAACGTTTACCGCCCAAGTGTTCACGCGCAATGCTCGTGTAAACGTGAACTTAAAATTTAAAGTTGGAATATTAGGTCGGGGAAAAAATTAACTTCATCTATTCAATGAGGCAAACATTTTTTTAAAATACAATTTTTAGAACAGCCACACTGCTATGAAGTGTTAAAGATCGATGAAACTATTAATAGTTTTTACTATGGAGAGAACGCGGGGAGGGACATAGAAGAGGGGAATAGGAGGTGGCTTGGTTCCCCCACCTCTCATCTATTTGACCTACCTCTTCAACAGCACAGCGAGCCTATGGACCTTGAGACCTGGCGACCAGGTTTTATTTGGGGGAAAATTAAATAAATTAGACAATAATGGATTTTAAAAGCCTAAAATCATTCAATTATACGCGATAGGACGCGAGGACACACATAGCTATGTGCCACTCTGGCAGTGTATTTTTTATTTGGTTTGATTGGTTTATGATGGGTTGTTTACTTTGCCCCTATTTCCCCTCTTAGAGTTCAGATTAAAAAAAACAAAAACATATTAGCATTAAGAAATGGCGATAAATATAAAGAAAGAGACTTTTATAGCTACCATTTTAAATTAAATGGCCGATTCCGAAAATCTTTTTACAAAAGTTGTTTCTACCAATCATTAATAGAAACTAACTTCTAAATTTCAAGGTTCTAGTACAATTGATTTTGGAGATATCGAAATATCGAATACTGCATATAAATTGGCGCCATATTGAATCAATATTGCTACTTGTAAAAATATTTGTTAGCAAGTACCTAAGGGTGAGAGGGACCTTTATGCTAAATTTTAGCTTTCCAGCTATTAATTACCATTCAAGAGGTATTGTGATGGATATAAATGATCGCCAATATTCAAGATGACCAATTAAAACATCCTTGAACAAAAATTATTAACAACGTCATTTAAATAAAAATTATTTATGTCAAAAGAGGAAGCAAATTTTGGAATTTCTAGGTTCTAGTCCAATTGGGTTCAGGAGATATCGTCATGTCTAATTCCGGATATAAATAGCCGCCACATTGAATCGGAACGTAAAACGATATCTTAGAAAGTACTTTGGGAATAAGAGGAACCTCGGTATAAAATGTCAGCTCTATTGCCGTTCTGGAGATATGAGTGAGTCTTATTTGACTTTTATGTATATAGATTTTTAACAAAACACCCTAAATTAACAAAAGTCATATTCCAGTTTTAATACAGAGATGAATAAAGATGAGTAAAGAATTAAGAATTTAAATAAAGCTGAAATTTGAAGCTGTAATATCGGTGAAGCTAAACTTGAATAAATAAACTTAAAATCACATGCAGTATTGAAAATTATATTCTATTCTGCGTGAAAAAAAGAGGTTATTTCAATTGCAAAGAGAAAATGTTGAAAAAATACCATGTTGACACAATATCATATACTTGTATTAACATTTACAACTAATATAGAATTCGAAGTATATTAGAATATTTTACATGCACTATTAACAGTACATATTTGTTGGTGCATCCAGAACATTAGTTTATCTATTTCAAATTTTATACTAAACCAGCTGGTCTACCCGGCGCCCGGCTTAACCGTGAAATTATTTAAAAGAAGAATTGGGTAACAGAAAAACAACCTTATTTTACAACATCTTACAATGTATTTTATTTGACTACGTTTTTATTAGCTAGCTTTCTTGTTTGTTAGTTTGTTTGTCCAGTACAAATCTTGCAATCGATTTTTAACTAACTTCCCGAGTAGCTAGACATTTGAAAATTTTAGAATAGCTCAGAACACGAGGACAATGAAATATTTTAATACTTTTAGCCATCTTTCAGCAAAATTTAATTAGTTTTCAGCAAACTTTGCTGTATGGAAAGTTAGTTCGGAAAAAATCCGCAAGTTATTTTATTTGTTTTGACATGTCCCATATTTACAATCTTCATTTTGACGGGTTTCAAATTTGTGATTTTTTATTAAAAGATTAACATTGCATGACAGCGAAAAAGGAAAAGTAAACAAAGAAATAAATTAATTGACGTGTGACAACCAGGTTTGTTTACACTTGTGTCCTAGGTATCGGTTTAATTTTTCTGCATCTGCACTTCTTTACTTGTACACATTTTTATTTTTCTTCTCTTATTGTCCCTACACGGGGGCATATCAAGATGGCACGGTTTAGATTCGGTGTGGGCGATCCGTTGTACAAATATTTGTCCTTTCATATGTTTAAGATCAGCTCTCTAGACGGTTGTCATTTATCTGAAGTAAATAAATTCGGAACTACTTTTCTTCACTAACATTATATTATAACAATGACAATTATATTATCAACATTACATATGATTCAACAGAAAATTTAAAAACGTAGTATATAAAAAGTTATTTTTATCTTGTAATTATTTGTACTAAGCTTCGTCTCAATGAAGTATTCTACTGATTTTTAATAATTTTTTGAAATTCGAAATATCCGTAATTCTACTTCAAAATTGTCCTAGACTACAAATGTGCCAAGTTTCAGCTTAAATAAGTGTTACGACAAAGGGATGTTTTGTCTAATAAACATTGGGGCAAAGGAATATCACACTTTTGTACATAAAAGTTATAACATCCTATTTCCCTAATAAATATTGTGTGTGAGTAATAATCGATTATATTAATATACCCTTAATATTACAATCGATTGTAAAAATATTTCGGAGAGCATATGCTTTAAATGGTTTATGACATTATTATGTGCTGGAATTAATTAAAAACGAATTTATTTTTGTTTAAATTACGGGTTTCAATATCGGCTAATCGAAACTTTACGAAATAATTTGGTTCATATTTCTTATTTTGTATATTTATATAACTATTATGGTGTTTTATGTGTTAATTCAACCATTTTGAAGGTTTTTGGCTATCCTGAGTGAATCCCCCACCCTTAATAAACTCCCTGGTTTCCAACATTTCCCTTATTTTCGTGAGAGGATATTTTATATATATTTAAAAAGAAAACTATTAATTTTACCGAAACGGTGTTAGGTTAAAAATTGTTAAATTGTAAAAAGGAACAGCTTTAAAAAAAACCAAAAAAAAAAAAAACCCGAAGTCAACCAGATAATTATAAATAGGTGGGTGTTCAAGTGCATATTTATCAAAAGGGACTTTGATAGACAGATGAAGACAAAATGTGATAAGCTAGGAACAAACTACTGACACAGTTACTAGACAAGACCGACCAACCATCTTTCACCCACGGACAGTTAACCTTACTAACACTATATTAACAGCTTACGAACTAAAATTACTAGACAAAAGACTTAAACACAACTTGAACACGACCAACATTTACTAAGACATTGAACGATAACCCGATTAACTGATTAGTAGACACAGTCGACTGGGCTTATTATACTTTTTTAATAAAAAATCCGGGGGCTTACGCCTGAAGACATAAACCACGAAATAGGTCCTTTGAACAAGCCCAGGGAGATATCATAACTTACTAACTTGCGGTAATAAACCTCAATTTGATGTGTGTGTGTGTGTGTGTGGGATGTGATAGTACAGTTAATTTGGAGTAAAAAAGTTCTATAAGGGTCCAATTCTTAGTTATTTTGATAGCTATCTCATTTTTACATTTTTTTAGTAAAACGTGTTTTCGACTTACAAGTTGGTAATATCATTGGAACTAATAAAGCTAGAATGACAAACGATATACCGCCTGAAAGAAATTAAAAACTTTAAAGAGAAATATCATTTCAGCTATTAAATTTAACTTTTTGTCATACGTTAATTCGTTAGAACTAGAAAATAATAATATTTAATTAAAAATAGAAAACGTTAGAGCTCGTATAACTACTGTATTGTAATAGATAGCTGCAAACACCTTAAAGATAACAGCTTTACTAAGCTTTAATATGACTCTTTTAAATTTAAAATATTGCAACTTTTAGTATCCGAAATATTGATGATATTCCAAAAATAAATGTCTAACTGTCTGCTGAGATTGAGTTGGGGGAACGGGAAGTGCCCTGAATTCAAACTTTGTGTTATTTATTTTTTTTTTTAAGTTGGTATAGTAGAATAAAACGTTAAAGTCCTAGTACCCGTCATGACCAGTAGTGTAGTACCAGTCATGGTACCAGTAATAATACAGTCATAGTACCTGATGAATCTTATGATGTATTAAGGGTGTAATAATTCATTTTTATTATGGTAATTAATAGGAGATTTTAACTTATCTAAAATTGTACAGTATTAATTGAATTATCTCATAACTTAGTTAAAAAATAAATCATTAAAGATGAAATAGAAATAATAATAAAATAAACCGACCTTCTTTATTTATAATTAACACTTCTGTAATTACTATAAAAAATGTTCAAAATGGTGGCCTCCTTCGTTAGTATACATCCGACATCTTTTAAGTACCTATTCGCTGCATTTTATGAGTGTCTCTTTTTGGCCATTTATTTGATGAGCTGCTGCATGTATCCTGTTCATTAGCTTGTGTTAACTGTTAACCGGTAGTCTATACACCAAACCTTTCATATGTCCCCACAAACAGAAATCTAAAGGCGTAATGTCTGGTGAACTAGGTGGCCAAGCAACCGGTCCCCCTCCACCTTTTAGGGTAGAGTTCATCTAGCCATAGTCAAACTGCTCTTGAATAATGGGATGGTGCACCATCTATTTGGAACCAGCTATCAATTCTTCTATTTAGTGGAACGGAATCTAATAGTATACTTAAATCCTATTCCAGAAAGTCATAGAACATGTTTCCATTAAGTTGGCCTGGAAAAATGTGGGCTGCGAAAAATTATGTTGGAAACACTGTTCTCTTGTCTTTTGAGGATTGTCTTCAGCCCAGTAGTGTAAATTATGTAAATTTGTGACTCCTGTACGAGTGAAACAAGCTTCATCTGTCCACTGATTTTTTTTGTGTATTACGATTCATTGCAGCCGTCTAAGTGTACCACGTATAGAAATCAACTCTTTTTACCGTATCACCTAGCTGTAGTGACGGCACAGATTAATAATAAAATGGTTTTAAGCTTTTACTCCTAACCGTTTTCCAAACTGTCGTTCTTGGAATTTCAAGGGCGGCACTAACTCTTTGAACGCTGGTAGTAGGGTCGTCTTCAAATGCTTGAACTATTCTATCGTCAAAGTTGTAGACAGCCATCCTCAAGATTGTACACAGATCCACTTTCATAGATTATTCTATGAAGAGCAGGAAAAGTAGAATGATGAGGATGCCTCCTATTTGGGTATCTGGTAGCTTATTCTATAGCAGCTTCCCTACTATTTCCGTTTCAGAACCCGTAAATAAAATTCATGTCCCCATATTCCGCACTAGTAAACTCCATACGTAAAATTATAATAATACGCTTAAAGTAACAAAATAACTTTAAAACTAAATAATAATATAAAGAGAATATTAGATGTAATATTATAAAAGTAAGATCACAATGAATAATAATAAAAACACTGTTTTTCAAGAAGCAACATTTTAAAATGAGAGAAACTGAGGATCAATGTACTAAGGTTCAAATTCTAGCAAACATTTACCTATCCTTTATTTATTATTTCTTGCAATACTTGTAACCATTGGCGTACACAGGGGGGGGGGGGGGGCAAGGCCCCCCCCCGAAATGATTACATAACTTGGACCCGCAATACATTTAAAACCAAACAAACACATCAATGACATATGCATTCGAATTGTCTGTAAATATTTTCGAATATAAGGAATTAATTAAGTATTTATTATCTTATGGTGTGTATACACTTAACTAAAACACCCCAAATGCGCACGGCCCGGATTTTGCCGATGGAATTAAATTCATTAACACTATACCGGCCCAATGATTACATAACTTGGACCCGCCATACATTTAAAACCAAACAAACACAGTAATGACAGATGCATTCGAATTTTCTGTAAATATTTTCCAGTTAAAGGAAGTAATTAAGTATTATATTAGGGTCTGTATACACTTAATCACCCCAAATGCCCTCGGCCCGGATTTTGCCGATGGAATTAAATTAATTAAACACTATACTGGGCCGATTGCCGGCTGGGCCCGGAATTTGCCGATGGAATTAAATTCATTAAACACTTATACTGGCCCGATTGTCGGCTGGGCCCGGATTTATGCTGATGGAATTAGATTCATTGAATTAAATTAGGATGCATAAACTAAATCGGCCCGATTGTTGGCTGGACCCGGATTTTGCCGATGGAATTAAACACTATACCGGCCCGATTGTCGGCTGGGCCCGGATTTTGCCGATGGAATTAAATTAATTAAACACTATACTGGGCCGATTGTCGGCTGGGCCCGGATTTGATCTGATATGGAATTAGATTCATTGAATTAAATTAGGATTCCTAAACAAAATCAGTGTGAACTAAAGTGTAACTTCAAGCCTTATGGCGCCACGGCATCTAGCCGATTTGTTAACTTTATATTTATAACTGCATGTTAGCATGTTTGTAATTTATCATGTAAAATTGTTTAACAATATATGGCATTCAAATTCAAATTCAAAAAACTAAATCAGTCCAATTGCCTTGCGGGCCCGGAATTTTAAGTTTTAATTTTTCAGTTAATTAGCATAAGTAGTCCATTGTTAGTCCCTTATAAGTTTCAATCTTCTGTGCCTATTTATTTCTCTTCCACATTTGCACAGACATACATTTATTTACACCTATATCTTCAAAAGTACTCATTTTGGGGTTTTGCATCCAGCTATCTATTACAATACAATAGTTGTACGAGCTCTAACGTTTTATATTTTTAATTAAGTACATATTATTATTTTCAAGTTCTAACGAATTAACGTGTGACTAAAAGTGAAATTTAATAGCTCAAATGGTATTTATCTTTAAAGTTTTCAATCTCTTTCAGGCGGTATATCATTTATCATTCTAGCTTAATTAGTTCCAATGATATTGCCGATTTATTAAGTCAAAGTTACGTCTTACTAAAAAAATGTAAAAATGAGATAGCTATAAAACAAATGAGAATAGGACCATGGTTCATAGAACTTTTTTTTACTCCAAATAAACTGTACTATCACATCCTTAAGTTTGTCGGTCCTGACCCGGGACACCCTGTATATTTAGACTAAATAAATACAAGCCCATAGAAATCGAAACCGATTAGTTCGCACATCTGTCCGAGACTATTTAAATTTATGACAATTTACATGTATCTGTATTACATAAAAACAGTTTTCCTTGGGAAAGTAACTTACTCTTATAATTAATTTAACTCTACATTTAACACTTTTGAGATAAAAAAAGTTTTTTATATGTTTTGTCATAATTTATAAAAACTAAAATTAATTTTTGATTATCCCTAATAAATCACAGTCAGCATTTACAAACTTAAAAGCTCACAGAAATTTAATTATTAGAGTGTAGAAAAATCTGAACAAAACTATAAATTCCTTTTCCGATTTTCTATCTATTCTGCTGCTGTTCAAGTAAAAAAAAAACAACAAAAAGCAGGATGAGATTAAAAATGTTGTGTCTAAGGAACAGGAAGAAAAGAAAATAGCAAGTAATAAGGCTAAAGGAAACCAAAAAGGCCTCATGGGATTTCTATTAAGCCGCCTATGTGACTAGATTGTGAAAGAAAAGACCACCAACCTAGATAAGACTCTAAAGAGAAAACTCGCCTAGAGATTAAAGACTGGCTTGGTTTTTCTTGGCTTCAGATAAAGCTTGATTGAACCTGGAATTCATGCCGGGAATTTTAAGCGCGCCTTAGACATCATTCAAGGAATTCCTATTTGCTCCTTAATGCCCATCGCTCTGCCAAGAATTTTATCCCTTATTCCTCTTTTTCCTTTCTTTTTCTTTCTACTGCAAAATTATTTTAAAGAAACGTTTCTTTTAAAGATATTAAATATTTTAATCTAGAAATCTAAATTAGAACTACACTTTCAAAACTGTTATTAAAGCTTACTAAAAAATCAGCCCGATAAATCGAACAATTCTTTCTCACAGAGATATTGATATTGTCTTTAAATCCCATAGTCCAAGTGCTTTATTAATTTTCAAACATGTTTAACACGAGGTTGTTTTCTTTTTTAAAAAGTCAGATTTTTTTTTTCGATTATCTCGGAAACTAGATTTTCCCAGGGAAAACAACTTATATTATTAGATTTATCAAAGGACCACAATATATTATAAATTTAATCAAAATAGTTGAAACTGTTTTTAGGGAAAAGCACCCCTAAATTTGAAGCTAAAAATAATTTCGCAATTATTCCCTAGGTACATGATAATGCTAAATACCATCACATACATATTGCTTAATATGTATTACGTATCCCAACCAAAAAGCTAATGTAAAAAAAGCCAAGTCTGGCGTAAAAAGTTGTGAGATCATAGGTTTAGCCAAGTCTCCCACTGTCCGAGTAAGTTCTACTAGGTCTAATTTACTAATTTATCCATATCCAGTGCAAGTACATATTTTTCTGTCCCTCTCTCTATTCTCTTTCCCAAATCACTCTACACGTTTAAATTTAAAATAGACTACCAATTGGTGTGGCACTTAGCTTTCTCGCATCCTATCCACGTACTTTATTGATTTTATGCTTTCACAAGTCATTGTTGTCAAATTGGTTTAATTGTTTCCCCCGTTTTGCTTCCGAGCTTACCGAAGGTAACGGAAGCAATGTGATCGTTTTGAAGAACGAAAATACTTTCTATATCCGATTTCAAAAATTCCAAGACAGAAATCCGTTTCAGACATCAGTGAACATTTTTGGTCCCGTGTCTGTCTGTCGGTCTGAATTTTATGAAATTTGTATGGTTTGTCGAAAGTTGCCTGCAGAAAGCACTTGCCTAATTTCAACCGTCTGCGCACTTTAAATCGTGCTAAATTAATATGTCTATATATTATAAAGCAGCATGGCTAATTGACTCACTGGCCGACATTAATGTTTACCCACTTCCAGAAGAGCTAGAGACTTGCTGTTTGCGCCATTCGACGCTCAACGTCCATATTGTGAACCAAAATAATTATAAAAAGTTTACTTTTCCCCCTCCTTCCCCCCTTTAAAAAATAAAAATGGCCGACTTGATTTTTAAGCTATTTTGGGGGATGATTGCGGCTGAACGGTCGTATTGGAAACCGGATAGCACCAGCGGTAACTGATTTTAAAAGATCTACAACTTTGGTCCTATGACTTTTTGATGTATCATCATCGGTTGTACCTTAGATGGTGATAATTTTGGTATTTTTTTGGTTTTATTTTTTTCCTTTTTGTCTTTGAATGGCCATAGTTTCTACAATAGTTGACCGATTTTAATTCTGATTGAGGCGCTTGAATCTCACTCTAATGCTCTTTAAATTGATTATATTTTATTTTATTAGTTCATCCGATTTGCTGAGAACATGAGAGTAAACTTTTTCCCGCTTGCCGTGTCACGTGACTACTTTTTTTGGTTTTTAATATTGTGTCGTATATCATTTGAAAGGCCTTGATATTTACATTAACGCTATTTTATTAGTTCATCCGATTTGCTGAGAACATGAGAGTAAACTTTTTCCAGCGTGCCGTGTCACGTGACTACTTTTTTTGGTTTTTAATATTGTGTCGTATATCATTTGAAAGGCCTTGATATTTACATTAACGCTATTTTATTGGTTCATTTTTTAAAAAAAATTGTACACGTACATTTGTACCACTTTTTAATATTGTTGTAGGTTAAAGGGTTTAAATAATTTTTTGTTATTAGGTTTTTTATTTATATTTATTTATTAGTTTAATTAATGCCCTTTTGTATTGTTTGTTTTTTAAAAATATAATTTTGGTACCTCAAAGTACAGGGGTACAAATGTCAAAGTTAATCTTTTATAATATGATGTATATCATTGAAAAGCTCTTAAATAGTAGATTAATATTTGTTACGTTCTATTTTCTGTTGTTTCTAGTTTTGAGGGGGTAAAATTGAAAACAAATTTGTCAATTTTTTTTTGTTTTAGAGAATAATGGTTTGTTAAAATCATAAAATCAATGAAGTGCGTGAGTAGGATGTGAGGAAGCTATGTGCTACACCAATTGGCAGTCTATTTTTATAAGGCTTTTATATAATGCCTAAATAGAATCGAAATTTGAGCAGAAGTAGGTGGCACTAATTTGAATGATAATTTCTATTATTTTATTTTTTAATTCTGTAAATTTTTTTGTTATACATATAAGATTAGACATGTTAAGATTAGAATTATTGATTACTTGTTCTGATGATATTTTTTTAATTTTATTTATTACATTAGCTTAACATTTGATATTTAAGGTATTTTTTTTTTTTTTTAAACAACATTTTTACCGATATCTTACTTTCTAACGTAACGATTTTAATAAAACTTCATACACATCGCCTAAATTACAATTGAAACAGGCATGTAAAATTTCAACCTGATACAAGCAGCCGTTTTTCTACAGTGACGTGATATATTTTACAATTTTTAAAAGTAGATGTCCAAAGTGTGGGGTTTGTAGTTAGTGTAGGTGGAATATTAAGAATGTAGAGTGATTCCCCCTCTACTATACTTCCTTTGGTATCCTTCCGTGCGTAATCCCAACTCTTCAATCTTTCAATCTCTCTCTCACTATGCTCTCTCTCTCTCTTACTCCTTCTTCCTGTCAAACTCGCTATTTATCCACAAAACAACGCTTTTTTTCAATTATTGTTTCTATCATTGAGAAAAGTATTCGTATATTATTTAAAATCGAAAATGTACCAAGAGAATCGTCAGAAATTGACAGTGTCGACTGTGTTAAATTATTAACCAGTAAAACTGTAAATATATAAGTATAAATTGATGTAATAAAATAATATTGCTCATAAGCGGATCAAGTGATTTTTGTAATAAGTTTTACGTAATAATTTTACTAATAATAATTTTCTAATTGAGTCAAAAATATTTATTGGAACGAGTAGTTAGCAACGTATACGTACTTAGCAGTGTGATTTTATATTTAATGAAAAATGTAAGGAACTTCGTTCCTACCGGGTGTACTTGTATTTTTTTTCTCATAAGATAAATTAAAGTTTTTATAATGAATGAAATAAGAAAATTTTTCCTCTCGGATACTCTATCTTGGGACACACAGTATAAATAAACTCTAAACTACGATTTCGAGAGTATTATATTCTTGATAATGGAATGAATTATGTATAATATAGTCCTAATTCTATTCCTAGAAGACTTTGGAGACAAAGGTATTCAGGCATTTCATTTAAGTGCTAGGCCTACATGATAATAGGTTACATAGCCACTAATACCTAGTACGACCCCCATGGAGTGAAGGCTAGTTGTTGTATAAGCCCTTTGTTAGGCATATGTTCTCCCTGTTGAGTGTTGAGCCACGGAGTTAGTAAGTGTATCGAACCGATTTTTTGAAAAAGTTGTGGCCATTTTTAGGCGAATGTTGAAAATAACAGAGTACATTATACAGCTCATATATTATTTTATTAATGCAATTTATTAAGTTGTAATTTTACTTTTTTACACTCATTTAGTTATGTTATTACTGTTCAAGCAAGTATAAGATGAGTACGCTAGAAATCAGTGCGTTGGTGAAGTTTAAAGAAACAGCGTCCCCACAAAAAACATAAAAATATATATGATAAATTAGATATTTTATTAAGGAATTAATTTATTTTTAAATATAACCTGTATAATGTAATATAACTTCTAGTTAATCACCTTGAGAATGAACCAAGTAGGGGTCGAAATATTGCAAAAATTAGGTTTTTAATTCCTTAATAGACCTAACTACTCCTAAATATTTATTATTTTTTAGTCATACATTAGCCTCCGACATAATACTGACTCACATATACTTTGTGATTTATTTATTAATGTAAACTCTATTTCTTAATAATAGGCATTTATATAAACCCAATAAAAGCCAAAGTATTTTTTGATAAAAAAAAATTATATTTTACGATGAAGGTTTCTTTCAAATCCAACTAGATGATTATGTTAATAATTTTAGACCAAGCAGTAGAGGAAAATAAAACAAGATTATTTTAATGCCAAAACTTCAATTCTATTACTTAAAACTATAGTGAAAGGTATCTAGGTAGATTCTGACCTGGCTATAAAACATTTTTCCTCTCCGTAGATGAAATAATTTTTCCTCCCTTAACACCTCTAACTTTCAACATTACTTAAGAAGTTGAGAAAGAAATTTGATTAGTGGGTTTAAGAACAAGTGGCTGTGTCATTTATAAGTAATAGAACGATCTCGAAGAGGAAAATATCGCTTCGAAAGGAAGGCTTTATTTTAGGTTAGAAAGTATAAAAAACGACTAAAACTTTAATACTTAACAATCGGAAAATTATGACTTTTCATTCTGGAAGAGTCTCTGAATAAAAAAAGTGTGGAGTCTAAACTGCAGAACGTATTTCTATTAAATTAGGTTCAAAATATTTAGTTGGACAATACCTGGGGGTATACTTGAGAAAGCAGTATTAAGCCTAACTATACTTTCTTTACCAAACAAGCAAAAAGGTTAAATTTAAATATCAATAAAATAGGAGAATGGGAAAAGTAAGAACTAAAATTTTTACGAGAAGTATATTATGAAGGATTTACCGATAAGAGCGTCAAAACTGTCAAAAATGAAAAATAATCATAACTACAAGGCATAAGAAACTAATTTTTGCTTTCTAGCTTACCGAGAGGTAATGGAAGCTATATGATCGTTCGTCTCCCAATTCAAACATTTCAGGACATAAATACGTTTCAGACATCAGGGGAAATTTTTGTACTCCCGTCTGCTGTTTGTCGTTCAATAATTTTGCGAATCAACATATCTTAGAACTACTCACCCGATTTTATTGAAAATTGCGTGAGAGGTCAAAATTATCCCATTTTGGTGGTTCTATAAAAGTTTCAACCTTCTTTGCAGATGAATTATTAGGATGCGAGGAAGGAGGAAGCTATTAGCCACACTAATTGGCTGACTATAATTTTATTGTAAAAAGCAATCAATGACATTATGTTTAAAAATAATATCGTTTAAATTGCCTCCACTGCTATGTTGAGTTGAATGAATTCTTGTGGCCCAATTTCTGATTTTTATTTTCAAAATATCACGTTGTAAATTTGTAATGGAGAGTGAGATTCTTCACTTGAGGCCACGAATCGTACTTGGATTATTAACGTAAGCCCCGTAAACCCCCGTAAGTTAATGGGATTATTAACGTAAGCCCATAGAAGAAAGTCCAAGTTTAAACCTCAAACGACCTTAGCGGTCAGTCCTTATTACCATATTTCTTGAAACGCTTGTCGAACAAAACGTGCATTTGAAGATAAATTTGAACAATTTCTACTCGTTATTTAATCGAGTATCACTCATCATTAGTCCACCCTAATCCACTCTTATGACGTGTCAGACACTACTTTTTGATCCTATGACCCCCTGACGTCAAAGGTTTAACAGGTTTTAATGTTCTGGTGCTCTTATTGGTTAACTCAACTAAGGAAATGATACGCTGATTTTAATTGTTTGCATTCACAAATCAAAAATGAGGATAGTTAGTAAAGCTTTCTGTTAAGACTAGAAAATTGATTAATAGCATGTTAATACTCTTATAATGCGTCGGCCAGTTAAGCAATTCAGAAATAGTTAAAAGTATTAATTTTTTGCCAGTTCAAAGTAAGGAAATAAGAGTTTCTGAAGAAGTCGTCTTGTCGAAAAGCAGGCCAAGCGTGTAAAAAGGTTTAAGGGTACAGTGAATAAGAATCTCATTCTGTCGAGGGTTATCTAGTCAAGGATCATGTCTTTTAATAATTCCCTCTATCGTATTTCTGGCTAAAGGAAATGAGCCACCAAATCTGATGTGGGGTGTTGGATGGAGATTCCTTGGATTCAATGTATTTACCCGGAGGGCGAGGGGAAAGCAATAAGGAAAGTGAAAATTTCATATCTCCAGGGTTACCCATAAATCCCTTCAGAAAGGGGAGGCTATAGCCCAGCATATTGCTTAGCTCTAGTGCCCGGCCCACACAAATTGCTTTATCCATATCATTCATTATTTTCCCGGGGAAAAAGCTAAGGGAACGAAGGAATTTAAACAAATATCCTCAATAACGAATATAAATAACCAAAATATTCTAATTAATTATTATCTCAAACTTCAAATACAAGACACATAATTAATTAATGTATTAAGACACATAATTAATTAATACTGAAGTTTCTCCAAAATAGTTGAAAAACTTTGTCTTTCACACTTCTGTTGAATTAACGGTAGAATTCATTACTTTTAATAGAACAAAGAACTAGAATTTGTGCCATCAATTAATTTTAAGATGCCCATGCCTGCAATAATTTCATGGTGATGTCTGAAGGAATTCAATTAACTTCCTCGTTACAGATTACTATTACGAAGCTTTTTTTTGAAGATTTTTCATTCTTGGAACCGTTGTTTTTAAAGTGTTTCAAACATTCTTTTAGACATTATTTCCTCTTTCTTGAAATGAGAAAAAGATTCAATGGGACAAATTTTTATATAAGGCCCGCTCCTTTTTAGGGGGGGGGGGGACTTTTATAATTTTTTCTGGCTAAAGGGGTAAAACGGATAAACTAATTGACGGGGTGTTTCGCAGGTAATTAAAGGATACGAAGCTGAGTCCTGGAGTTTTTTTGGACCGACATCGGATTTCATTTCCAATTGGCAAGGAAAAAATCGTGTAAGAAAGTTGAGCTGTGGAAGAGCGCTCGATATGTAGGCGGAGAGTTCAACTTGTTTTCTACCCTGGGCTTAAGGGCTTGGGTCCTACCTTGGGCAACTTGTTAAGAGATTGATTGCTTTCTGTAATTGAATTTGCCTTGGAGCCTCTACATTCTGCCTATATACTGAGGTCCTGGATCTCATTAGCTCTTCGCACCTAATACATGTGCATATATATATCTATCTGAACCTCCATTATACGAATATATATAGCCTATACGAAATTCGACAGCTAATGATGGATAGGTTCTGAAAATCCCTTCTATAGAGTGAAACTCGAACATGGCCAAATTACAGCTCTCTCAATCTTATATCAAGATGTATTAGGAACTACAAGAAAGATAGATCAGCTTTTTGTATTTCTGCGCGTATAGGTTTACACAGGTACTTTTACAAATATTAAATCTAATATACAATTCAACCAAGAGTCTGCTTACAAACCCCAAAATATATATATTAAAATATTATCAAGTACACCGGCGCCGACTCCATGGGGCCCAAGGGGCTCGAGCCCCCCTAATGTTGAGTCTAGGGGGGCTGAGCCCCCTCAAACATTGGATAATAAATATTACAAAATAATTAGTAAGCTTTAGAGTGACCCCGAATAGACAACTAAATAGCCTGTATTATTAAAACAGCAAATTACGGGCATGAAAGAACGCCCATGGATATATTTTCTTTGGATATTTTCTTCTGGATATTGACACCCGGTAGGAACGAAGTTCCTTACATTTTTCATTAAATATAAATTATATAAACAGGTCAAGTGTGTGCTAGTCAGCACACAGCGAGGGTCCGTAGGCAACCCTGCGTATAGTTTAAGTAGTACCCTATTGATGGTGTTTTTTAAAATGCTAAAAAGCTTACTTTGAACTATCCTATGGGTCTGATATTCTCAAAACACATAAACAAACTTCTGACAAAGTATTTTTTGCCACTGAATCGGACTACAACCATATAAATACATCGAAAAGACCATAATTATAAAAAAAACGTATTTTGTCAATAAAAAATAAAATATTATGTTTTTCGAAATTTCCAAAAAGTGGTATCTTTACTTTTGGTCGAAGAATGTTCAGGAATTTTTTCAGATTTTTTGCACTTCACATAAGCGAGATAGAAGGGGGGGGGGGGGCACGTTTCACACCCACTTCAAACTTGCCTACGCTCGCCCTATCAAAATTATACCCAAAGAATTATATATTTTTGTAATCAGCTCAACGTACCCTCTCATATGATACCCCTCACGGTGTCGAAAAAAAAAAAAAAAAAACATTTAACCCTTAAGTTTTTTTACCCTAATATCTTTGAATATTTTTTTTTAAGTCGCTATATTTTTAAAATATGTGGGTAGGTACAAGACACATACATGCCGAATTTCAAAGTGATCGGACAAAAGGTGTAGCCGTGAGAGCAGGCGACAGGACGGACGGACAGACACACGCAGGAAAATATAAGGGTCCTTGGTTTTGCCTACGGACTCTAAAAATCACACTGCTAAGTACGTATACATTGCTAACTACTTATACATGGCGGAGTTAGAAAAGAGACAAAATTAAAAGTAACTGTTTGTACCTAGCAAGAGTTAAGGAAAAATTAAAAGAAAATCATTATTTGTATCATTAAAGCAAGCGTCTTACTATAAATATATATTGAATATAAGAATATTCAAAATCACCGTCACGCAAAATCCGCCACGAAATCTACAGTTGACGATAACTTGAGTAAAAGATCACTGAGTTAGATGAAATTTGGTACAGATGTTCATTTTACCAATGCCCAGGCTGAGTTCGTCGGAAAACGTTATCCACCCAAGCGTTTGCGCGCAACGCTCGCGTAAACATAAGCTTCAAAAGACGGGAAAAAGTGTTATTAAGGAAGCCTGTTGCTTGACTTGTTTTGATTATTTTTGTAATATATATGTCAAAAATGTCACTGTTTTGTAAATAAATAAAATATAATACATGTCACCACGTGAATGTCATGTCACCACGTAATGAATGTCACCACGTTCACGTTGCTCTTCAGTTACGCTGTCCACAAATGTGTTCATAGACCATAGTTATAGTTAAAATTTTGCGGACAGTTTTAATACGTTCTTATCTTTTTGTGAATGAATTTTCATTTCATTTTAATTAGTAGTTTTCTTTATTTAGAAGTTTTCTTTTTTTTTCATTTGTTATAAAGAAAGTGTTAAAGAAAAGGGGGTGGGGGACCCCAAGCCTACTTGACAGGTAAACAAACAATTCCTCTAATCATTATTTGTTTTATTTATTTATTTATTTATTTTTTCTTTAAAAATCTAATCTCAGCCTCGCAATGGGAGAAGAGGATAATCATATACAAATGCTTTCTCAAATGCATGGAAATGTGGCCATAAAAGCTAAATTAAGTGATGCATCAATGTTTATCTCCACTAATAAATTTGCTCCGTTAGCAAATGACGTAATGGACATTACTCCTTCACCAAATAATGATAGCACATCTATTTCAGCCAAAGATATTGATAAACCTCCTCCTATATTTATCAACAATATAAATAATATAAATAGTTTTCTTAAGGAAATAGCAAATAATTCATCAAATAAATTTAAATACGCTATATCTGACAGTAACAAAGTTAGACTTACACTAGAAAATATAGAGGGCTATAGAAACGTTATTAAATTTTTAGAACAACAAAAGGCCGAGTTTCACACTTACCAGTTTAAACATGATCGACATATTAGAGTAGTGATTCGGGGACTTCACCCATCGTCTGACGTAGATATAATGATGGAAGAAATTAAATCTAAGGGATTTGAACCAGTCCAAATGTTACCCGTTCGCCATCCAGTTACTAAAGCTCTCTTTCCACTATTCTTCCTCGATCTTAAGCCTAATAATAAAAACCATGAAATATACGACATAATAACACTTTACTATGGTGTAGTAAAAGTTGAGCCACCTAAACCCAGGCGTACAGTTATTCAGTGCACCCGTTGCCAGGGATATGGTCATACTAAGAACTACTGCCATCAAGCACCACGTTGTGTAAAATGCGATAAATTTCACTCGTCGGATTTATGTGACAAACCTGTTGAGACTCCACCTATTTGTGTAAACTGCAAAGGACAGCATACAGCCAACTATAAAGGGTGTCCACTTCATAAACAACTACAAAAATCCACCAAACCGTCTGAAGCTCGTCCAAAACTAACTACGTCTCCAAGAGTTAATTTAAATGCTCAACCATCAGTTTCCGGTCCGTCTATCGAACACAGCTATGCATCTGTGGTTCAAGGTGGCGTTCAACAGCAAAACAATAACATTCAACTATAGATCAATTAATTAAAAAAATCGATTTTCTTTTGACAATTATTCAACCTTTGGTATCTACTCTCACTCAAATTTTACCTGTACTCTTAAATAAAATATGAACAGACCCTTAAGGAGAAATTCATTCTTAAAAATTTGCACATGGAATAGTCAAGGAATCAATGGTAAATACCATGAGTTACTCCAATTTCTTAATTTGAATGATGTTGATATTCTCTTAGCTACTGAGACCAAACTACCGCCAGCTATACATTTTTTCATCCCTGGATATAGATGTTATAGATCCGATCATGAAAGTAATAGGAGAAGAGGTGGTGCAGCAGTCTTCATTAAGAATTCTATCCAGCATGATCAACTAGAACCCATCAGAACTGATGAAATACAGGTAGCTCGAATTCAGATTTTCTTAATAGCCACGTTTATGAAATTGCATCATTCTACTCAGCTCCCAACTACAAACTTCAACTAACCCATTTTAACGATATGTTTAATAAAATGAGACGTAACTTCTTAATGGGCGGAGACTTCAATAGTAAACACCCACGTTGGAGTTCTAATACTTCAAATCCGAGAGGAAATCTACTTCATGATGTTGTACATCATGGTCAATTGGACGTTTTGCATCCGAATGAACCTACACACTATCCTATGGACGGATTAGGTACGCCAGACATATTGGACATTTTTATTGGCAGAAACATAAATTACAAATGCACGCAGCCTTTAGTTTTACATGATTTGAGTTCAGATCATTTACCAGTGACCATTACTTTACACACTGCCGAAGTTCCATCGGTATTAAGAAATGACCAATTAATAAAGCAGCCGTTTAATTGGGATCTCTACAAAGAAATTTTATCAGAGAACACAAATCTTAAAATACCCCTAAAATCAACAAACGATATAAATGTTGCCGTCACTTCCCTAACTAACCTAATAAAATATGCTGCTACAGAAGCCAGCCAGTATAATTATAACCCTAATAATGGTTCTGTTAAAAGAAAAAACATTAACTATCCCCATCATATTCAACAGCTTCTAAAGGTTAAAAAGGCAGCCAAAACCTTATGGAACAGAACTCGTTATAGACCACACAAAATCAAATATCTAAAAGCTGTTGCTGATTTAAAAATGGCTCTGAAAATAGAACGCGATGCAGCCGTCTCGGAACAACTTCTTATATTAGATTCAACAGATGGCTCACTGTGGAAAAAGACCAAACAGATCACTAAAAATCATAGTAAAATCCCTCCTTTCAAAATAGGATCGATGTGGCATTCCACCCCACAGGAAAAAGTTAACATTTTTAGTGATATATTATTTGATCAGTTCACACCCAACCCTATATTAGACCACGAACACAATGTTTTAATTGAAAATTCACTCCTCGAACCACTACCTCTGTCAGTTTTCACGGACTATTTTACGCCAGCATTAGTTAAAAATGCTATCCAACGCAGCCCAATCAAAAAAGCTTCAGGTTATGATGGCATCACACAACCTTTACTTAAAGCTTTTCCTAAGAAAACTTTGGTTTACTTGACACAGATATATAATGCCATGTTGAGATTAGCCTATGTGCCATCAAGGTGGAAACATGCTAAGATAATTATGCTACCCAAACCAGGAAAAAGTACAAATAACCCCATAAATTATCGACCAATCAGTTTACTGCCCCTATTTTCTAAAATATTCGAAAGATTGCTATTGCCTAAGTTTCTACAAAAATTTAATCATCTGCTCCCTAATACCCAATTTGGCTTTCGAAGCGGCCACTCGTGTCCTCAACAGTTGCACAGAGTTGTTGAAACCATTCTAGATGCTTACGAACAAAAACAAGTCTGCTTAGGTATCTTCTTGGATACAGAAAAAGCATTCGATAAAGTTTGGCACTCTGGACTTCTCTACAAGGTTAAACCATACCTGGAGGACACCTATTATAGACTTCTTCGATCTTACCTCTTCGGACGTACTTTTAGCATATCATACGAAGGTGCCGTGTCAGTTAATAAGCAAATGGGGTCTGGCGTGCCTCAAGGAAGCGTATTAGGTCCCTTTTTATACTTGGTGTACTGCTTTGATTATCCTACTTCTGATGACGTCATGATAGCCCAGTTTTGCGATGATGTAGCTAGCTTAAGTACTCATAAAACGGGTGCTGAAGCCGCTGAGAAATTACAAAAATTCGTCTTTGAAGTTGAAGATTGGTGTAGAAAGTAGAGAGTACACATGAACGCTGGAAAGTCCAAACAAGTAACTTTTACTTATCTAAAGAAATTTGTGTACCAACCTATAGTCCTCAACCAAACTATAGTAACTCAGAGTGATTCAGTTCGATATCTTGGATTAGAACTTGATACGCGATCAACATGGAATAAACATTTCTCTTTCTTAATCACTAAAATCAGAGAACGCATACGGCAACTTCGCCATCTAATATTCTAATATGCTCTAAATCATGTCTACCACTTCATCTTAAACGCTTGATTTATTTGATATTAGTAAAACCTATTTGGCAGTATGGCTGTTCTGTATGGGGTTCAGCAAGCAATTCACAAATTAAAAGAATCCAAACAGTCCAAAACCGGTGTCTAAGAATAATCAGTGGGGCGCCCTGGTATGTTCGAAATTCAACGCTCCACAATGACTTCAACATTCCACTTGTAACGAAAGTTCTTAAATGCACTTTTAGTAAACAAGCTTCAACCATGCAGCACCATCCAAACGAGTTGATGCAACATCTCGTTCAAAACCCTCCTCCTAGTCGACCAAGGCGCAGACTTAAACGAAAACGACCCTTCGATCTCTTAGAAACTGCTTGAGTTGTAATCAAACTCATAGTTGTTACCTCTAAAATCATATCAGCTAACTTATTTCTGTAGTTGTTTTATTTTATTTTTTTGTCTTATTTATTAGTTTATTTATCGTTAATTAATACTTATTTAAGGAATGTCGATGGGCATAACCCTTTAAACATGTAACAAGATTTATTTTATTTTATTTATTCTGTTAAAATGAATACAAAAAGTTTTCTTTGTTAAATAAAAAAAATAAAATATATATATATATATATATATATATATATATATATATATATATATATATATATATATATATATATATATATATATATATATATATAATACTGATACAAGCAGAAGCTGTAGAGTAGGGAAGAGATATATTTTAAATTTATTGGCCGGGTAGGTAGAAAACAGTCCTATTTCAATCCAAACTCCTTTAACAAACATACTCTTTCACTATAAACTCATCATGATCAACTTTTTTCTTATATTCAATATATATTTATAGTAAGACGCTTGCTTTAATTATACAAATAATGATTTTCTTTTAATTTTGCCTTAACTCTGCTAGGCTCAAACAGTTCGTTACTTTTAATCTTGTTTTTTTTCTAACTCCGCCATGTATAAGTAGTTAGCAATGTATACATACTTAGCGCTGTGATTTTATAATTTATATTTAATGAAAAATGTAAGGAACCGGGTGTCCTGCGACACCACACGTATTTTTTTAATTTTATTGATTACTAGCCTTCACTCCGAAAATATAAAAATCCCTTTTTGGAAAACGAAAACCCTCTCACAAAAAACAGAGTTTACAAATTAAATTTTCCCTCCGCAAATCCTATTATGTGGGACAAAAGGTCGTGCCTTTAACATGTTAAAGAATGGACTAAACATATCCAAAATCCTTCAGATAAACCTATTAAGTCACATTTTGCTGCACACCTCGTTAATATAACAATCATAATTTCGATTCCAATAAAGATATTGAAATATTACATATTTGTAATAAAAGTAAGACACATACAGTTCTTGAACGCTTTGAAGTTTCCAAGCATTTAAAGATTGTAAATTATTATTGCCATAATGACGAGATTACCTCTGTCTATATATTGTTATATGTATGTTTGTATTTATGTTGAATTATATGATAAATTATTTGGTGTATTTTTATACTTAGTTTTATTTATTTATTTTTGCTTCCAAGCTTACCGAAGGTAACGGAAGCTTTGTGATCGTTCTGAAGAACGAAAAATTATTAGGTCTCCGATTTCAAAAATTATAAGACAGAAATTCGTTTCAGACATCAGGGAACTATTTTGGTTCCGGGTCAGTCTGTTAGTCTGTCGCTCAATTTTTGCGAACCAACATATCTTTAAAACTAGTCATCCGATTTTATTGAAAATTGGATGGTAGGTCAAAATAGGACGCGAGGAAGCTATGTGCCCACTAATTGGCAGGCTATTTATATAAGACTAAATTTTGTTTTGTACTTACTTTTTCTTTTAGCGAATTTTCGAAGAAAATTAAGCATTTGTAATGGCTTCAAAATTTTTGTAATGTGAATTTTTGAATTTTTTTCCACGTAAATCCGTTTTAGACCATTCTGAATCGATTCCTAAAATTTAAATTTAACACTGTTTAGTATAATAATTGTTTATTTCCACCTCATGGTTAACAAGTAGATATTTACAATATAAATACAAGCTGAGGGCCCTCAATAAGTGTTAATCACCTAGAGCGAGGGCCCCCATATGTATATATGGGGCCCCATGTATGTATACATATGTGTATTGTGTATGTATGTATGTATATGTATATGTGTCACTCCAGACGACATCTCCCCTTAGGATGCACTTAAAAATTTCAAACAAATTTTAAAATGTCAATAATATCAAAGGAAAGGATGAGATCGTTGGCCAGAATTTTTGGAATTCATTTAGGGGTCAAATTTTTACAATTTAGGGTCAAAAATAGCATAAAACGCGTTTTCCCCATATTACTTCCCTCTTATATGAAAATATGATAAAAGTGTTCGTAACAACAATTACAGTACTCTTAAAGAGCTTTCCATCTTGAAGGGTAAATACAATTTTGACTTTTGTACCCCGTAACCCTGTGTATCATTTTTTTTTTTTTTTTTTTTCACCCATCCAAATCTAAACCAAAATTTTCCTATATTATCATAAGCCAATAATACGCAGATTTCTTTGAAAATTCGCTCATTAAGTCATGGTGCATAACTGGACTTTTATGTTGGTTTTATTGTTCAATTTTCCTTTTCAAAACAGCATGATGCTATAAGTTTATATTTAATTTTTATTTTTGTAATTGCAATTTTCATGTCAATTCGTTTTATACTTGTGTTTATTTCTACTGTCTGTTATAGATAGTGTATTTTTGTCATGGTTAAGTTTTCTATTTTAGTCTTAACTACACAGAGTATTTGTTTGTTACCCTTTTACCAGGCAATAATGCACCCTCCTGTTTGTCTAATCTCTATACATGCCTGTAGCTTAGTAGCCTAGCCTTCTTGTTAAATTTTTTCTCACATGTACTTTCAAAGTCGATCCAGTAAACTCTAGGTATTTTGCATTCCATTCATTATTTTTTTCTTATTTTTAATTTGATTACTGTTTTAATTGTTTTACAATCTAATGTTACCTTACTTTATAAACCTTAAGTTTATGTCTGTTACTTTGTTTGCAGAATTTCTGAAGAAGGCTGCTTTAGAACTGCCGAAACAGATCAATTATTTCAATTACATTTTTTGTGTGAAGACGTTGTTTGGCTATCATTCATGTATATGACCCACTAAAACTTTACACTTCTAGCAGAAATAGGGTGGTTTGGGAGGGGGACATTTTTTTATGAGTGAAAGGTTGCCGCTAAAAACGCAATATTGGTGATAAAAAACACAATACTCATATAATGTTATATATGTTTGCAATCTACTCTTCAGTACAAATGCACATGCGCATATTAAATGTTTAACTATTCTATTTTTTTTTCGATGTGAGGATAAAAAAGTTACGCCAGTATTTCAAATTTCAACTTTCTAGCGGAGAACGGTTCGAGAGATATGATCCAAAGTACGACTGACAGAGAGACCCTCGGCATAAGTTTTCTCAAACTTCTCGGCATAAGGGTTTGAGTATGATCTAAAAACCCTAAAAAGGGGGTAAAATTAAATAAATTTGACAATAATAGGTTCTAAAAGAGTAAAATCAGAGTATACGAAATAGGAAGCGAGAAGGCTTCTATTTGGCAGATTATTTTAAAACTTTTAGATACAGTCAGTGGCGATCCTAAGTCAAAAGTTCTGGGGGGGGGGGGGCTAAAGCCCCCTAGGTTTTGTGGGTTTAGTATACATTTTAATATACCAGGAAGAGCTTATTTGTATGTTATATGTTGTTGCTGTCCTTCCCAGAGGCAATATATGCAATTTTTTCGTTCAGGTTAAACAATTAAATTTGAGGCTATAATTAATCTATATATATAAAACTAAGAGTGACAGTGACTGATCATAAAAAATTCTCCTACTTCCCATTGACCTAGAGATTTGAAATTTGGTACATAGATAGAGTGTACCATAAATAGAAAAGTTCAGGTGTTTTGATTTCGATATATAGCCGCCATTTTGAATTATAGCCGCCATCTTGGATTTTTTCATCAGTAATTCTCCTACTTCCCATTGACCTAGAGATTTGAAATTTGGTACATAGGTAGAGTGTACCAATACTAGAAAAGTGCGGGTGTTTTGATTTCGATATATAGCCGCCATATTGAATTAAAGCCGCCATATTGGATTTTTAAAACACGTGTATATTTTTATGTGTCGTATATCGTTTTAAAGGCCTTGATTAATACTTTAATGTTGTGGTATTTATTTATTTTTAAAATTTTTTGTACGGGTACATTTGTACCGATTTGTACTTTTGGTTCAGGTTAAGAAGGTGAAATAATTTTTTTAAATTTTATTTTTACATTTATTAGAATTCATTAGCCTAAATAATGATCTTATACATGGTTTGATTTTTAAATATATTTTTGGTACCTATGGGTACACGGGTACAAATATGCTTTTAAACACAAAACCTACTTTCATGTATATCGTTGAAAAACTCTTGAATAGGCCTTTTAATGTAGTTATGTAGTGTTTTGTGATATTTTTACTTTTTAGGGGGGTAAAATTGAAAAAAGTCCTTATATAGCTGTTTTTTGACAATGGTTCCTTAGGTTTTGGTTGAAATTTAAAACATTATTATTATTTTTTACTCTCCTTTTCGAGACGTTTACGAATATACCTCATTTATTTTGTTATCTTCATTTTGACTTTTTCGGGTAAAAAAATCACAGGGGTGTGGCTTGACGATTTTTTGGTAAAAAATAAAGTTTGTACTATCTTCATGAAATTTGTCACGCTTATAAAAATGAAAAATACAAGACGAAAGTGCTCTTGGACTTTTTTTTCCAAGACTCTTAGTTTCCGAGAAAAAGCCACTCAAAGTTCATGTTTGGCAATTTTTGGGGTTTTCGATTGGCCATTTTTTGGGCTTTAAAAGTGCTAAATGGTAAACTGACGGCATATTCGTAATCTACTCGACGGGGGCTTTAAAAAAACGTATAGTTTGTATGGGGTTGTCGACAACTTTTTTTGCCCAAATTTTCCGGCTCAAAATCTGGGCCCAAAAATAGGGAAATTAATAAAAAATTAAAAATATGAGAAATATTGATTCGATTTGATTTAAAATTTGTATGCATGCCTTATTTAATATTAGGAACTCGGAAAAAAATTAATACTTGAACATATTTGTACACATGTGTACTTTTGGTACATACGGTACCTAATGTGTTATTCTAACTTGAGATTTTATGTTGTGAAACAATGTGTTATTAGTAATGATTTTATTTAGTAAGCTTTATACCATTCAGTGAATTTAATTTGTTTTAATATAATGTTGGTACATATATGAGGTACATGGGTACAATGATCGAAATGCTCGAAATATATCATATTATATATATAATTTTACAGTGCTTGAAAAGTACTTTCATTGTTGTTATGTACACTTTTTCAAAATTTTACATTTTAAGGGGTGTAAAGCATAAAAAACCGTTAATTTATCTGTTTTTCCGAATTGGTTTTTTAGATTATAATTTAAATGGAAAACTAATTAATAATTTTTTACTGCTCTTATCGAGACCTTTACAACAATACCAATTTTGATAATATTCGATGAATGAATAAACCACTGCTGCTGCTCAGCAGAGTAAGGATTTTTTATTCGATAGACTGCTGCGCATTTGATTTGTTTTGATTTTTTTTTTAGTTCCGTGAAGTGTTGGTTGAGTTAGTCTAATTGTAGCCGTTACTCTTGGCGACAAGCTTTCTACATCAGTTTTCTGGTGTTTAATTTGACATAATATGACCAACCAATGAGAGAAGACTTTGAGAAAGGCTTGGGTTTGTCTTTGTGGGGGGGTGCATTGTTTTGTTTATTTTTGACACATTTTGACAGTTTTTGATACGGCGCGGCAATAAAAGAATAAAGTGTATAGAAAAATAAAAATATAAATTAATCAAATATAGATATATGTATAAAATTACAAGATAAAAAGAACTTTATATATACTACGTTTTTTAATTCAATTAATTTATCTTCATATTCAATTATTTATCTTCTTTGTTTAATTGGTTTACTTATTCTTTTTCGCTGTCATTCACTGTTTACCTCTTAATAAAAAATCTTAAATTTGAAATCTGTCAAAATGAAGGATTGTAAATATTTGGGATATGACAAAACAAATAAAATAACTTGCGGATTTTTTCCGAACAGACTTTCCATGAAGCAAATTTGCTGAAAACTAATTAAATTCTGCTGAAAAATTACTAAAAGCATTAAAATATTGTTTGTGCCATGCCCTAAGGAACTTCATTTAGAATATAAACTTCAAACGCATTCTAGCGGTGAACTAACAAACTAAGACATACAAAACTTTTACCAACAACAGTTTTATGAGTTAAGATTTCATTTCTGATGCAATAATATTATTAAATAAAAAAAAATTACACTGTTAAACAAAATACATTATCCACATAGTTAGTGCCAAGTAAATATGTAGGAAATATAAAAACTTATGGTTAAATTCATTTATAATGAAAAATATATTTTATATAAAAAAAAGCAGGTCATATATTTAATTGAGATAAAATGTTTAAAAATAAGCAATAAAAAATATTATAAACTAATTGCACTAAAATACAAAATTATTTAATAAAAAAGATATATTACTTATATTGTTTTAATTATTTTTTACACCTAGCGCCAACTTCTAGACAAATAAGGCACGCGAAGCGTGCCAATTCGGCTAGTTAAGTATAATTGGAGGCTTATTTAAACAGTCTCCTATGATTCTTACCATAACATCACAAAAGAAAGTATTTGTCTTTAAATAATGATATTTTTAACATGAGTATAACATACTCGTATACCTTGTAAATTTGTAATAGAGGAACAAATGGTTTGCTTTAAAAACTGTATAGGTTAATTTAATTAAAAATGTATAAATTGTCAGATAAATAGGTATAATATTTATAGATAACAAAAATGTTAAAATTAAAATGGGCGTCAACAGCAGTGCATTATTGGAAGGAAAATTTTGAAAATATAATCTCTTAAAACAACGTTTTTATGCATCTCTGTGGTGAAATTTGGTTTTAATACTTTGTCACAAAATAAAGTAAACTTATGGTGAGTTTCGTTGGCTCAAAAGTAAAAATAATAAAATTTATGCACTTATTTATAGTAGATAAAATAGATCAGTCAATTTGAATTATGCAAGATTACATTAAATCTAAAATAAACTATGAAATTTATTCAATAGTTAAAAAAAATGTTTTCTTAGGGTGGCCATAATATAAAGTTTTGTCCAAAATGGGACATTGGTTTTTTTTTTTTGGGGGGGGGGGGGAGTTGTCGACCTATTGCAGCCCCCAAACGAAAGTAGGGCCATAGGAAAAATTTGGATAAAATTTAAATTTGATAAAGAAAAACTTTAAAGGTTTCGGACATCAATTGGTAAAACTGCAACTGGGGAGGAAACACTAGGGCTTTTTCACAAAATATTTGTAATAACTGATAACAGGTGTTTTGGCTACTTAATAGCCATCTTCAGATTCTAAATTAGTTGTTCACTGTTCACAGCAACATAGATTATTAAAATTACACACAATTGATAATCACATATGACATATTAATGATAAAATATAGGTAAAAAGTAAAAACGGGTTAGATATTTCAATCTTTTTTTAGGTTGAATTCTTTATTAGATATATATCAAACATTGATCGCCCCCCGCGACGACGCCCGTAAAAATTAAAACTTAAAACCACAAAATCATTATTATATGTTAAATTTGTTTAAACATAAATTATTTAAATCCTTTCTATTTATTAGTATAATTATTATTTTTTATTTATGGATTAAATTAAAAAGTTGGAATCCCAGTGAGGCGAGACATGTTTCACACTGATGATCTCATAGAGTAGATGAGTAAAGTGGCCGGATAACCCCCGTCCTGTAATAACCCTGGCAGTTGAATGGGACTAAAGCCCCAAAGAAAAAAAAAATTATGGAAAGGATTTAAAAAAAAAATATCCAGTCTAATAAATAAAATAATATTTATGTCTTGTTAAATTTTTTACTTATCCATTAATTTATTTAGTTTTTTACAATAATTTAAGAAGGGCGATGTCAAACTATTTGGGGCTAATTTAATTTCTGGGGGGCTAATTTGACTTCTGGGGGGGCTCAAGCCCCCTTAGCCCCCCCATAGGATCGCCACTGGATACAGTTAAAAAGATTTGGCGATTTCTAAAACTTCATAGCAGTGTCGCTATTTTACTGACAACAACGAAGATACCCCTAAGCTACGTGCAAAAACCTTTTGGATGTATTAAAAACCTTCAAACTAATATCTATGAAATTCAACAAATTTATTGAAGCAATATATTTTATAGAAACTCGGTGAAACCATTCAGTATTAAATTATTTAATATGCTAAATTCAGTATTTTATGCGAAATGGTAAGGAAATAATGCTTTATGATTTAACAGAAAAATTAAAAAAGTAAAACTTTTTTTTAATACAGCAGTTTGCCTTTTAACTTTTATGATGAATGATAATTTTTTAAACTTATTATCTCAATAATCTCTAGTCGTTAAATTAGAGTCAAAAGTTCCCTGAAGCAATTAATCATTCCTTATACCTACCATATATATATATATATATATATATATATATATATATATATATATATATATATATATATATATATATATATATATATATATATATTTTATTATTATAAATTGTACGAGTAATATTGATGAAATGCGGCAGCATTTCATTTAAAATTTTAAGATTCACAATTATTTTACGTCAAGGGACATTATAAATTCAGATTCATTTGAATAATTTATATTTTATTAGTTTCGTATAATCAAAAAAATCAAAAGTTCAGGTCTGTTCTAGTTACTATTAATATCTAGAGACGGATTTTGACCAGAAACGATAATTTTTGGATATATTTATATAAATAATAAATTTAAGCACAATGAATACTACCAACTAGAAATGAAATTTGGTTTACTCACCATATTTACTGGAACATTCCATTGTTTTTCATACTATAACAAAAAGACGGAATCAATTATCAACAATTTATCATAATTACTTATATTATCAATGAATGTTGTATCATAATGTGCGACGTATTAATAATTATGAAGTATTTTTTTTTTTTTTTTTTTGAATGGCGGGAAACACGACGGTGCCAACAGGGCAAAAGTTTTATACCCCAGGGTGTATGAAGCTGTGCTAAGCCACCTTGCAGCCTCGCTATCCTACTCTCGATAACGAGACCTATCGCAAGGATCCCGGGATCCTCGAGTGAGGGGATTGAACTACTTCCCGACTGCTCAGCCGATAACCGAGACAGACGCTGGTAGACCTTACCTTCCACTAAAAACCCTGCCGGTAAAAACCACACTTTCTGGTACCACACTCTTAAGTGGAGCATATGGTTCCTGACGCGACTTTAAATCACCAAGACGTCTACAACATCATCATCGTTTCATATGATGATCGTGTGCTCTTGCTCTTGGTTTCTCAAACTTACCCCTTCCTCTATACTTCCTGCTCCAGTCAGGAAGTATTAAGTATAATTCATCGATGTAGGTTACTTCGCTGAGGTTCTCTGAATGATGATGAGGATGAGCAGGAAGCGCCTCCAAGTGCCCAGAGGCCACCAGCACCCCGAGCTAGAGACACCCCGAGGGGGGCCCGCCCCCACAGCGGACCCGCCGCTCCATTGAGCCATCTAGTCTTCCAGCCCTTCTTCCTCCGATAGAAGGAGAGCCTTTATCCCAGGCCCCCAACGACCGAACGTCGCAGCACCAGAGAACCTCCCTACACCCAGAGACGCTGAAGATGATGGTGGTGAGTAGAATACAGGTGAAGTCGATGAATCTTGCAGGGTAAGGTCAAAACACAACTAGGACCAACAAAGTTTCCGACTGCGCCTTTGGCGACAAAATGCCGCTTCAGAACGGAATCAACACCGGGTAAACATACAACCGGGACGAGACCTGACGCAGCCTAATGTCTAAACTGGCCTAATGACAAAACAACTTTGCCTAATATCACATGAAATTCGGCCACCGTCTCTCTGAGAGAGAGAGACTCAGCCACCGAGGTTTGAACAAATTGTTTGAGCAAATAGTGATAACGGTGGTCGGTGTAGTATTATAATAATAAATATTACTATATAATTAATAATAATTATTATTATAACAATAATTGTAATGTGTTGTTATAGAACTCTGTAAATTTTGCTAAATTGATACTTTAATTCTTGTAAAAATCCATAACAATTTTGACAGATTTAAAATTCGGGGGAAAACGAAATAAATTTGACAATAAGAGGTTGCAAAGGCATAAAATCATTCAAATATACGAAATAGGAACCGATGAAGCTTTGTGCCACACTAACAATTTAGCAAGTATCAATTTAGCAAAATGTAGAGAGCCCGGGCGGTTGAAATTAATCAGGGGCTATCTGTGGGCTACTTTCGACCAACAATCAAAATTTCATAAAAATCAGTCAAGTACTTTTGATATACGTGTAAGGTTTAAGTACTGGAGATATAAGTGTAAATAAATGTATATATGTATGTTTGTGTGCAAATAGAAGCCAACATTTGAAACTTAAATGAGACCAACAATGGGCTAAGTATGACCTACCATCAAAATTACAATAAAATCGGATGAGTAGTTTTTAATGTTAGTTCGCAATAATTGAGCGAGAGACAGACACGGATCCAAAAATGTTCCCTGATGTCTGGAACGGATTTGTGTCTTGGAAGATTTGAAATCGGAGACATAAATAATTTTCGGTCTTCAGAACGATTACGTAGCTTCCGTTACCTTCGGTGAGATTTGTAAGCAAAATATATTGAAAATTCATAAGTTGAAATAGTTGAAATATATTGAAAGTTCATGAGCCCGTTTCAAAAAGTTTTGACTGCTGAATTGTTAATAATAAATTTAATGAACAATACAAAGAAAATAGACTGCCAATTAGTGTGGCACATAGCTTCCTCGCATCCTATCATGTACTTTATTGTTATAATGTTTATTGTGTAAAAACTATTAATAGTTTTAGCGATCTTTAACACTTCATAGCGGTGTCGCTGTTGGTTTTACTGAAAAATTGTATTTGAAAAAAATGTTTGTCTCATTGAATAGATGAAGTTAGATTTTTTCCCCAACCTAAAATTCCAATTTTAAATTTGAAGTTCACGTTTACGCGAGCGTTGCTCGTGAACGCTTGGACGGATAACGTTGTCCAACGAACTCGTCCTGGGGATTGGTAAAATGAACATGTCTACCAAATTTCATCAAAACTGGTTGACATTTACTCAAGTTATCGTCGCACGTTTCATGATTCGCGGACACACAGACCGACAGACAGACAGACTGACACGAGACCAAAAATGTTCCCTGATGTTTGAAACGGATTTCTGTCTTGGAATTTTTAAAATCGGAGACATAAAAGTTTTTCGATCTCAAAAGTGAACACAATGCTTCCGTTACCTTCGGTAAGCTCGGAAGCAATATTTGTAATTGTTAGATGTTGCTAGGGTTATTAATAACCCTAGCATCATCTAACAGTAATAATAATTACTTTGAATTTATTATATAATAAACAGGTCAAGTGTGTACTAGTCAGCACACAGCGAGGGTCCGTAGGCCCCACTATATAGTGTTTAACTGTAAAGTGTATAAACAGTGTTTTTTTAAAATGCTAAAAAAGCTTACTTTGAACTTTTCTAAGGGTCTGGTATTCTCAAAACACACTCTGATAAAGTATTTTTTTGCCACTGAACCGGACTACAACCATATAAATACATCGAAAAGACCATAATTATAAAAAACGTATTTTGTCAATAAAAAATAAAATAATTTTTTTTTTGAAATTTCCAAAAAGTGGTATCTTTACTTTATGACTGTTCCTTCGACACTCAGGCGGTGTGGGGTGGGTGTTAGATTTTGTTTTTAAGGCGCCAGGTCATTTTTTTATGGTAAAATAATAATTAAAATAATTATTTAATAATTATGAAACATAGGGTCAGGGAATGACCAAACCCTGAGCCTCTTGGCAAGGAGAAGGATGAAGCCTAAACACATGTAATAAAAGAAAACACAATATACTACTTAGTTGAATATAATTAAATGTATGAACCCTCAAATAATAAATAATATAATAAAATATAAACTGTTGATAAACGTACTTAGAGGTCATAAACTTATATAATACCTATCTACTATAAAATTAAATTGGAGGCCTCCCCTATCTCACTTGAAAATAAATTGTTAATACCTTTCTGGTATAAACTAACAAAGGAATTAGAAATATAGGTAACTGCTGTAAATTATAAAAAAAATAGGAAATAAACGCACAATTGGGTGTAACCTCTAAACCCAAGGTGGCTGGTCTTTAGTAAAAATAAATTATAAAATAACTATATCTAATATGAGTCTTATCTGTGTTTGTCTTAATAGAAGCTTGGTGGTGGTGGTCGGAAGGTGGTTGAAATTAGATGGTGAAATTCAGGGCAGGGTGACACGGAAGGATGTCTTCTCTCTCTCGAAAATTAGACGCTTAAAGAGTCCAATGAAGATAATAAAAAAAGAAAAGATTTACTATGTTAACTGAACAACTTCACTGAAGAAACTCACAGGCAAAACCTATACAGACAGAGGTTCACTTAACTAAATCCTCTAAAGAGGTGTTTCAACATAAAATCCCAAACTTAGGGAAAAAGCTAATCAGTTCTCTCAAAAAAACTCCGTAGTCCGACTCTCGTCCTCGAACGCGAGATTCGCCGAGATCTGACGAGATCGTCAGTCAGGATCGATGTTGCCGCTAAATTCAAAATAAAACTATAAACCATTGGCGAAGGTTGACGACGAAACCTTTAACGCAATGTTAATTATTAATTTTTGGTAACAACTTTTGGTCAAAGAATGTTCAGGAATTTTTTCAGATTTTTTGCACTTCACATAAGCGAGATAGAGGGGGGGGGGGGGGGACACGTTTCACACCCACTTTAAACTTGCCTACGCTCGCCCTATCAAAGTTATATCCAAAGAATTATATATTTTTGTAATCAGCACGACGTACCTTTTCATATTATACCCCTCACGATGTTGAAAAAAAATTAAAAAAAATTTAACCCTTAAGTTTTTTTACCCTAATTTTTTTGAAAAAATATTTTTTTAAGTCGCTATATTTTTAAAATATGTGGGTAGGTACAAGACACATACATGCCGAATTTCAAAGTGATCGGACAAAAGGTGTAGCCGTGAGAGCAGGCGACAGGACGGACGGACAGACACACGCAGGAAAATATAAGGGTCCTTGGTTTTGCCTACGGACCCTAAAAATCACACTGCTAAGTACGTATACATTGCTAACTACTTATACAAGGCGGAGTTAGAAAAGAGACAAAATTAAAAGTAACTGTTTGTACCTAGCAAGAGTTAAGGTAATTGGTTTTGCCTACGGACCCTAAAAATGATTATAACAAAGAATTAATTCGTGGAGTACCTACAGCCGAAACCAGGAGCTAAAAAAACTCTTTAAATTAATTAGTTTAATTTTAAGGGGACAGCTTTAAAAAAAATATAAAGGGTATCCTATGGATGAGTTATAACTTCTTAAGTTTTAGCTTTTATTAAAAAATGTTAACTGATTTAATTAGAAATGGATTTATTTACGTTGTACATAAAGAATTATGTTTCAGTGAAAGCTATGAACAATCCTTAAATTATTTATAAGTTATATGTTTATGTTTAACTGATAATCTATATGGCAATTGTCACAAATCTTCATAATTTTAAAAATGTACAGTCCCAAAACTGTCCCTAGTATATCCCACTGGATATGCTCTTGAAGTCCCATCGACGTTAGAAGGGTGGACATTAGGTCAACCAGAAGACATCCAAAAGCAAAAAAATCTACCCTCCACAGGATGTGCCAATGGACCAAGTGACTGGTCCTGTGGATGTCCTTTGGACAAACTCGTGCTACTTGGAAAAGCATTTTTTTCCTGTTTTACTATGTTACCTCCTTCTTCAATGAAAATATGACAAAAGTGAACATAACAACAATAACTGTACTCTTAAAGAGCTTTCCAACGACATGCATCATAAAGGGCATATTATACTATTTTAACTTTTGTACCCCGTACCCTAGTGTACCTATTTGTACCATTTCAGATAATAATAATAATAATAATAATAATTTTTTATTCCTCACAAAAATATTTTTCTTTTTTTTACAGTTTAGACTTTACAATTTTAAAATAAACTGCGTATACATTTCTTTTACAATTTCTGTAGGTGAGCGCCCCCAAAAAAGCTGATGCTTGAACCTGGGGGCGGCCTCTAATTTTATCATGATTTTATAATTTCTTGAAAACAAAAGCCTTTATTTGAACTATCCGTCCTTTTTATTATTTAAATATAATAAATAATGTAAATTAAATAAATAAATTAAAAAATATATATAACAACTATTTCATTTTTTAAAACAAATAACATTTTAACATTGAGGAAACAATTACAATTAAACAATTTATTTGATAATAATTTAGATAGGCTAATATTTACTCATAAACAACTATAATATCTTTAAACCTATTTTTATTAATATTGTTTTGGTACAGATTAAAAAATAATGAAAATATATATATATAAATAAATATAAACACACAGATACAGATAGATACACACAGATACATGTACAAAGTAATTTCTTTAGTATTTATGTACTGAAGGTTACCAGTATAAAACTATATTATTGTTACATATTATGTTACGTAGAAAATTTGAAAGAGGCATCTATATTATTGTTACTATTATCCATCATTCCAATATTAGATTATCGATAATAGTCACATAAAATATTTTGTTTTGTTATGTCGTGTTTCTTATCCAAACAATTATTGCTTTTTTAAATTTTTGTAAGTCTTTTATATGCCTGATGTTGAGTGGAAGTGAATTGTACAGTGTTACGGCAGTGTGAGACGAGTGTCGTCGTGCTACCTCTGATTTAGGTCTGTTAGTTCGTAGGTCACATCTTGTTTTCTGTCTTGTTCCGTAGCAGTGGTTAATAATGTTTTTCGGTTGTTTATAGTGATTGATTAAAACGGTTTTTGTGTAAATTTGGTTTATGTTTAAAACAGGAAAATCTGAAAAAAGTGCTTCTGTGGAATAGTCTTTAGGTTTATTCAATATTATTTTCATGATGGATTTCTGTATAATTTGGACAGGTCTTATGGTCGTAGTGCAGGCACCTCCCCAAGCAAGGATACCGTACTGTAGTAGTGATTGTACCAAAGCATAATAAATCGTTGTAAGTAGTTTTATGTCACAAATATCTCTAAGAATTTTAAAATAGTAAATAAATTTTCTTAATTTGTCAGATAGAAATGTAATGTGTGGTTTCCAGTTAAGTCTATAATCTAGCATTACTCCTAGATACTTGGTTTTCTCCACTTTATTAATTTTCTTATTACATTGACAGGGAATGTTTAAAGAATAATAATCACATGTACAGCTGTGTATAGTGAGATGGTCGTTTCGAGGTTGGTTAACTTTAGTTTTAGAGAAAGGAATATAACAAGTTTTGTCTTCGTTCAAATATAGTAAATTTGTGTGAAGCCATTTATTTACTAAATAAAGTCCTTTCGTAGCTTTTTTATATACATCATCCCATGATTCGCCTTGGAAAAGCAATACCGTATCATCACAAAAACCAAAGACATCACCGATACTATCTAAAATATTATATAAGTCATTAATATAAATTTGAAACAGTATGGGTGACGTGACTGTACCTTGGGGCAGTTGATAGTTATTTATAGTTTGTTTGTCACTCAGTGTTTTATTTATTTTTGTCTGTTGGTGCCTGTTTTCTAAGTAAGATGTTATAAGTTGTAGTGCAGTTCCTCTAATTCCGTATTGTTGTAGTTTTTCTAGTAGTTTGACATGATCCACAGTATCAAATGCTTTACTGAGATCGAGGAACACCGCAAGACATTTCTTATTTGTTTCTAAACTACTAGTAATTTGTTTTGTCAGTTCATATAGCGCGTCTTGAGTACTAATATTTTTTTTAAAACCAAACTGGTTTTTACTGATAACACGATACTTAGTAAAAAAATCAGTCATTCTCAACTTAATAATTTTTTCTAGCAATTTGGCGATATTTGATGTTAGGCTTATGGGTCTGTAGTTAGAGAGTTCTATTTTATCTTGGGCTTTATATAAAGGTGTGATTAATGCTATTTTAAACGCTTGGGGAAAAATTCCAGAATTTATAGAAAGATTAAATATGTGAGTTAAGGGTTTAACAATGTAGGTTTTAGAAGATTTAATAATTTGTGAACTTATCTCATCTACACCTGGGGATGTATTGTTTTTAAGTTCACTTATAAAATTTAGAATTTCTTTTTCATGAGTAGGCCAGAAAAAAATAGATTTATCTATCTTCTTAATTAGTTTAGATGTAGAATTTTTACTACAGTTACATTTTTGTTTACAAATGTCTGCTAAATTTTTCCCGACATTAGAAAAATATTTATTAAAAGCATTTGCTATTTCTTTATTGTCAGTAATAACAGTACCACCTTTATCCTTAATTTCAGTAATTTCAATGTTCTTTTTCTTTCTAGATAGGCAGTTATTAATTGTTTGCCAAATCTTCTTAGAATCATTATTTGCATGATGTATTTGTTCTTTGAAATAATTATTTTTAGTTATTCTAACAAGACTATTTATTTTATTTCTATATTTTTTGTATATTTTCTGTAAGTCTTTATTTGTCGGGTCTTTAAGTAGTTTAGCGTTAAGTTTGTCTCTTTTATCCATGCTAATTACTAATGCACCTGTTATCCATGGTTTCAGTTTAGTTTTATGTTTTTTATGCTTAATTTCAGTTCTACATAATTCCATAGATTTATGTATTTCAGTGATGAAGTAATCAACAGCTTGGTCTACATCAGAAATATTGTATAGTTGGTCCCAGTTTATTGTAGATATATGTTCAATTACATTTTCTGTATTTATTTTATATATTTGTTCGCTAGTTTTAGCTTGTTTATTTGTTAATAGTTTGATTTGATCTATAGGATTAGGTCGTTCATGTTTATTTATTTTTTTATTTGTTTCTACGTTTAGCATAACAGGATAATGATCAGTAATTTTATTTAATATAGTAAACGATTTCATTTTAAAGTTATCATTTGTTTGTTTGTACCAAATATGGTCCAAACAGGATTTCGAGTTATTTTCTACTCTCGTGTATCCATTAATATATGATATAAATCCATACGAAGCTAATATGTTTCTATATTCATTAGATAAGTGTATTGTTTTCGTATTCTCAGCAATGTTGAGATTCATATCTCCTGTTAATATCTGATTTTTATTTTTCATATTTAATCTTAAGTAATCATTTAATGCATTTTTAAATAAATTGACATCCAAGTCCCAAGATCTATAAACGGCTATAATATTAAAGTAAATATTTTTTATATTTATTTTTAAATCCAGACTATTACAATGTTCAATAGGATATTTATTAATATTAATTATTCTTATGTGATTTTTTATGTATATTACTAGTCCGTCACATTTATTATGCATGGCAGTAGATGGGGTGGCAGTATAACCAGGTATATTTAAGTCGTCTGTAAATATATTTAAGTGGGCTTCTGTTAATACTATTATGTCAATTTTGGTATGATCTAACTGTTGTAATAAAACTTGAAAACTATTGAAATTTTTTCTAATACTTCTTATGTTCATGTCTAGAATGTTTAGATTTAATACATTGTTATTATTGTTTATATTATTTCCTAACTCTGCAGCATATAATTGCTTATCTTGCACTAGACTAGTGATTTCATTATCATTAATTAATTGATATATACTATTCATAAATTAAAAAAATAGCTATAATAGATTTATAAATTTGTCTTACTACAAGATGAATATACAAATTTATATTATAGTTTACATACACATACGTATTTACCCATATAGACCTACCTAATTGGACATACTTACAAACAAACTTACGCACATTACAAAACCTAATCCACAGAAAGTGTAAATTATTATTCTTAATATTTTTTGAGGTATATGATGAATCACAAAAAAGTGTTAAAACGTATAATAATATAAATTTGAAGTTATTAAAAAAATATAAAAACATGAAAAAACAAAAAACGTATTTAAATAATAATAAAAGAAATCTGTACCTTAGAGTTTATCCAAATCACTACAATATTTAATGTGAATCACTCTTGCCCCATCCTCTTTTCTAACAAGTACTTTGTTGCTACTGAACCAAACATATCGGTATCCTCTTTCTCTAGCCGCTATTTTGGTCCGATTGAGGAGTTCTTTGCTGGTTTGAGTGAGGTGTTCCGAAATAAAAATTCTCGATTCTTGGAACGACGGTGAAATTTTGGTTGCTGAAATACCAGTTTGTCCATCCTGTCTACTAGTCGACCTAAAGGCCCTCATCCAATCTTCCTTCTTTTTTCTTCTCACAAATTTTATTACAATCGACTTCGGTACATCTGGATTAAAAGAAGGTATTCTATGTGCAATACTTATATCATTTTCTAAATGCTCAACTCCGATAACCTCTGCAACTTTATTAATAATAGCATTGGTGTCCTCGTTCTTAGTTACCGGAATTCCCGATATAATAATATTTTCGGCTCTTGAGTATTGTTGCATATCCTGAATTTCTCTTTCTAAAAATTTATTTTTCTCTTCGAGCGATTTATTTTTGCTCTCTAGATTTTTCATCTGTTCCATGACATCATCGTATTTAGAACTGAGAAACTCAATAGACTGTTTTAACTCGTTAGTGCATCTTTCTATACAGAGTTCTATATAATTATTTGTCTCATTCTTATATTCTTCCAGAATTTGCCTCATTTCCTGGTATATTTGAGAGTACGGAGATGGCGACTGTGAAATAGCTTTATTTTCAATTTCTACATTTCTTTTGCATTGCGAACATTTCCAACTTCTTTTTACTTCTTTGCTCATTTTTTTGAAGTTTGCTTCAGTCATACCTTGACAGCTTAAGTGGTAGATAGATTTACAGCAACTGCATGTAATAACCGACTCATCATTCACATCCTTTTTGCACTGATTACAGGACATGTTTTAATTTTTAATTTAATTTTTTTTTAAATCTGATATCAGGTTTAGATAGAAACTTAGTAAATTCAAAGAATATTTTATTTAGGAGTATTTGATAATATTTTACTTTACTGATAAATATGATATTATTGATCTACGGACGGACAGTTATATTATGATTATGTAGGAGAAATTATATAGTTGTATTAAGTGAAGACTCGAAACTATATTGTAATGGTTATCTTTAACTATTGTAAACACATAAGATAAGAACAATACGACGTTTACTCTACGGAGGTCAGAGGCGAACTGAGATTTAGACCTTCCTGTGGTTAGTAACTATGACCGTGCCGAATTTTGTGTGGATTTGTTCAACCGTTCAGGAGGAAACTTTTGTACCTCTGTGTACCAATTTGGTCTATTTCAGGTTTATACTTTCCTGTGGTTGGTCACATTGACCGTGCTGAATTTTGTGCGGATCGGTTTAGCCATTCAGGAGGAACTTGTGTACCCCGTAACCCGTACCCCTGTGAACCAATTTGGACCATTTCAGATTTATACCTTCCTGTGGTTGGTCACATTGACCATGCCAAATTTTGTGTGGATCGGTTCAGCCGTTCAGGAGAAGTTTGCGTCTAAACAAATGCAAAGTGTAGTATAAGATGAGTGGTTTTAAAAATATGGGGGATCCCAAAAATTTTGTCGGACATACACCCCGATCCTCGAAGCTTAATAGCTACAATAAGGATATCTAAGGATGCACAATATGATCATTACCAACAAAAGTTATGTGATATAACTTACAGAACATTCTTGAAACAACATGGTGATGTATTCACCTACTTTAAATATGTTGGTACTGACGACACGCTAGCTGGACAAGCTTAATTTAATTGAACGGTGCGACATCATTTAACATCTCACACTGAGCATTAAATTAATAACAACAGCAAAATCAATACTTTAAAAATGTACAATTTTTATGAATTGGTTAAAAGATATGGATAAAGGTTTTCTTGTAGAAAAACTTGAATCTAGTCTGATATTGGATTAGGAGAACAAAATTAAGTTTTATTCAAAGCTTGTTATGACTTTTAAGGTTAAATCAGTTTCTCTGTATTAGTTAACACCTTTCTTTAGTCCAAGGATTTTATCGGGTATTTTACCGAGGGTAGTTTTATAAAGGGCAAGTGTAAAGGTCTGGCAAGGCTTTTCTTCTTTTATTCTTGTGTACTCAAGTCCCTTTTGTCAAAGCTCTTTTCCATCCTCCATCCTTTAACGCTTTTTTTTCTCTTTCCCAAGGCATACTTGACGACACTTAATATTAAAAGCACTGCCCTTCGGCCTCACTCCAACCTCTCACCCTTTTCATAAGTCACAATAGAACCACCCTGACTTTTCAGAACAGTAATATTACAGATGTAGGTTGAGAAAAATGTTTAACTATGACAATTTTTTCCGAAGGGAATCTTCAACTTTGAACCGTAGTGGGAAATTATTTAAAAACCATTATTCAAATACATAAAAGTTGAAAGCATAAAACAAGAGATAGAATTTCCAAAAATGTTATATTTAAATATTTATATAATTTAATTGCTAGTGGTTATACAGGGTGGTCCAAATGTCCCCCTCCCTCTTAAGGTATGAGATAAATTAATGAAACTTGGGGATCGGTACCATGTAAAGGGAAGTTTGTTTTCATGCAATCGCCCACTAAGGGGTACCACCTACTTTGCCTCCATGCCATGCAACTTCAAAATTTCAAATTGGAGTCTATATTTTTGATAGCATATTTGGATTCTACGGTGAAAAATAATAAATTTTTTCTTGAAACTTATTTTTATCTCCAATATTTTGCCCCCTATAGGGGGACAAAAATAGCCAAATAACCTTTCCGAAAATAGTAAAACAAGAACACTTATATCGTTATAAAATGTAAAAGGTTTGAAATAAATTAATGAAACTTGGTGGATCTGTGCCATTGTAAAGGGAAATGTGTATTCAACCACTCGCGTACTAACCACCCACTTTGTGTAACCACCCACTTTGCCCCCAGGTGCTGAAATCTACCATTTTTATACTTTTGCCCTATGTATAGGGGAATTATTCCAAAATCTTAGAAATAAAAAAAAGTTTCAAGTTAAATTTCACCGTAGAATCCGAATCTTCTATTAAAAATATACTCTCCAATTTGAAATTTTGATGTCACGTGGCCTGGGGGCAAAATGGTGGTTTCCCCCGGTGCACGATTGTATCAAAACAAACTTCCACTGTATATGGTACAGATCCTCTTAGTATCATTAATTTATATCAAACTGTTTAGATATTACAGCGATTTGCGTTACTTTTATACAATTTTCAGAAGGGTTATTTTTCTATCTTTGCCCCCCCCCCCCTCCCCTCCCTATAGAGGGAAAAATATTGGAGATAGAAAAGAAAGTTTCAAGTAAAATTTCATTATTTTTCACCGTAGAATCCAAATATACTATCAAAAATATATACTCCAATTTGAAATTTTGAAACTGGTTGGTTGCATGAAAACAATCTTTCCTTTACATGGTACGGATCCCCCAGTTTCATTAATTTATCTCAAACCGTTCAAAAGATAAGGGGAGGGATTTTGGACCACGCTGTATAAATAGATATTTAAATTAATTAATATGTTTTAATTATAACTGCTCAATTTATACTTAAATGTTCTTGAAGCTAAAATATTCATTATTATTATTTATATAGAGAAAGAGCCGGCCCGACAAACTTGAACAAAACAACACTCCTGAAGATGCTTCCAGTATTGGAAGCGAAACGTCGGACTTCAAACCCTTTGTGACGCGGATTTCACCAGAAATCCAATTTATTCATTACGAGACAATCCGCAGATGCCTAAGCACTAAAACTAATGCTTCATAGAAGAGCAGCGCCGTTTTCTAGCGGTGGATGACTTTACTAAAGGTTGGATCAGAGCTAGCGGATACCTAATTGCGTAGGCCCGAAGGAATTCATCTATGCTATGGCAAAGCTTTTGCGGCACCGTTTTAAAACCTGTATGGAACATTCACTTTGGTTAAAAACCATCTAGATTTACTAGTTAGATTTGCTGTAGGTCTGCTCTACCATTGCTCTAACTAGACAATAAACAGGTCAAGTGTGTGCTGGTCAGCACACAGCGAGGGTCCGGAGGCCACACTGTATAGTGTTTAACTGTGAAGTGTATAAACATTGTTTTTTAAAAATGCTAAAAAGCTTACTTTGAACTATTCTAAGGGTCTGATATTCTCAAAACACACTCTGATAAAGTATTTTTTTGCCACTGAACCGGACTACAACCATATAAATACATCGAAAAGACCATAATTATTAAAAAACGTATTTGTCAATAAAAAATAAAATAATTTTTTTTTTTGCAATTTCCAAAAAGTGGTATCTTTACTTTTGGTCGAAGAATGTTCAGGAATTTTTTCAGATTTTTTGCACTTCACATAAGCGACATAGAGGGGGGACACGTTTCACACCCACTTCAAACTTGTCTACGCTCGCCCTATCAAAGTTATATCCAAAGAATTATATATTTTAGTAATCAGCTCGACGTACCCTTTCATATAATACCCCTCACGGTGTCGAAAAAAAAATAAAAAAATTTAAACCCTTAAGTTATTTTACCCTAATTTTTTTGAAAAATATTTTTTTTAAGTCGCTATATTTATAAAATATGTGGGTAGGTACAAGACACATACATGCCAAATTTCAAAGTGATCGGACGAAAGGTGTAGCCATAAGAGCATGCGACAGGACAGACGGACAGACACACGCAGGAAAATATAAGGGTCCTTGGTTTTGCTTACGGACCCTAAAAACGCTCTACAATGTACACACAATGCAAGAGTAATCTAGGTAGATAGTGCCTACTCTAGCTAGATTTTTCTCTACAGTGTATCGGCACCTTTAGAGAATATATTACAAGAAGGTAGAGATATTATATGTCATATTACACTCATATATTATAACAAAGACAGTCTATAGTAGTTTTAGGAAACAAAATAAATGACACCGTTGTAACTCAGTACACCACGCACATTATTATTATTGTTTTACGACTATGATTTTTTTTTTTTTTAATTTATAAAAAAAATCTGAAAAGGCAGCATTGGCCGGCCGCCTGCCTGCGCCTGTGCGTGGCGCCGGCGCTGAATATATTATGTTTTATTATGTATCTGTTCCTATATTATTTTTATTGTATACCTATTTCTTATTTATATTTGAAAATACGATGTTACAATTGGCTTTGTTTATAACCTAACTGACCAAAACAGTGACTCCGTTAGGTGGCTTCCCAAATATATATTGTTATCTATGTAGCCTTCCCCCACGGATCCACTAGCTGTGAACCCCCCTTAAGACATTAACAGTATAATAAACCAATGACGTTAGTTTCCTAGGGAGTGTCGATAGCGACAACGTCAAACTGCGGCCTTGTGCATGACCTTTATATGATGAAAAGTCTTGTGTATGACCTTGGACCTTGATAGGTAAATATTTTCAACTTGAAGCCGGTTATGATGAATATCGTTTAAAAGCTCTTAAAGAATGAAGTAATTATTGTTGTTATGGTCAATTTTTTTGTAGGTGTAAAATTGGAGAAATTTTTAGAATGTTTTTACAACTTATCTGCTGTTATAAATAAAATTAAAAAGTTATTAATAATTTTTTACCATTCTTATCGAGAATTTTACTTATTAATGTTTTTTTTTACTTATTAGAATTTTGGTGATATATCAATTTTACTGCCTTCTATATGTTGACTCTGGAGTAGTCCGTTAGCTTCGGCACGAGTCACATCAAGCTCAATATTATCTTTTTATTTAAAATAGTAAAATGTTGTATAATTTATAAGTGACTTTTCGGGAAATTTGTCATTTAGAATTCCGGGGTTTAAGCGAATTGGAGTTATAATTATCTTAATACGTATAATGATAAAAATATTTATTTTTATAACATAAATTTAAATTAATCTCCCTTGTATACACTCCGTGGCGAGGAAAGGGTATTGTTGTTAATACACTCTTGTCATATTTTCATTTAGGTCGGGGGTAAAATGGAAAAACATGAAAAAATGCTTTTTAATTAAAAATTAGTGAATTAATATTTTTCAGAGACCAAATGACAAGTTAGTTAATTATGTAAGTATTCAGGGGCGGGTGGGGAGGTAGTGTCCGGCAAGGGAAAATATACCAACCGGTGATATATTATCTAATGAGCTCCCCCCCTCCGAAATCATGGGGCTACCTCCGTCAATAGCCATTCTTTGTCACCTTTAATATAAGTACAAATGTTACATTTTAGTAAAATGATTTTAAAAATATCACAATTTGTTTTATAACACAGTATAATGCGATAACTAAAGCTACAATAAAATAGTGGCTTTCCCTGAAGTCTCACGTAAAAAGGGTTTTGTTGGTGTTGTAAACATGAAATTAGTAGTTGGAAGGGGGGGGGGGGTTGCAAAATTTAAAAATTTAATAAACAGGTCAAGTGTGTGCTAGTCAGCACACAGCGAGGGTCCTTAGGCAACTCTGTATAGTTTAAGTAGTACCCTATTGATGGTGTTTTTTAAAATGCTAAAAAGCTTACTTTGAACTGTCCTATGGGTCTGATATTCTCAAAACACATAAACAAACTTCTGATAAAGTATTTTTTTTTGCCACTGAACCGGATTACAACCATATAAATACATACATACATAAATAAATGCACTTCACATAAGCGAGATAGACGGGGGGGGGGGGGGGACACGTTTCACACCCACTTCAAACTAGCCTACGCACGCCCTATCAAAGTTATAACCAAAGAATTATATATTTTCGTAATCAGCTCGACGTACCCTTTCATATGATACCCCTCACGGTGTCAAAAAAAATAAAAAAAATTTAACCCTTAAGTTTTTTTACCCTAATATTTTTGAAAAATATTTTTTTTAAGTCACTATATTTTTAAAATATGTGGGTAGGTACAAGACACATACATGCCAAATTTCAAAGTGATCGGACCAAACGTGTAGCCTTGAGAGCAGGCGAGAGGACGGACGGACAGACACACGCAGGAAAATATAAGGGTCCTTGGTTTTGCCTACGGACCCTAAAAATTAACTGGGTTCCCAGTTAATCCGACCAAGTTGCTATTCTTATTTTTTCTTTTGCCTATCAGACTGCACATTTTGCATATTTTTCTATATTTTTGGTTAGAGCGGAAATATAGTTTTGGGGGGGGGACGCACTAAATTTTGATGTTTTTTGACAAAATGGGGGGGAAAATTAAACGTTTTCTACAAGTGTTATATATTTTTGTAATCTACTCTTCAATACCTTTCACTTGATATCCCACTCAAAATTTAGAAAAAATATTTTTTTCCCCGTGACAGCAATTAACCGCCATCTTGGATTCCTAGTTAATCCGACCAAGTTGCTATTCATATTTTTTCTTTGGCCCATCAGACCGCACATTTTGCATATTTTTCAATATTTTTAGTATAACAGCGGAAATACGATTTTAGGGGGGGACACGCAAAATGTTTTTTGATGTTTTTTGACAACACTTTCCCTAAGTGGTATACATTTTTGTAACCTACTCTTAAATACCTTTCATTTGATACCCCACTCAAAATTTTAAAAAAATATTTTTTTCGCATGACGTGAGTTATCCGCCATTTTGGATTTGAACAGCTGATAATTTTTAGTTTACTATATTTTTCCTGTGTGCGCGTCAAAACGATGTTTAATATTGGAAAGTTTCACGTTTCTATCTCTTTTTATTCAGAAGTTATTGGAACCGTACAGAGTGACAGTCAGACAGACAGACAGACAGACACATGAAAGAAACTATAAGGGTTTCTTTTTTGGTTTTAGCAACGAAACCCTAAAAAGGAGGAAAATAATCAAAAGTAATCCAGAAAATCGTATTTTTGAGGATTTGCTGACGGATACCGTACCTTCTGCCACCTGACTGACGCGTTTTTATTCTTTTCACTATTATTTCACATTCCCGACGCCTCACTCATACAAATTTCGTTCGATTTGTCGGACTAATGTTTCTTTTTTATAATCGGCTTGACGGCGTTTCGGTATATTTCCCGTCATTCCGGTGCCCCTTTCCGTCCTCGTAAGTATTAGGCCCTATTCACACAAGGATTCTGGAAATTTTATGAGATGAAAAAAAGTATCATTATTCAGTCGCTCGGCGGCTTCTTCCCTTCGCTTTCCCCGATTCTGCTTCCATTCACCGAAACTTGGACCAGCGTCCACCCTATAGTCAATTCACAAGTTTTAGCAGTGTGGTATTTGGCTAGGAAAGCTAAGAGAAGTTATAGGAAACTGTGACTGCATCACATTTATAGGCCGTGGGGAAATTTAACAGATCGAAAAGAGTTGAATTTAACGTAAATAAATATTTGTAATAAAATATCATATTTATTATATTACAGTTATCATTAAATGTATAATTAAAATTAAAATATTATATTTAACGTAAACAAATATCGAACAGGGTGAGTGCGATGCGATGGAATCGGGATATATAGTGAGTATAAGCCTGTACAGCTCAATTTAAGATCAGTCGCTTGATTCTTAATATAGAAATCAAGGCAGCGGACTATCCCTAGCGGCTGGATTTGAGAATTTCATAAGTATTGTGTACCGGAATTGTAATCTGAACGGCGCCACTCGCCTTTTTGTTTCGTTTAAACCTTTCATTCGCGAATCGGATCACGGTGACTTGTGCTACTATATTTTATGTTTTTATCAGTCTGTTTTAATCAATATATTTCCCCTAAGAATTAAAGGTTTTTGACAAATAAATACATCACTTAAACATATGACACTCAAGAGTAACTTCGATAAAATCAAGATTGATCCAAATCAACTAACGAATATGAATCATAATTTATTCCTAAACCACTGAATTTAATTATTAAGTTGCTAGTGAAGTTCAAAAGAGATATTTTCATAAAACACGTTTAAATCATATTAATCAAACATGTTTTAATTTAGTACTTAGTTTATTAATGTTCTGAAACTATATAGGCTTTAATTTGGAGCTCTAGAGATAGAGTAGAAGCTAGAGGTAAGATTATAAGGTCAGAGATAAAGTAAGCTGTAAGGTGGATGCTGTGCCGAGATATTGGTAAAGTTTTGATTGCATCTTTATGGTAGGTTGGTTTATAATAAAGCCGAAGGAAGGGACTCGCTAGTAAAGACGAGAGAGGGCTGAGTTTAATAAAGGCTTCCTAAGCAACAGCATCATCTGGGTCAAACCTGACGGCTTTCGTCAACCTTCATCTAATAACCTATTATACTCAAATACAGCTTGCCTTCGTCAAGAACACAAACTATAAAATCTACAACAAATACATAATCAAATCATTGTACGATTTATTAAATAAATTTCATAAAAGCAGCGAAGGATTATACAAATAGAGTAGGGGCATTTGTCAATAAACCAAGTCCGTGGGATTTTAAAAGAAGCAAGTATGAGATTGGTGGCTTTGGATAGGTAGCTTTAGAATCATGTATACCCGGGTGTTTTGGTCCGTGCCGGTATATGAGGTCATATTTCCAAGATGGCCGCCATTACCGACGTTGATTTTATCAAGATTTTTGTGAGAACATTATTTATTCAGAACAAGACAAGAAACAAAAAATGTCCTTACAACAAATGTCGTAACTATTACCGTTTTAAAAATAAATGCATTTAAAAGCAGAAAACAAAATTAAGTGGAAATCAGTAAATATGTTGGGTTATAAAAATTGAAAAATCCTTACAGCTTGCAAAGCATCTCGCTAGCAGAAAGATGCCCAAAAGATTTATGACTACATCATGACTATCATAAATCCTGTAGCTTATGAAGGAAAAGAGCTAATTAATATCTGGACAAAGGTGGTTTTAGCTTAAAATATTCAGAACGACACTAGGAGAATGTCTGAAGAAGGGCTTGAGATGTACTGTTTTCAAACAAGAAAGGATCGAATCAAACAAGTTTAGTCTCTGGGCACCTATGAAAAAAGCAGATCTTCAATTGTGTAGTAAAGCCAACAAAGTTGTACTGACAAAATTGTCGGATACTGTTAAAGGCAGATAGGTCTCTATTTACTAGACTACTAATTGTTTCGAGGAGTCGACCCGACATCGATCTGCAACAATGTCTCAGCGAGTACGAGTTTTCTGCTGTTCCTCGATCGATGTTTAATTTAGACGGAACTATGATTTTAACTTCGAACAAGAGCAACTTAATGAAAATTCACCCAGATCTCCCTGACCCATTTAATTTTGGTTGGGAAAAGAGAGAAAATTAGTATTTTCCTGTCATGAGTACTATACCATGTGCCCCAGAAGTTATTTTACAATTGGTACGCTGCGGCTGTGACAAGGGACGCTGTTCTGTTAATTGCAAATGCCGGGCTCAATCACTCAGGTGTACAGAATTGTGCAAATATGGGGGACAAGAAGAACAATGGTAACAATGAAAATCACGATCTAATGCAACTGTCGGACTCAGATGATGACTCATAGGCATAACTCTAAATCATGTTATTATTTTCCTTTATAGCACTCATGTAATAATAAAAAAGTTTTGGTTGTGATTTTTTGGTAATAAATTTATTTTTTAATATTTATAACACAACATATTTACTGATTTCCACTTAATTTTTTTTCTGCATTTATTTTTAAAACGGTAATAGTTAAGACATTTGTTGTAAGGACGTTTTTTGTTCCTTGCCTTGTTCTGAATAAAAAATGTTCTCACAAAAATTTTGATAAAATCAACGTCGACGATGGCTGCCATCTTGGAAATATGACGTCACACACCGGCTCGGACACACTTGGGACCAAAATACCCGGGTGTACATGATTCTATAGCTCATTACTCATTAACTCATTACCTATCCATCGCCACCAATCTCATACTTGCTTCTTACAAAATCCCACGGAATTACATATTACATATGCCCCTGAACTAAAATATAGACATTGTCTATTTGTAACTACTTCCCCCCCCCCCCCCCCCCCCCATTTGTACATCTCTGTTGAGCCGGCCATAAATGTTGATGTATACCTGACAGTTAAAGGAGCGTATGCACATCTTATACGCTAAGGGCTGGAACTGAAAACTTTTCATACAACAGATTAAAGCAATGTTATTAAATGACAATGTGTTATCTCATAAAGTGGATAGAAGGGGGAGGGGATCAAATATTTCTACAGTCTGCCAGATGAAAGAATAAAACTTAATTTAATAAAATTTAAAACATCTCATTGATATTAAACAAGATAAAAAGACGACAGACTCTTATGTTTATAGCCAATTACATTAGACAGGATTGTGTTTGAAAAAGGGTGAAATATAAACGTTACTGGGTGTAAAATATCTAAAACAGCTTTTAGGTGTATATTATTTGTTTCTCGTGTGTGCTGCGTCCCATAAATGAGGTTTACGGTGTGTAAAATTCGATAGGAAACGAACTATAAGAAAAACACGTAAAAGCGGAAAATAGAAAATAATTATAAAAGTAAGCTAAACACAACCTACGCTGAGAAACCTTTTACTTTATTTTATATCCAGTTTATTATAAAACGGAGAGATCCAGCTATCTAAACGAGATCAGTCGTTCCCTCCACCTTGGAAAATGTAACTCAGGTAGATTAATCTTATTCAACTAGCCACATACCCGTGCTTTCCTGGGGAACAGGTTGAATCAAACAAAAGAGTGGCTCTCTATTAAGTTAGACGGCCCAAACTTTAACGGCGCTTAAGATACAATATGATTAAGCGAGTTAATTTTTGCACTAATCTGTTTTCATTACTTAAAATAAATAATAATAGAAGGTAATAAATATATGAGTCTATGAGTAAGTCTGTTTCAAAAATTCAATTATACAATAACTCATATATATATTATACAGGTGAGCAATTGCAGCATTGGTGTCAATTAATTGGGACTGAAGGTGCCCCTTAGTGGTTAAATTCCGATTATGTACAATTAAAACATGCTTTTAGTGTGAAGATACAACAATATTATTTAGTTACCTTTGCAATATTTCGATGCAGTTCAAGAACGACATTTTCCATCTGGACCTGTAAAAATAAAGAGTAGTTTATTAAACAACGATACTCATTGCGATATCTTTCAAACCACTAGCCATTTTCCATGACCGTCATAGCTATGATAAATAGTTTTGCAATGTATTTTTCTAGTAGCGTTGAAAATTGTATACAATAAAATGAGAGCAAACCTATTGTGGACCAGCGAAGAGGACGAAATATTGATTGAATATATATTGATCATGAATTACTCTTAAAAAATCAGGTCTTCTAAATTTTCTATATTCATAAAGAAGAGCAGTGCTCGATTTCTAGAAATTGAGGTGCCGGAACTACAACCTACTCTCTCTTTGCCCCCCCCCCCCTGTAGAAGGGGGGTCCGGGGGTCCTCCCCCGGGAAAATTTTGAAAAATAAACGTTCAAAAACAACATTTTAAGAGTTTTAGACATAAACCCACACTGCAATCAGGTGGGTTTCGTGTGGAAACTTATATAATTTTAAATAGTATTTTTTATAAACAATTTCTAGATTAGCATGCCACATGTTGTTATAATACTCTCAATAAATAAGTAGGTACTTAGGTTTATACGAATAATCAAATCAACAAAACATTCTTTGTCTCACTCGCCCTTGGGAGTTTCTTCACAGCGTCTCTGCACAGTACTTATTTAATACGATCCCTGCCTTAAAAAAAACCTTTGTTGTTTCAGGTTATCATAATTTAGTATAGTATAATCTCAACAAATAGATATTTTTTGTATTTTGAAAAGAAAAATATTTGCCAGTTTAATATACATGATGTCCATAATTAAATTGGTAGTCACTCATTGACAAATCAAATTTTAACAAAGGATTTTAAAAAAAAAATCTTAGTGCCGCTAATTTTATTTTTTATTTATCAGAGAGAGAGGTACCGGAACGCCGTTCCGCCGCGTTCCGCCTCAAATCGAGCCCTGAAGAAGAGTATCTTATGTGTATGCATGTCTTTTTATACAGATCTACAGTTTTATTCCGACCTTGATCAACACGGCATTATGTCAATACAGGACGAGGGAGCGGCCACTTCATACTTCTACTCAATATAAAACATTACTTAGATGTAAAACAACTCAGTATAAAACATGATCGTCACATTATGTCCCAAATTATGATCTTTTGGAATTTGAACTATTATCCAGATAAGTTGGTGATCCCTACTTATTCATTTATGATATTTACTTATTTATATTCCAAAAAAATTATTTTAGTTCATTTTTTTTTTAATTTTTTTTAAATTTATTTTTTATCTTTTATTAATTAACACAACTACATAATTTTACATGTTATAAGTGTTAATGATGTATGTTTTGTTGACAGTGTGTACATGAGAAAGGTAATAATCCAGTGACTATTCCTTTCGGCTGGGTTTAATTACAATAGGTTAATTATATGTACTTATAAAAAAAAAAGAAGAAATAAATAAAAGAAATTTTGATAGCGTTAAAATGGAGATATAATATAAACGTTAAGCAATCCATTTCTATTTTGGTTGTCCCCTTTAATTTTAATAAGTAATTTCTTCGTATTGTGTCTATAGGGGTTTTCCTTTATAAAAAAAATAAAAAATGAACTAATTCATTCTTGTTTTTTAAAAATGAGTATATTTGTTAAGCAATGAGTACATCTCTGGGCCACAGCCTCTTCAGGCGGCGAGGAGGGTTATCTGGGATAATTTGGGATGCAAGAAGTTCTACTAGAGGATTGGGAGGATTGGATAATGATTCGTGGAAAGTATGATATCGGGATACAGATAGGTCTCGGACAAAAGGAATATTGAGATCGTTATGTAGAGTGAGGTTAGAATCGTAGAATGGGGCGTCTGTGATTTTTCTAAGAATCTTGGATTGTAGTGTTTGGATTCGACGGATGTTGGATGGCTTGATACTACCCCATACTTCTAGACCGTAGGTCCAAGCTGGTTTTAAGATTACATTGTAAATTCGAATTTTGTTATTCAAAGTAAGATTGCACCTACGATCCAGAATACGAAGCAGCAACTTGTATCGTCTTGTAATGTCCGTTCGTTTAGTTTTTGTGTGATGTTACCAAGTGAATCGTCTATCGAGGTTGAGGAACTTGGTTAAGAGTGACTGGAGGACAGGTGCTATGACGAAGAGTAAAAGTGACATGTAAACTTTTCTGGTCGTTAATTCGTATCCTCCATTTTCTTAACCAAGGTTCTAAAAGGAGAAGATGGCTTTGGGTGTTATTAGATGCGGTTTGAGGGTTTTAGTGAACAGATAGGATAGCCTTGTCATCTGCAAATGTGGCAAGGACCGAGGAAGGATGTTGAGGGATGTCGTGAGTAAAAAAGGAATATAGAAGAGGTCCTAGGATACTGCCCTGAGGTACTCCAGGGCTAACAGGGCAGATGGATGAAAATGAGGATCTTAAACTTACATGAAAATATCTATCGGTGAGAAAGGATTTAAGGATGAGGTAATATGTAAAGGGTAGGATTCCCTTGAGCTTTTAAAGCAGCCCAGCATACCAAACTCTTTCAAAGGCTTGCGCCTCATCTAGAAAGACAGCTGAGCAATACCTTTTATTCTGAGGGTGGAAGCGACGACATCAACAATGCGGTGACATTGTTGAATGGTGGAATGATGGGATCGGAAACCAAACTGATGATCGGGTAGGAACCGTTTAAGGATGGAGAGAAGTCTGCGAAGAAGGAGTTTTTCTAGGAGTTTTCCCATCACTGGGAGAAGGCTTATAGGACGATAGGATGAGGGAAGATGAGGAGGTTTTAAAGGTTTTGGGATCATAATAATGGTGGCAAATTTCCATTGAGTTGGGAAGTGGGTTGTTCTAAGGACGGAGTTGAATATGTAGGTGAGGAATACAATACCTTTCTTTGGAAGGTGTTTAAGGATTTCGGAGGTAATGAGATCGTAACCGGGAGATTTTCGTGGAGGAAGTTGTTTAATAGTGTAAAGGACATCTGAGGGTTTAAAGGCTTTAGAAGGTGGGGATAACTGTAATGGATTCAAGAGGTCTTTGTTTATAAGGTTTACATGATCAAGGTCAATTATGTCGGGATGTGGAGAAAATAGATTTTTAAGGTGTTGTGCAAAGACATCAACTTTTTCAATATCTGACTTTGCCCAGGAGTTATCAGGTTTAAGGAAGGGGAAGGGGTGATTTTTTGGGAAAGGATTCGTCTGGTCGCATTCCAAAGTGATCTGTCTTTGTCTGTAAGTTGTTAAGTAAATTTCCTAAAATTGTCTTTATTATAGAGTCGTAGTAAGTTAGTTAGTTTTCTACTAGCAATATTGTACGTCCGTTTGTCTGATGGGTATCGAGTTAGTTTCCATTGAGCTCTAGCGCGTCTTTTTTGAGTTATCAATAGTCGTATGTTCGTTGGTAATGAAAATGTATTGTATTTAGTTCATTCATTTCTTCATTTATTTATTATTATTCATTGTATTGTATTTAGTTCATTAGCAGTGAATATATCAGCCCTTATGAGAAAATCATTCAAGTGAAGCCTAGTTTTCAATTTAGTATATGCTTGCGGTTATGAAGGAGATACTAACTTCTTTATTAAAGTTTTATTTCATAATACAGTCCACCAAAAGATTCATATTCATTTATGAATCCGAATAATTATTTAATAAATTACATCAAGCTAAAATAATAAATAAATTAGCAGAAGAATTAAACGAAATTTCCTGGTAAGTGAAATGGATAAATAAACCCAGAAGAGGGAAAATTGATAAATAAACCATGGTAAAAAGGAAATAATTAAGATAATAAGAGAGACAAATCTTTTCTTTTATTTTCCTGGAGTAGTACATACATATATAGTCCACAGGCCACCATAAGAAGTGAGTCGCTGATTGATAAAGTTTTCTTACCTTATGGAATCGCTTATTTATGCCGTGTCCACCGATGAATTGGGTATATGGCAACTGGGGGCTGGGCCATTTCTTTTTTGTTGACATGCCAAACTTGCCCTTCTGCGGGAACATTGAAAAGAGATAGATAAAGTTTTGATTTTCATAGGATCGTTTAATTAAATTATTTCAAAAACAGTGGTAAAGGTGGCCACCAATATGAGTGGGCCGTTTTCTTTTCACGTCCCCGCAGAGCGATATGTTTGGGGCGGTGGCCACCCCAAACGGCCCACTCTTATCGGTGGCCACGTGTACCACTGTTTTTGAAATAATTTAATTAAACGATCCTGTGAAAATCAAAACTTTATCTATCTCTTTTCAATGTTTCCGCAGAAGGGCTAGTTTGGCATGTCAACAAAAAATAAATGGCCCAGCGCCCAGTTGCTATATACCCAATTCATCGGTGGACAAGGCATAAATAAGCGATTCCATAAGGTAAGAAAACTTTATCAATCAGCGACTCACTTCTTATGGTGGCCTGTGGACTAATATATAAATGCATGTACTACTCCAGGAAATTATAAGAAAAGATTTGTATCTATTTGTATTTTTTGTTGTGTATTTGTAGGATAAATAATGATTTAAAACTTAATGATGCTTGTACCTACCTTTTTAAATTACTCAGCCTCCCAAAATGGTTTATTTATATATATATATATATATATATATATATATATATATATATATATATATATATATATATATATATATATTATATATATATATATATATATATATATATATATATATATATATATATATATATATATATATATATATATATATATATATATACCAATATACCAGAAACCATTTTTTTGGGAGGCTGAGTAATTTAAAAAGGTACAAGCATCATTAAGTTTTAAATCATTATTTATCCTCAATGAAATTCGAAGAATTAATGGATGAATTAATTCAAAGGGGAAAAGATTCAAAGTAAAATCAAAATATATATCTTAATTAAGTCTTCATCATAACAAAAGCATTAAGTCTAAATGTAAAAAAACAACGTTTCAATAGACTCAAAGGATCGGTTTATTATTATTAACTACGCCTCCTATCACGTTTTGTAATTCTTAATAAATTTTCGTATTTCTCTGTTTTCCATTAAGCCTTGATATTTGCATACAACACCTTAATGAAAGGTGCTATAACAATGTAGATATAACGATGTTAAAATTGCTGAATACGAACACTTCTCATCTTGTGTTCACTTCTTGGAATACTTTAAAGAAGAATAATACTGATTCCTGGGACTAGCAAGGAAATAAAAGCACAATAGTTGACTTAACATCAGATTAGTTTATTCTCTCTCCACCAGAGTGCTCCCTGCAACATTTTTTTTCTTAGTTATGCTAATATTTAACTCTTAATCAAAAGGAAGAGCTGTAAGGCAAACAAAGAATTCTTAGACCCCTTCCTTTCTAGTCACTTTTTAAGCCTTATAACAGAAAGTAAGACTTAGTAAAATGAAATCTTAACTTCCTTTTTTAGTTTTTTAATGATAAATTGTCGTTGTGAGCATAGGTGCGAGAATCAGAAAGGAGTTTAACAAAAGTAAATGTAACAATAGAGTTAAAACGAACGCAGCCCATAAAATGAGTCTTTACATTTTCTACCTTGTATCTAAGAGAAGTCTCAAATGAACAATTCTTTAAATTATGCCACTGAATTTTTCACTGAATGTTTAACAAAAAGAAACATCTGTAAGATGTTTTCATTAAACGTATATTATATTTTTTTTTTGATAGACATGTTATTAAACTTACTCATAGTTAAATCAAACTCAAAATCGATCAATTTATTATTAGTATTATACATTCAATGGCAAACTACACCTTTCTACTTTTTCATATACGTAGTACATATAAAAAAAGAGGAAGTACATAAATATGTATTGTGATGGCGCGAAAATTCGATTTTGAGATGTTCCCTGAGTCTAAAAAAGTAGTTTTTAAAAAATGTCTGTCTGTAGTCTAAGCAGAAGCGTACAGCCTAAACTACTAGGAAGATTTTTTTTATGAATTTTGGCATACATGTTCTAAAAAATTGACAAGGTTGTGTCCCAATGCGAAATCGAGACATTTGGGGACGCTCAAACTCTGAAACAACGTGAAAAAAATTATTTCTCAAAAAGGTTACGACGATTCTGATTAAAAATATAATAAAAAATAGTCCATTTAAAGACGAATTTAATCATATAAGTCGTTTTCCCAGGAAAAATCTAGTTTACGAGATAATGATGAAAACAATCACCTCCTGTTGGATACTTAATAAATCCCCCAAAAAACCAGCCGTGAAAAAAATCTAAATTTCAGGACAACTTCCTAAAAAGTCAGCCTATCAAAGTAGTTCTACATTGTGGCCAAATCTGCTCTTTCTTTAGTCCATAACCTCACTTTACTCCTACTTTGATATTATTTTATTAAGGTTTCGTAGATCATTCTCGAAACCCTTATGCCAAGGGTGATGTATCTGTCTGTCCGTCGTACTTCGCTATCCTCCGAACCGTTCACGCTAGAGAATTGAAATACTGGCGTAACTTTTTGACCCACACATATAAAAAAAGTTTAGAAGTTAAAATATTTGGTATGCGGATGTGCAAATACGCAAAAATGTGCTAAGCTCAATTTTTTTTTTTAATTTTTGAAGGTGTATCAAATAAATGGTCCTGAAGAGTTTTATGAGTACCGTGCTTTTTAACGCCAATATTGCGTTTTTAGCCCCAACATTTCTCCCCAAAAAATGTCCCCCCAACTTCCCTATAACGGCTAGTCCTAAAATTGATAAATAATTTGTGTTATTATCTTATGACAAACCGATGAAAATTTTCCGAAATAAATTGAAAATTTTGTGTGCGCACATGGGCAGTGAGCCAATTTTTTAAAAAAAAATTTGATTGGGGTATCAAATGAAAGCTATTGATGAATTACGAATATATTATATAATATAAACCTGTTTAAAAACTGCATTTTTTGTTGCCTTTATAAGTCGAAATATACCCCAAAACAAACCACCCCCCCCCCAACCGCCCTAAAACGGCTAGTCCTAAAATATTAAATAATTATAGCTATAATAAACATTGTGACCACCCGGAGGATCGAACCAGGGTCCTTTTTGGGGCCTTAAGTACAAGCTTAAGAACCTACGAAACCATAGAAAGTACTAGCGGATGCAAGTACTTCCCTGTGATTTTTTTATTGCACAACAATTGGGTAGTTTCTGAATAAGGCGTAAACAGACATTGCAGGTATCACTACTTATAGGCTGACTTTTTGGGAATATTTTCCTTATTGTTACCATGTACGTGGGAGTAAAGTGAAGCTATGGACTAAAGAAAGAGCAGATTTGGGCCACAATGTATATAGATATCACTACTTAAATAGACTGACTATGTGGGAGTAGGTCTGGAACTTTTTTTCACGGTTAGGTTTTTGTTGAGGGTTTCATTCTTTTTTGCTTGCTTCAGCATCGTTCGTGTCGACTTCTATTTTGTATGAGGCACTGCAGGGAACAAGGTCATTGTATTTTCCCTATATATATATATATATATATATATATATATATATATATATATATATATATATATATATATATATATATATATATATATATATATATATATATATATATATATATAATATACATTATATTGTCTGAAATCCATGTTTATGAGGTTGCTGAATCTAAATTTGAAGTCTAAATTTATCCTATAAGTACAGTTTTCCCGGAAAATGTGCCTAAATACTACATAAAATTGTGATGTTGCCCAATCTTTTTAGTGTTTGAATTTCTTTGACTTTAGATATACGTATTCTGCATGGTATGAAGAACTCCAAAATCACACCATATTTTCCGGAAAAACTGTAACTATTGGAGAAATATGAAATTCAGATTTGAATTAAATACACAAAAACGGTTCAGAAAATTATATTTTAATTCTGGTGCTTCTTTTAGCTGAACTGTTTTATTCTTATTTTTATAAATCGGTACAAAAATGCATTCACCAAATTTTTTAAAAATAAACAAATGACAGACTTAAAGTAAAAATTGAGTCCTTTCAAATGATATGCTCCACAATAATAAAATTTTAACATACACGTGACACGGCACTCCAGTGGCGTAGGATAAAAAAAATGCACTCCAGCAAACATTTTTTTTAGAAAGTTTAAGCTACTTAAGCTTAATCTGTTTTAAATTTTAAAAGCCCTCCGTAAGAGGAACCTGAGATAAAAGGGTGAGAAAACCCGAGTAAAAAATAAAGATACACTTCATGCTTATTGGAACTTGGCCTTAAGGGTAATGATTAACCTTAATAGAATGATTAAGCCTAGCGCGAACCATTCTTACCAAGAAGTTTACACTTTATAAATGGCTACTCCTCAACTCCTCAGAACATAAACAAGATTGTTTTCTATTTTCACTGCAATGCAAAGACCTAATCATCATTCTTCTATGGGCTAAAATGATGATTAGGTCTTTGCATTGCAGTGAAAATAGAATAAGTAATTTTATATCAAACAAAAAAAGGTTAAATGTGGTCTAATTACATACGATATTCCCAGATATATATATACAGAAAACAAAAAAAACTCAGGTTTCGGTCACAAAAATCGTCACTATGTTACAATCCCGACGTTTCGATTTTTACTTAAACCCTTCTTCAGGGGCCGTAAAACATCTGTGATGAAACCTGAGTTTGGTTTGTTTTCTGTTTATATTTACGGTCGTGAATTTATTCTTATATATATATATATATATATATATATATATATGTTATATTTTACAAATGAGGCCGCCCGGGGGCGTAGCTCAGATGGTAGAGCGCTCGCTTAGCATGCGAGAGGTACCGGGATCGATGCCCGGCGCCTCCAATTAAATTTTTATAGTAATTAATTATTAATATTTTATATTTTATTTTTGGTATTAACTTCCAGCAATATTAAACCAATAATAGTTGTTAGATCCGGATAACTATTTTAAAAATTTGAAATAAGGTGATTTTAAAATTAACATTTATTGTAATAATAAACTTTTACTTTAGGAAAAGTAATACTAATAAATTGAGTAATTATTTTAATAAAAAGAAAAACAGAAACAAAATTAGACAATACTTTCTGTGTTTTTTTTTCTATGTCCCTATTTTATATAGCTCTGTTTTGATGTAGGTAGTTAAGGGTGAGTAATTAAACTAAAAACTATTTCATCTTCGTAGACGAACTTTCGGCTATATTTCGCCTCCGCTCCGAAATAACTATCAACAGTACTCTTAAAAATAGGGGAGAGTGTTGTAACCATGAAATTTCAGTTATTATTGCGAGGCATATACGTGTCTGAAACATCATATATCATATTTAAATGTATATAAATTCGTATGTTGTTAATTAGCGACAGAGGAATCAAATGTATCAGGCGGGAGGGAGTGCTCATAGTGTATTTTTAAACTTTTATTTATTTCGTTCGATCTATTAAAATAAATAAATGTAATTATTTAACCTTTGTAGTTTTTTATTATCGTGTTTATATTTTTTGTATTATAAGAAACAAAAGTTAAATTATTAACATTATTTATTTTAATAGCTCAAACGAAATAAATAACAATTAAATAAAACTTTTATAAAATAATATATCGCTTTATCAAAAAACGTTTGTTAAAAATAGGTAAGTAAAACTAATTTAACTCAAGTTACCATAAATTGTTTTAAAAAAATTGTTTTGTTTAATTATTTTTTATTAATTTATGTGAAATAGAGGTTCTAGATGTTGTTAGTAGAAAGGAAAAAAATATGTACAATACAAGACAAATCCAATTTCATTGGACGATTACGACTAACTCATGTTTATTACGTAATTGACTACTCTGCAATACCGGTATGTTTAAAAAAATGTTCTTATGCACTACCGTCTGATAAATTTGATGCCACTGTCGCTAATTAGCAACATACGAATTTATATACATTTTAATATGATATATGATGTTTCAGGCACGTATATGCCTCGGCGACGGCGAAGTATAGCCGAAAGTTCGTCTACGAAGATAAATTAGTTTTTAGTTTAATTACTCATCTTTAACGACCCACACCAAAACAGGCAATAATTTCTTATATAATGTGATATTGAATGAAAATCCAAAAGATCTTATATAATAAACTGATTATTAAAATTTTTGGAAAGCTGGGAAATGAGGTGTGGATGTTAACATGGACTTGTTTAAATTGACTAGGAGGTCAAATTTATTTTTATGCAATAAATCGGCAAATAGATTTTTCCGGGATAGCAAACAAATCCTATCCATTCATTTTTGCATTTTATGGAGTAGATGATTCATTCCATAGAACCCTCTTTCTCTTTTGGCGCCTCTTAGGCAGTGCCCGTGAGATGAAGTAATTTAATTAATTAATTAATCATTTAAATTACTTGAATCCCCCATTAACAAATAACATTATTATCTCGAAAAATTTATAAAATATAGTGACTTCATAGCAAGACCACAAGGCACAAAGACTATCTTTACCCATTAAAGTGTAGGACAACTATGTACAGGTTATCTCCCTACAACTTTGCTGTGTCCTGTTTCATCAGATTACCAGCCTTGTTGAAGCATTTTTGCATTACAAAAAAAAAAATTAAAAATAGTTTAAAAATATAGGTCATGGACACCCATCTGGGGCCCGCTCTTAGACGTCCGTTTTAGGGGCTTTTTCGGGGGCGAGTATCTTTTTTCCTATTCACTTTTAAAAATAACAAAAAAAAACTTTTTTCCCCTTTTTGCGAGACCTACAAAAAAGGTCCTTTGCATCGGACCGCTGCGATCGACCGTATTCGAGTTATGCAGAAAAAAACGGTTTTTCGGGGGAAAAACCCCGTTTTTTCCGCATATCTCGAATATGGTCGACCGCAGCGGTCCGACGTCTAAGAGCGGGCCCCAGATGTGTCCATGACCCGAATCTATATCTATAAAACTAAGAGTGACAGTGACTGACTGACTGATCACGATCACTAATTCTCCAACTTCCCATTGTCATAGAGATTTGAAATTTGGTACGTAGATTGAGTGAACCATAAATAGAAAAGTTCGGCCATTTTGATTTCGATATATGGCTACCTTATTGAATTATAGCCACCATCTTGGATTTATTCAAAATTCTATTTTTTTTTATATATATGTACTAGAGTTTATAGACAGAGCCCTCGCTCTAGCATTTGCTATTGAGGGCTCTCGTTATTGAAGTATTGTTGTATACTTGAATTTTTGAGAAATTGTAAAATAACGGAAATAAAGATTATTATTATTATTATTATTATTTCAGATTCAAGTGGACCTAGAGATCTGAAACTTGGTACATAGACTTATGGTAGCTAAAAAAGAAAATTAAAGGTACATTTACTTCAAAATATGGCCGCCATATTGAATTATAGCCATCATCTTGGATATAACCACACACTATTATCATTTTGTATTTTGGTTTAAAGAAAGTATGTATGATGATGCATCTAAATTTAGAGCGCAAATCAGAGAGAGTAAAGTACATAAAGAGAAACAGCTAAAAATGAAATATATATGTTTAGGTAATTTTCACAAGCATAGTCGTGCCTGCCTAATTTAATTTTTTGCGGGAAGAATGAAAATTTTAAAGAAACTAAAAGAGATTATAGGTCAAACAGGGTTCAAGGGTTACCTAATATAAACACAGTTAGTCAAAGCCAAGGAGAAAATGTAAACTAAAAGGATTAATTTAATAATGCCCAAAGTTAATATAGGAGTTTGTTTAGCCTAAGAAGTGAGTCGCTCTGATTTCTAAACTCATTTAATTACGTTAGACCGGGGTACTCTTGGGCGTGCAGAGCTACCAGCCATCCTTAATCCTGTTGCCTCTGAGAGATCTACTCACTTTGAGTAAACTTTCCTTTGAATTATAACCAGGAACAGACTCAGTTGACAAGTATCTTGGGTTTAGTGGTCATCTTACATGATTCTACTAAACAAATTAAACTATTTTCTAGTTGTCAACTCTTTTAACAAGATTAAACATTTAATCTAATTCATTTTTATATAAAATTTTATACCTGCCCAAATACTATTTAAGCAGGTATCAAAAAATTGTTCAAATAGCTTTTCTATTCAATAAAATGTATAATTGGGAAAACTAAGATGTAACAAGGCCAATCCATTGGGATTGAGATTAACCATTGAGTTTGTCAATTGAATAATTAAAGTAAAAGATAGACAGGAATAAGTTATGAATTACCAAAATATTTTTAGCACATCAGGAAAAAAATTGTGAGAGCAGAAAATTAAAAACAAACATGTGTCGACGCTTACACTGGCCGATAGTTGGTTAGAGGCAGTTAAAGAGCACTCATAAAAGGAATCGTCTTGGGTTATTGGTCTCAAGAGCTCCTGGCAAATATGGTATGCTGTCAAATTTCACTTAGTGTTGGTAAACTTTATATTGGCCTAGGCCTAACTTGGACTTATCATCTTCAGCTAAATTTATATCAGGATATTACAGTTTCATAGTGATTATTCATTGTTAATTGTTCAAAGTTCGTACCATAGAGAATGCAAGATGAAGTTGAATCAAGTGATTTGTGCGCAGAGATGAGAGTATCAACTCTTTGACTTGCGCTTGTCTACTTTTGACATTCAGCACTCTCTCGATCTCACTGCATTCCTTCTCGTTCATCTTTTCTCTCATCTAAAACAAAAACAATTAAACAGTAGAATAAGGAAAGTTAACTCAAAACAGTTAGCAAGTACAATATGGACATAGATTATTATATTTTGAAAATCAAGAATACACAATTTGAACTAATTGTTTTGTAGTTTTACAACTATTTGAGATCCATAAGACACATAAAAACGAACCACGGAAAAAGCCACTGGACTAAGCTGCAACGGCCGACGAAGGAAATCTACTTTATACATTGATTTCCATAATAATTTCTCCGTCAGGTTGCGTTGTAATAATGTTTTATGGTTTAAATGTATGTTTAAATATTTTAAAACTTGTTTCATGATAGAATTTCAAAGTTCCTCATGAAATAAAATGATATTATACTCAGTGGCGCAACCAGGTTTTTTATATGAGGTTGCTGTACCTTTTTTTGACCAAGAGGGATGAGTAGTCGAAAAAATAGTCGGCCAATTAGTGGGCATATAGCTTCCTCGCTTCTTATTTTGTATACTTTAATGGTTTTATGCTTTTACAACCTATTTTTGTGAAATTTATTTAATTTTCCCCCATTTTTTTAAATCTTTCAAAATTGTTTTGATTTTTTACTTAAATCGAAGTACCAACTTAGCAAAATTCAAAGAGCGCAAACGGTTAATATTAGACTGGGGCTATCTACGGGCTACTTTCGACAAACCATTCAAATTTCATAAAAATCAGACGAGTACTTTTGAAGATGTAGGTGTAAATAAATGTACGTTTGTGCGCATGTGGAATAGAAATAAATGGACTGGAATGGAACTTATATACGACACTTACAATGGGCTAATATGACCTACCATACAAATTTCAATAAAAACGGACGAGTAGTTATTAAAATGTGTTGGTTCACAAAAATTGAGGTACAGACCAACAGACAGACACAAACCTTCTTAAGCCTTTATATTTCCTACAGGCTACAGGGCTTTAAGGGGAGGGAGGGAGGAAGTTTCAGCCCCCAGGCACATAGCGTCTTATTTCGTTTACTTTAATGATTATAGATTTTACAACCGATTATTGTAGAACTTATTTAATTTTCCCACAGTTTTTTTTAATTTGTCAAAATTGTTTTAATTTTTTAAATGAATTAAAGTATCAATTTAGCAAATTTTAAAAAGCAAAAGCGTAGACGGTTGAAATAATTCTGGGGCTAACTGCGGGCTACTTTCGATAACGCCATATTTCTTAAATATCGGATGAGTGATTTAGAAGATATAGGTGTAAATAAATTTATGTTTGTGCGAATGGAAGAGAAACAAAACTTCGCAGAAAGCTGAAACTTATATGGGACCTACAATGGACATGACCTACCATCTGAATTTCATAAAAATCAGACGAGTAGTTTTTTAAGATATTATGTTGGTTTGCAAAAATTGAGCGAAAAAAACGCAACCAAACATCTTCCCTGATGTCTTAAAACGGATTTCTGAAATCGGAGACATTAAAAAGTTTGCTCTTTAGCCGTTACCTTCAGTAAGCTCGGAAGCAAAATGGTAGTTTTAAAACTTTTTTTAATGTAAAAAAAATCAATAACCACAATTGTTATGGAAATTTTTAAAGGCTGTATTCAGCTTCTATTCAATTTGTTGATGAAACCATGCCTTCAACTTCCTAGCGCACATTACTGAACTTGAATCAATGGATTTTGTTCAGCCAGTTTTGCGTCTATAAAGTTGGATCTGTGGTAACAGACATAATACAGTCAGAAAGAAAAAAAGTTTCCTAACATTTTTCACTTCTGATCAGTAAACAGACGAAACTTTAATTATTTTATAAATAGATTTCGAGTGGTTTTTAACAAACAATTTAACTTATTCCACGACAGGTACCTAGTAACAAAACTAAACATTCGTAGAAATATTTAAATAAAATTGTTTAGGAATATTTAAGCGTTTGGTCCGCCAAATTATACCGTTAAGAAAAAACCGGATGGAGGGAGAAATCTCTGTTTTTTTGCTACAACTGATTTCCATCAGCTGAATATTCATCTACATCCCTTGTTTGTTTATAAAGTAATTTTATTCCCCATTTCAACATCTAATTTCAATTTCAGGCGAGTTTTAATATATTTTTATTTTCTTTCGTTTTATGAAAAATGAATTAACAGAGGATAAAAAAATATTAATTTTTAAAAATTATCTTTTGTTACTCTATCTCCCCCCTCACTCTCTCTCTCTCTCTCCCTCCCTCTCACTCTCTTTCTCTCTCTCCCATCCTCTCACTCCCTCTCTCTCTCTCTCTCTCGCTCTCCCTCTCTCTCTCTCTCTCTCTCTCTCTCTCTCACTCTCTCTCATTCTCTCACTCACTAAATTATAACAACTAATTTATATACAAGGAACAAATTCAAAATATAATTTATTCGCTACACAAAACCTTCAGCAGGCTGGGGAGAAAATAATAACAAAATAATTAGAAATACTTGCAATAAGATAAATATTGCGTTAAACTTTAATATTAATACAATATTTCGTCCCCCTTATGCCAGAACCATGAATGTGCAAATTCGCATAGTTGGGAAATGGCGTTTTAAAGTTTATGCTCCATATTCAGCATTCTATTCCATAATTCAGCTATACTATTTTGATTTTTTTTTTATGAAAAGCAACATGGTATTGGGCTTATTAGTCAGACTAGTGTTTTTGGCCCTAGCATCCCCCCCTCTTCCTGAAAAGGCACATTTATTGTTTCAGTATTTCACATTCATCAAACTGTCATAGCCAATAACAGCTGATACAAAGCAGGCGCGAATTCGGGGTTCTGGCACACTGGCACAACATAGATGATAAAACAACAAGTTCACATAGCTAATAAACCCAAAATATGAAAATTTGCACATTCATGGATTTGGCATAAGGGGGACGACTTAATCTATTATAAGATCTACAGTGCACACTTATACACTAATGGAAATTTTAGGCACTCATTGAAAAGTAAAAACGGATTTTTCAAATTTTGACGCCTAGGGGATGAAGGAGGGAAAGGGTGGGGGAATTCTCTTATACCACATATGTTATATTTATTTAAATTCAATAATTTTTAAGTTGTTATTGCTTATTGTGTTTTTACTGCTCCACCGATATTCTTCAGTTTAATAATATTATTTATATCATTATTTAAAGTGGCTGTAGGGTACCCTAAATTAACTTTGTGGCTAAGTTAATATTTTGTTCTTTTAAAAAGACCAAAATAAGAAATAACGGATTATGTTCTAACAATAATAACCAGCCTGAAGAAGCCTTAAGTTAAGGCGAAATACAGCTAACTTATAGAGAAGAAAGGAGAGTTTTATTATTTAAAAACCCTAAAAGACGAAGAAGAAAAAATATATTTTTAAATATAGTTTTTTCATTTTTAAAAAATTAAACAGAAGGAGAAAAAGGGTTCACAGCCAACAAAATATTTTAAAAACATGATGCAAAGCTAAGATCTTTGATATGCCTTGCATTTTAACACTTGAGTAGGTTAGGTCATTGATACTACAGTAATCAGTAACAGTAGGAATTTTGTAGTTCCATCGTCTGAAAAGCCTTTCACAGAATCTTCCTCAAGAAAAGGAAAAAAAAATCAATATCTACATCTATATAATATAATAAACACACACTCACGTACACACAGACATATTGTAAAGGTGCCAAAATACAGCAGCAATACCTATACACTATGGTGCCGATATTGTACAATTGTACATTGTACATCCGGATATAAAGTGATGACACCGACGTAAGAGAAAATCTGCTAATTCATATTTTACCGTCAACTCCCTAAGCTACAACAATCAGAGGCTACTTTGAGATAAAATACGGTTTATTAAAAAAAACTTTATCATTTTCAATTATATTTTTAATTATTTTATTGTAATTATTAAAGCTTTAGTTAATATATAATGTATTCAACAGCCCAGAGCCAACATACACCCTGACACCATAATTAACTAAGTCTGGAGCGTTTATTAAAAGTTAAGGATAATAAATAATATACTGACGAATTTCGACTTACGAATTTAGTACGTTCCAGCAATTTATTCGTAAATCAGATTTACCTGCTCTATTCTCATTTTCTTTTGTAGTATGTACATACAAGCAAAAAAAAAAAAAAAAAATTCTAATGTATTTTAATTAACAAATTAAATTACTCTAATATGTAAAAATAGTCTGCCAATAAGTGTGTGTAACATAGCTTCCTCGTATCCTATCACGTAGGTACATTATTGATTTAAGTTTTTACAACCCATTATTTATTTTATTGTTTCCCCCTTTTTGATAAAAATATATCAATTTTTTCACGAATAAAAGTGATACTAAATTGGTAATTTAGCAATAATTAATGTGTGTAGGTAGTTAAAATTAATCTAGGGTATCTGCAATTGATGGTATTCGACAAACCATCCAAATTTCTTCAAAATCAGATAAGCTTTTTTAAAGATTAAGGTGTAAATAAATGTATGTTGGTGCGCTTGTAGAAGAGAAACTAATGGGCGCATATAATAAACATATAAGGGGCCAACAAAGGATTAATTATGACGTACCATCTAAATTCCATTAAAATAGGACGAGTAATTTTTAAGAACTATCACATATCTTCCGTTACCTTCGGTAAACTCGGAAGCAAAAGAGGGAAACAATTTATTTAATTAGACAATAATGGATTATAAAAGCATAACATCAATAAAGGACATGAAAGGAAGCTAGGTGACACGTCCGAATTTTCGTCAGTCGATATTTGTCATATATTCAATATTCCAGAATGGTATTTCTCTAAAATAAAAGAAAAGGACGTAAGAGGTAGATACTGCATTATAGTATTTATTTAACAGTATTTGATGAGAGTAAAATTAAGAATCTAAAAGTTGAAATGTTACCAGAAAGACCCTTATCCTCTGTTTCTGGAAGGGTCTTGTAACCCTGAGTCCAATTACTTGAGGTCCCTTGAGGTGGAGTGCAAGAGTTCAATATATACCTTAGAACCCTCTTGTTATATCAACCCACGCCTCGTTATCAAAATTCTATTTATCGTAGATTTATGAAGCAAAAAAGTATATTACCTTTTTTATTTACTCAGAGAAAAAGTTCTATATTTACTTAATTTTTTTATTCCTGTTCTATGTAGAGCGTAGAATGTAGCTTACTGTTATTACGAAACTGTTATATACGAACAAATATCAACTACTCTCATCTACTTGAAAATTACAGTGGGCTACATGTTTATTTTGTTCACGTTGTCGATATTTCCCCCTCTCCTTGTACGTTCCCAGAAGTGAGTCGAGTCAACATTCGATCCGAAACGTTTTAATATCAACTGTAAATATTACTTTTAGCACTTTTCCTGCTCCTTATCCAGTGTTGCCTCTTCTTCAGTCAAATTGCTTTCTCTTATGTGAAATATTTATTTTACTCACTTTATTCCTTCCTAGTGGATTTTCGTTAACTTTTTTGTACTTTACCAAAATCAAACGATGAAAAAATTGAATGAATGATTATTTACCTATTCAGAAAAATGAATTCAGAAAGGTAATAGCTCGGTGAGTTTTAATATTTATTTAAGATACAATGCGTATATTTACTTTAAATATATCTGCGCTTACATTATATTATGAGTATAAACACATACACATTAGTATATACATAATACAGACACATAAGTATATACACAAATTTATATTTAGAGCTGAAATTTATTTCTTAATTTCGCCTCTGGGTATGATTTATTTTGAATATTTAGAAGATTTATGCAAAATTTCATCGAATAGGCTATACGCGTCGCCACAGACCACAAACAAGTTTTTAAAAACTTTTTTTGGACCTTAAAACGTTCAAATACAAAACCCAATTTTTTCACCATTACAAAAATATCTTTTAATATATAGTACGCAGGACGTAGGTATACGATAAAGTTAAAACAAATAACTAAAATTGGTTCCTGAAGTTGGTAATTATAACTAGATTAAGTTGCTAATTTAAACATACTAATAATATTGAGAGGAAATTACAAAATGCTCTTTACCAAGAGTTAAGCTCGAGGATTCATTTTAAGACTATTATGCCTTTGCTTTATGGAAATAGCAATTATACAGGGATAGTTCCGATATCAACCTACATTCTAGATACTGCCTCTAAAGCCTGAACACTATTTGCTCACCTATTATATTAAACCTCTAATATAGTTAATTAGTCTGCTGATGACAACGATCCGAGATGGTTTTGTAGTTTTGTAGTTTGTAGGTTATTATTAGTTGTAAATAATTTTTAAGTTGTTATTGCTTATTGTGTTTTTACTGCTCCACCGATATTCTTCAGTTTAATAATATTATTTATATCATTATTTAAAGTGGCTGTAGGGTACCCTAAATTAACTTTGTGGCTAAGTTAATATTTTGTTCTTTTAAAAAGACCAAAATAAGAAATAACGGATTATGTTCTAACAATAATAACCAGCCTGAAGAAGCCTTAAGTTAAGGCGAAATACAGCTAACTTATAGAGAAGAAAGGAGAGTTTTATTATTTAAAAACCCTAAAAGACGAAGAAGAAAAAATATATTTTTAAATATAGTTTTTTCATTTTTAAAAAATTAAACAGAAGGAGAAAAAGGGTTCACAGCCAACAAAATATTTTAAAAACATGATGCAAAGCTAAGATCTTTGATATGCCTTGCATTTTAACACTTGAGTAGGTTAGGTCATTGATACTACAGTAATCAGTAACAGTAGGAATTTTGTAGTTCCATCGTCTGAAAAGCCTTTCACAGAATCTTCCTCAAGAAAAGGAAAAAAAAATCAATATCTACATCTATATAATATAATAAACACACACTCACGTACACACAGACATATTGTAAAGGTGCCAAAATACAGCAGCAATACCTATACACTATGGTGCCGATATTGTACAATTGTACATTGTACATCCGGATATAAAGTGATGACACCGACGTAAGAGAAAATCTGCTAATTCATATTTTACCGTCAACTCCCTAAGCTACAACAATCAGAGGCTACTTTGAGATAAAATACGGTTTATTAAAAAAAACTTTATCATTTTCAATTATATTTTTAATTATTTTATTGTAATTATTAAAGCTTTAGTTAATATATAATGTATTCAACAGCCCAGAGCCAACATACACCCTGACACCATAATTAACTAAGTCTGGAGCGTTTATTAAAAGTTAAGGATAATAAATAATATACTGACGAATTTCGACTTACGAATTTAGTACGTTCCAGCAATTTATTCGTAAATCAGATTTACCTGCTCTATTCTCATTTTCTTTTGTAGTATGTACATACAAGCAAAAAAAAAAAAAAAAAATTCTAATGTATTTTAATTAACAAATTAAATTACTCTAATATGTAAAAATAGTCTGCCAATAAGTGTGTGTAACATAGCTTCCTCGTATCCTATCACGTAGGTACATTATTGATTTAAGTTTTTACAACCCATTATTTATTTTATTGTTTCCCCCTTTTTGATAAAAATATATCAATTTTTTCACGAATAAAAGTGATACTAAATTGGTAATTTAGCAATAATTAATGTGTGTAGGTAGTTAAAATTAATCTAGGGTATCTGCAATTGATGGTATTCGACAAACCATCCAAATTTCTTCAAAATCAGATAAGCTTTTTTAAAGATTAAGGTGTAAATAAATGTATGTTGGTGCGCTTGTAGAAGAGAAACTAATGGGCGCATATAATAAACATATAAGGGGCCAACAAAGGATTAATTATGACGTACCATCTAAATTCCATTAAAATAGGACGAGTAATTTTTAAGAACTATCACATATCTTCCGTTACCTTCGGTAAACTCGGAAGCAAAAGAGGGAAACAATTTATTTAATTAGACAATAATGGATTATAAAAGCATAACATCAATAAAGGACATGAAAGGAAGCTAGGTGACACGTCCGAATTTTCGTCAGTCGATATTTGTCATATATTCAATATTCCAGAATGGTATTTCTCTAAAATAAAAGAAAAGGACGTAAGAGGTAGATACTGCATTATAGTATTTATTTAACAGTATTTGATGAGAGTAAAATTAAGAATCTAAAAGTTGAAATGTTACCAGAAAGACCCTTATCCTCTGTTTCTGGAAGGGTCTTGTAACCCTGAGTCCAATTACTTGAGGTCCCTTGAGGTGGAGTGCAAGAGTTCAATATATACCTTAGAACCCTCTTGTTATATCAACCCACGCCTCGTTATCAAAATTCTATTTATCGTAGATTTATGAAGCAAAAAAGTATATTACCTTTTTTATTTACTCAGAGAAAAAGTTCTATATTTACTTAATTTTTTTATTCCTGTTCTATGTAGAGCGTAGAATGTAGCTTACTGTTATTACGAAACTGTTATATACGAACAAATATCAACTACTCTCATCTACTTGAAAATTACAGTGGGCTACATGTTTATTTTGTTCACGTTGTCGATATTTCCCCCTCTCCTTGTACGTTCCCAGAAGTGAGTCGAGTCAACATTCGATCCGAAACGTTTTAATATCAACTGTAAATATTACTTTTAGCACTTTTCCTGCTCCTTATCCAGTGTTGCCTCTTCTTCAGTCAAATTGCTTTCTCTTATGTGAAATATTTATTTTACTCACTTTATTCCTTCCTAGTGGATTTTCGTTAACTTTTTTGTACTTTACCAAAATCAAACGATGAAAAAATTGAATGAATGATTATTTACCTATTCAGAAAAATGAATTCAGAAAGGTAATAGCTCGGTGAGTTTTAATATTTATTTAAGATACAATGCGTATATTTACTTTAAATATATCTGCGCTTACATTATATTATGAGTATAAACACATACACATTAGTATATACATAATACAGACACATAAGTATATACACAAATTTATATTTAGAGCTGAAATTTATTTCTTAATTTCGCCTCTGGGTATGATTTATTTTGAATATTTAGAAGATTTATGCAAAATTTCATCGAATAGGCTATACGCGTCGCCACAGACCACAAACAAGTTTTTAAAAACTTTTTTTGGACCTTAAAACGTTCAAATACAAAACCCAATTTTTTCACCATTACAAAAATATCTTTTAATATATAGTACGCAGGACGTAGGTATACGATAAAGTTAAAACAAATAACTAAAATTGGTTCCTGAAGTTGGTAATTATAACTAGATTAAGTTGCTAATTTAAACATACTAATAATATTGAGAGGAAATTACAAAATGCTCTTTACCAAGAGTTAAGCTCGAGGATTCATTTTAAGACTATTATGCCTTTGCTTTATGGAAATAGCAATTATACAGGGATAGTTCCGATATCAACCTACATTCTAGATACTGCCTCTAAAGCCTGAACACTATTTGCTCACCTATTATATTAAACCTCTAATATAGTTAATTAGTCTGCTGATGACAACGATCCGAGATGGTTTTGTAGTTTGTAGGGTAGGTAGGCTTAACTTCTCAAGATTCTATTTTCGGGCTTTTTATTTTCATTTTCGTTTAGCTTGTATCAGTATAATTAGGTTTTCATTAAAAGTGTAAATTTGCGATATAATTATCACAGGTGAGCGAGAAATTAATATATATAAAAAGAAAGATTTTATTATATTGAGAAGTTGAAGTTGAAGTTGAAGTTGATCTACATGTACAGTACTTGTACTGAGTAAAACTGAAATGAATGAAAAAAAAAAAAAAAAAAAAAAAAAAAAAAAAAAAAAAAAAGATTACACTCTTTTCCTTTACTGATTTTCTTAATCCATAATTTCAGTCGAAATTACGACAGAATCAATAAATAAATAAACTAATGACTTATTATTGTATTGTCATCGGAAATTCATAATTTCTGCAAGTTTTTAGGTATGTGGATAATCGGGAACTATAGGCCAAATTTAGGTTACAAGATTTGGAGGCAAACAAAAAACATGTAAAGTTAAATATCAAATATAAGACCTACGGGTTTCGAATACTTAAATAGTTTGAGAGCCAAGTTCCGGGCCCGGGATCAGAGAGAAACTGTTTTACACTTGTAATTAACACCCCCCCCCCCCTTTTTCAGCTTTTTTAAAACGCAACACAACTGATAGCTTTGCTTCATGGAAAATTTTATTTTTAAATTGGGTACAATAATAATCGCAATTAAATAAATTAGAATTAAGAATTAATTAATTAGTTAATTTAATTAATTAATTAATTAATTGGTCATAAAGAACACGTTTTCAAACAGATTTTTTCCGGCTAAACCATAAAGTTTACGGATAGAGGTCTAAAATAACAATTTAAAGAGCACATTTTACCAAACAAATTAAGCTATCGTAAACAAAACTTTTACTAGCCTTAACACAGATATCGCAACTTAAGCTAGATTGTTAAGCTAACTTTGACCTTGAATGTGTTGTCGGAGTTTTTGGGGGAATCATATTTTATTATGTAAATATAGGCCGTCATTTTCTACATAATAAGACAAAAAAAAACCATTTGTCTGAATTTTTATGAATTCATTACGCAATTTGACTGGGCTATTAAGTTTTATCACACTTAAATCGCTCTGTGTATATGTTTCTCGCTATCCAAACTAAATTGTTATCACAATCTTTCACCGCCGTTAACTCTCTCGCCAAATCGATCATCGTATAAAGAGTGAGCTCTGAGCTCCTGCACATTTCTGCAATCCTGGTAGTATGACTCTCTAAAATCGAATCGACTTCAAGGTTTGGGTCAACTCACAACTTTCCAGTCTATTCAGGACATGATTTCTTTGAATCGAATTGATAAGAACTCATCAAACTGAAATGTTTTGGGAACCGATGTCTTAATCAGAGAAAGGTTAAGTACTATTTATATTATAATATATACATTGTTTTGTTTCGAAAAACATAGAATATCATCTTGAAATTGCACTCTATTGTAGCCTCAGCCATAGATCCCTTCCCTTCTCCCCGAAACTCTTACATCCCGAAAAAAATTAAGTAATTAAAATTAATAGCATGTTACAAAACACTCACGGAAATCCACTATAAAAAATTACAGTAGTCTCCCTCATATAGCTTAAACTTTTAATTTCCCATTGTTAAATGTCTGAATGAATCCTGGCAGGGAATCATATTGACTAAGGTGGTCCATAGAAAACATACTTGCTCCATTAAGTAGATTATTTTAGTTTTTCTTTCAGCTTAAATAAAACCTACAACTGATTAAATAACAACCATCAACCATCAACGTCTGCATGGGCATTATGAATGAAAGCTTGTGATTACTATTAAAAAAAAAATCGTTCATCTAAAATCTAAACAAATAGTAGTTTATTTCGAATTTTTCACTTAAAGAAAATGTTTTAACTCTTAACTTTTCTGCATCCGTGCAAGATTTACAAGGAAAAGGAAGGTCATATTATGCTCCAGCCACACACAGCTATTGCATTAATAAATTTAACTGCTAAATTAAGTAGCATCTTAATTCTTTTGATATCAGTTTTAAATGTAACATCTTATATTTGTTATCACCACGTCGCGTCGTGAAGAATCACACAAAACAAAAACTGCAGAACCTATCATGAGAATTTACAAATTTAGTTGAAATAATACCGAAGTAATACACGCTTTGATAATATAAAGGGCAATAGTTTCAACAATTAAGTATAATGTTTAAGGCCAAAAATGGAATTAAAACGTTCACATAAGAATAGCCATCTAGTACAGTAAATCTGTAAATTAGTGCGGAAAAAATTCGAGACTACTTTTTTTTGTGTGAATCACTTGGGGCACATGAGAAAACAGTGGCGTACGCAGGGGGGGGGGGGGGGGGCCCAAGGGGCCCTCTTTATTTCCGACGGAATTAAATTAGGAAGCATAAACTGAGTAGGCCCAATTGCCGGCTTGGCCCGGATTATTGTTGATGAAACTAAAACTATTAAAAACTATACCGGCCCGATTGCCGGCTAGGCCCGGATTTGAGCTGATATGGAATTAGATTCATTGAATTAAATTAGGATTCCTAAACTAAATCAGTGTGAACTAAAGTGTAACTTCAAGCCTTATGGCGCCACGGCATCTAGCCGATTTGTTAACTTTATATTTATAACTGCATGTTTGTAATGTATCATGTAAAATTGTTTATCTACTCGCGGCAGCAAAATTAAACATTACTTAACTGGTTTTAGGCTGGAAAGTACTATTTCCCTGATTTGTCATTAAAATATTAAAAACAGGCAGGAAAGTAGTTAAAACAGTCAGGAAAATACTTTCTCTGCCTAGGCAGGGAAATATTTCCCTGCCTAGGCAGAGAAAGTAACAGTGTTTACCACTGCGTGTCATAAACTCTTATTTTGGCAAGAACTGTTTATATTATCTCTATCTTATAACATCATATATTATAGTTGAATAAGTAATATTTAATAAATAAACTTTTTAATAATAAAATAATTTGTTTATATTTGTTAATTCTGTTAAATAAGTTCAATGATTAGTAGATCTTTAATTAAAAAAAATAGTAGACTCACTGGCTATACTGTAGCGTCATGTAAACATTGAACATCCATATTATTTTTATTATTGAAGTAATTCTAGATGAGACTAGCTACTTTACTTGATGTATCCTAGTTACTTCTTTTCTTTTAAGCAATAGAAAATATCTTTAACACTTTTATTAATTTTTTAGTAAAAATATAAATAAATATTTTATATTGCGTGCATTATTCATTAAGAAGTTATGTGCGTGTTATAAACGTGTGTTTTGTATTTTGTTGTTATAGATTGAGTTTGCTTTTCACTTATTGTTATTATTCCCGTTTCTTATTTGAACATTAATTTTAGTTAATACATATGTCAATATCTTTATTAATATGACACAAGACAGCTTCATTTTTCTGCCGCAAGTAGATAAAATATTGTATGCAACAAGGCAGCAAAGGAAACATTTCTGCCTCGTTTATTCATTGCCTGCCTCGGCTTCGCCACGGCAGTCAAATTGGTAAATTACCTGCCTCGGCTTCGCCTCGGCAGTTAATTATTATAGCCTGTCCTCGCCTTCGGCTCGAAGGCTAATCTAATCACTCGTCAGTAAAATTCCATTTTGCTGCCTAGTTACATAAATAACTATTAACAATATATGGCATTCAAATTCAAATTCAAAAAACTAAATCAGTCCAATTGCCTTGCGGACCCGGAATTTTTAGCCGATGGAATAAAAAGCCCTGAATTGAATTACGATACGTTAACTAGACTGGCCCGATTGACAGCTAGGCCTGGATTTTTGGCTATAGAATTAAGGGCAATGAATTGAATTAGGAGTGCAATGAATCGGACTGATTGCTGGTGGGCCGGATTTTGTCCATTCCATGGCCGGATTGGTAACCTTCTCGTAAAAAATTCCATGGTCATAGGTCCAGTGGTATCAGAGAAAGAGATATCGTGAATGTATATTAATATAAATTTGGGCAAATGAAACAAATTTGGATTAAACTAAAAGCGTCGAAAATTAATAATACTATTTGATATGAAACTACATATTATTTCAGTTTAAATATAAAATTAATAAGTAGATTGGCTCATTTTAAAAATTCAAAATCATTCCTATACCCCAGCAGTCATTTTTGTTTAAAAAATGTGATAAATTATACATATTATTTTAAAACAAATTTTGCAGTTATTAAAAACAAAACATCACTTAAATAACAATATAATATACGTGTATTAATGTTGAGTACCACTCGAATTCTCAGAAATCACTGGACCTATGACTATTACATTTTGTAGGTAGGATACACCATACACCTCATACCCTCTAGGGGCTCGTTAAGAAGTCTTTTTACGATCCACCACCTTGATTCAAAATAGCGGACATTGATATAAGTTGTTTGTTGTTTATATTATTTAAATTAAAAAACGTTTATAAAATTATCATCAAATCGGTAATTTTTATTCAAGATGGAACCCGTATATTTATTTAAACCCAGTGCCCAGTGGCGGAACTATGGCCCCCAACCCAAATCCAAAAAATAACTGGTATTAATTAAATAACTATCCTTGTACCAACGCAACGTCGAGGGGGCCCCCAATCCTAAACGCAAGAGGTTTTCTTTTTTTTGCTGATCGGTTTTCTTTGGCGAGGGGGCCCCAAAGATTTATTGTGGGGGGGCCACCAATGGGCTAGCTACGCCACTGCCAGTGCCGTAACTATGGGCCCAAAACAAACATAATATAGGGTTAGTGCTCCAAATATGAGACCCGCGCCTAATATGAGACCCCGCCTTGTAGAGGCTGGTATGTGCTACAGCCTGGCAAGTCAAACGAAAAACAATAGTGTTTATGACTATCAGTAGTCTCGGAGTCAGTTGGACGCCTACCGTCGAGAAGAGAGTTTCTGTGGATTTTGTTTTGTTATACTCCTTATCAAAATTTATTAAGAACATCACAGAAAGCTTGTTTAAAACATCAAGGAAAGATTAACTTAAAAGCTATTCATAATAGAATGATAGCTATGTAGTCAAGGTTAAGACATGTATTTCACTTTTTAAGTTTATACTAATCCTAACCTCACAAATTCGTTCTAGAATATATTAACGTGGTTGTCCCTAATATGAGACCCACCACGGGCCTAACATAGGCAGGGTCTCATATTAGGCACAGTTTTTTTTATATTGCCAAAGCATGTCTGATTTTTGTATTTCAGATGTAGGTATGTTGTTGCAAATACTGCCATTAATAAGAGGAAAGTGTAAAACATTGGTTTAAAAATCATGCAAATGTCTTAAACGGAGGGTCTTATATTAGGACTACTTTACAAAATCTCAAAATTTTGACTTTTTTAGAATTTTTTTTTTATTTTTTAAATATAAATTTTTAATCAGTTTGAAACAGTTGTCATTGAAATAAAATAAATTATTAATTACTTTGTCACATCAACAGTTTGTTTATTTGTTTAGATCCTGAGTTACACCAATTCTAAATAAATAGTTGTTCGTGAAGTCTCACGTAAAAAGGGTTTCCTTGATATCCTTAACATAAAACTAGTTATATTAAGGAGGGGGGGGGGGAGATGCAAATGTTTGATGCTTTTTGGTAAAAGGCATGGAAAATTAAACGATTGACACTAATATACATTTTTGTAATCTACTCTTTAATACCTTCAATTTGTTACCCTATACAAAATTTTAAAAAAAAATATATATTGGATTCCCACTTAATCAGTTAAAATTGCTATTCTAATTTTTCTTATGGACCAGAAGGCCGCTTAGCATATTTTATATACTTCTAGTAACTGCAGAAAATTAATCAATTTTCACGTGTTACAGAGGAAGAGGTTCCTGGTTCAATCCCGCGGGGGGTCACAATGTTTTTCATTGTAATAACATCAGTAATAACGAAATGGTACATTTATTTTTTTACCCCACTCAAAATTGTATAAAAATATTTTTTTTACGTGACATGAATTATCCGCCATTTTGTATTTTAACGGCTGATAGTATTGAGTTCGCTATATTTTTCCTGTGTGCCGTCAAAACGGTCTTTTATACTGGATGCAAAGTTTCATATTTATATCTTTTTTATTTTTTATTCAGCAATTATTGGAACCGTTCAGAGTGACAGACAGACACAGGGACGAAACTGTAAGGGTTTCTTTTTTGGTTTTACCAACAATGCCCTGGCTACGCTACTGTTTATACCATGTTCCCTCACTAACAGGTGTATGTAGTATGATAATTTCCCCAGGTTTGCGATGAGACTCTGGGAGGGGGGAATACAAAAGGAAATTACCTCTTCTTTTCCCGGAAAGTTAATTTTAAACTGTTTCTTCAGTAGTCGGAATCAATAAATAACTAATAAAGGATTTTGCAGATTATTTTATCCAATAGGTATAGAAATAATTTAGAGGGAGGTGTTTAGAAAACTCTGTGGTATCTGCATATTCTAGCTAATTAAAATAACAAATTAGTTTTGACGGTAGTTGATAAACATAAAATTTAAAAAAATAAAAATAAAAATGACACACTCCGTAGCGAAGCACGGGAATCTAGCTAAATTAAATAATATGCACAGTGGATGCAGTGTTGCATGTTTTCCGTAATAATAAACACAAAAATAATTTTGTTATAAAAATCATGGCAACAATGATTTTTGTCTCCGTTCTAGCGAATATTCAATAATAGTGAATGACACCTTCCTTGGCGAATTAAATTAAATTAATAATTAAATTAACGTGGCTAATTTGGACGTTATATTAAATATGGGCTAATTTCATATTGTACGTGCCAGAGAAATTTCCTAAAGGGTGGTTAGAGGTGACTCTAAATCTCGGCCTGGAAAGTACAATATGAATTTACCTAAATATTATATTATAATCGTAACCTCTCTTATTAACATATTATAAAGAGGCAATACCTCTGCCTTTATCCCATCGACATCTATAGCAACCCTAATCCATGTAATAAGTAAGTTAGTTTTAAGATATACATATGTAGGCCAAAATATATAGCTTACCTTAAAATTGCTGTATTCTTTTTACTAATTCTACAAAAAAACCCATAATCATCTCTATGGTCTTGAGATTAAAATTAACTGCTAATTGTGAACTTCGAACTCTAATATATATGCATTTAATTTCCGAAGATAATCGGTATTGTTTAGGGAGATTCCAGTACTCTATAAGACGAAAACCCCCCAAAAAATAAAATAAAATAAAACATTCCGAAATTAATAACCTACGTAATAAAATTTAATCTAATTAACTCAGAATACAAATTAAAACGTTCAGATACCAAACACGAAACAACAACAATGCAAAATAAAAAAAAAAAAATTAATATAGCAATAATTTAACAAAAATTCAGTGTTGCTCCTATCCAGTATACAAAATGTTTTACGATTAAATGTAATTATTTTATTAAATTTGGTATTCAGTAATTTTTACTATCAGTACAAATAAAAATATAATTTTAATACTTATGTATTTGTAAACTATAAAGTTTAAAATAATTTAAAAGAATACTTTTTTTTTTAGTAAAATTGAGAAGTTATGTTGGCAATAATACTCAAAATGAATTTATTTATTGTCATTTTATTTTAAAACAAAATATACATTTTCATTTTGAGTACTGCCAACATAACTTTTCATTCTACAAAAAGAAAAGTATTTTTCTTTTGTATTATTTTAAGACATGTTTCACACTGATGATCTCATTGTGGAAATGAGTATGCTATTGATCAAGATAATATAAATATATATAACCCCCAACATAACAATAATAAAAATACAGTGCCAATTAGAGTGGCACATAGCTTCCTCGCGTATACTTTAATGATTTTAGGCTTTTAAAATCCATTATTGTCTAATTTATTTAATCCCCCCCCCCGAATGAAGTCTGGTCGCCTGTTCTCGAGGTCCCTAGGCTCGCTGTGCTATTGAAGGGGTAGGTCAAATTGAGAGGGGGGGAAACCAAGCCACTCCTATTCCCTCGTCTATCTCCCTCTTCACGTTCTCTTTATAATAAAAACTATTAATAGTTTTAGCGATCTTAAATACTTCATAGTGGTGTCGCTGTTGGTTTTACTAAAAAATTGTACTTGAAAAAAATGTTGTCTCATTAAATAGATGAAGTTTCATTTTTTTCCAACCGAAAATTCCAATTTTAAATTTGAAGTTCACATTTCGTTTGCGCGAACGCTTGGGCGGATAACTTTGTCCAACGAACTCGTTCTGGGCATTGGTAAAATGAACATGTCAACCAAATTTCATCAAAATCAGTCTACTTTCACGGTTCGCGGAAACACAGACCGACAGACAGAATCGAGACCAAAAATATTCCCTAATGTCTGAAAAGGATTTCTGTCTTGGAATTTTTAAAATAGGAGAAATAAGATTTTTTCGTTCTCAAAAGTGAAATCAATATGCTTCCGTTACCTTCGGTAAGCTCGGAAGCATATATACCTAATTTTATATAAATAAACTATATTTTTTGTTTGGTCGTTTAAGTTTTAATTAAAATAATTGGGCAATTATTTTCCTCTTTCTTTCTTCTTTATGGCTATATTTTGACCCTCCCCAGGTCATATTTTTGTCTATCTAAGTCCGAAGCTTCAGGTGCTTTTAATTGCTAATAGCTGATGTTAGGGTGGTGAATTAATCTTAATAAACTAAACTTAATATTACATTACAAATAATGAAAAACTATTAGTAACAACATAATACATATATAAATTATATATTTTATAATATATTTAAAAGAATATAAATATATTATATATTTATTTTGTAATTTATTTAAAGATTTTCAATATGATTTATTTCATCTTATAAATTAAAAAAAAAAAAAAAATCTATTTATGATTAATGACTATGGAATTTAAATTTACCTATATATGAAAATGGAACAAAAAAATAATTAAAATTTACTCCTTAATAATTATGTAATTTTAAAACTCACATCATTTATTTCCTTTTCAAGCTCCGGATATTCTTCATGCCATTGAAACAAGAACAAAGTGCGATAATAATGAGTTACCAAATTCTGAACTTTCTTGACCATATTAAAAAATAATTCTAAATTATCTTCGTAAGGACATGAACTCGGAGCCATGTCACGTAAAATCTGGAAACTAAAATGAACCAAGAGAAGAATTGAATTCTATTTTTACTCAATATTTGATCTTTACCAGATGAAAGTTAGAATATAACTGATTTTTTTTAAAAAAAAAATAAAATCATTAAACCTATTAGTGGTGTGATAGTTGGTAGGGATATTTCACTAGGCAGGGTAAAGGCAAGGTTTACTTTTTATTTAATCTAATTATCTTATACAGATTTTTAAGGCAGGAAGTCAGGTGATGTAGACTAAATGAGGATAACTTAATTACCTCAGGATAAACAAAATCTTCCTTCTCCAAAGACAAATTTATCATAAGACAATGACATCTTAATAGGTAATAACACAAATCTAATTATAAATATTGTAAAAGAATATGGCACATTTAAATTACATCTCAGATTTATAATTGAAACTATAAACTATAATTAAAAAAAAAGAAAAAAAAAAACACCCAGCCAGCTTGTTTGATTATTGAGAGAGCTTTGAATATAATTATATCAACATTTACATTACTAATTAATTTTATTTTTTTTACTTTCCTAACAATTTAAGAGGGTAAGGAGTAATAATAATAATAATTTATATAGAATAACTGTTCGATTTTGTAACACTTCTTATGAAAATTAAAGATAATGCAATACATATTATATTAATGTATATTATTGTAACTGGCAAAAAAAAAAAAAAAAAAAAAAGAAATAAAATCCGTTAAAACTAGAATTAGTCAGAACTAGTTTTTATTTATTTATAAATTTTTATGAGCCCCTAAACAGCAAGATAGCCACAATAGAAGGGTGCTTAGAAATACAGACATTTTTAACAGGAGGTAATAGTATTAAATAAGGTTAAGTAACAAAATTAAATATTTATCTACAATAAAAAATAAATAAATAGTAACTGAATAACATGATACATATATAAAATAAATAAATAAGACGTATTTTGGATAAACATAAACAATTAGGACAACAGACTAGGGAATTGATAGATCATACACAAAGTACAAGGACTGTTTAGCAGAGCTTTTTGTCAAAATTGATATTGACTCTAGAAAATAATGAACTAGAATTTCCTGTAATATGTTTTTTAATAGTCAAGACTAGTTTTGACTGAATGTGAGCAGTTAAAAGTGTTAATCCCAACTATTTTTTGTGTTCAATAAAAAATATCAAGGATAATAAAAAGAGTATGTGCAAGGAAAGTTTCTTACGATAAATTCTTCAGTTTAAAAATGACACTATTCTGGAATGAAGCTGGTAACTTACAATAAGCTATTGGACGAAGTGGAAGTGGGGTAAAATATGTAGTTCAATAAACACTTAAAATTACATCTTCGTAACCCGAGGTAAAACCCAGTGGTTACCTCATTTTAGTTTGAGGTATGAAAAACTTCATAAGTTCATTTGCCAACAAGAGTGTTTAGTAAAAACACTAAACCCATTTGGACACCATGTGTTTAGTGTAAGTGTTAAGTAATTTTCACTAAACACTTACAAAAAATTTACTAAATACAAAAAAAAGAAATGCACTGTGTAAATGGGCCTTTATTTATCAAGAACCATAAAAAAATGTAAATTGTAATAGGCACAATCAAAATATTTCTATTTCAATCAAAATTAGTTTTGGTTAGTAAAAACTGATAATAACAAAGTAAATTCTAGTTCTGACTAGTTAATATCAGTTATGACAAGTAGTAAAACCAGTTCCAACAAGTAAATTCTAGTATTAACTGATTTCGGTTTTTGCCGGTAACATAAATGTATATACCTATAAAAAAGAATTTATAGCAACCAGTATATTTATATTTATTTAATTATATATTTATTTTTGTTAACCTTAAGATGTAAAATGACTTATTTATAGTAAGTGAGAAATTCCCCCATTAGGCTGATGTTGAATATCTAACTCTTAAGTCGGTTGTGGATGACTCCTTACTCAGAAGATTCAGTCACATAAGGCTCTCTTTTGGATAGCCCTAGAAGACAGATGTGAATGTAGAAGATCTAGAAGGTGGAGAAGAACTACATGGATGGACAATATCACATCTACATAGGCTCAATCTCAAAACGTGCTAGAAATTTTGTCAAAAAAGTAGATATATTTTTGTTCTTACTTTACATTACATTGTAAGGTAGAAAAGCAAGTGAGTAAAAATAATTAAATTAGACTACATAGGATTAGCCTAGGTAATTTAACCAACGATGGCTAATAGAAGGGATTGGATTCTGTAGAAATTGGACAGCTTGAAGAACCCTACACAGTACGCAGATATTATAATGCAGAACTAGAATTAAAGATACATTTTGTTCTGAAGTTTTGACCTAAAATCAATTATTTTAAAAAAGTAAATGTCAGTTTGATTTATTTGCGGATTCAGGATAAATCTTCTTAAATTAAGCATAGTCCAATTTTAAAGTAGATCTTCTTCTGTTTTATATAGATCAGGACGTAGCCTGGGCTCTGTTAATGGACCCTCTAGTTGGATTATGTTTTTCATGATTAGAATCCAAAACTACAGGTCAAACTTCTGGGAATAAAAAAAGTATAGACCAAGATAAAACTTGACAAATTGTTAAAGAGAGAATAAAATAATTAAACTCACTCAACCTCTAACTTGAGTTTAATTATTATAAGAGTTACCTCAGCTCTTTTTGTAATTTAGGTAAAATAAATATTTATAATTTAGGGAATAAATAGTATGATAGTGGTAATTAATTCTGTACCTCAGAGGCAAATTATTGTGTCACATTTTTAGCATTTTTACTCACTAAAAATGGGAAATTAAGCAGTCTTCCTTCAAAATAAACTACGTTTTAGGGTCTACAGGCAAAAACTATGACCCTTATACATTCATGTACTTGTCTGTCTATCTGTCTCCACCAACGCACCTGATCTGCAAAAGTTCCCATTACAAAAATTTAAAACTTTGTAGATGTTACGTGTAAAAACCCAAAAACAGGAAAATTAGGGAAGCACCAAAATATCATCCATCAAAAGCTAGGGGTAGGAGTTGAAGGTGTTGACGATTTTATATAATGGAATTGCGTCATGTGGGGTGTTAAATGAAAGAGGAAAACACCTTGAGTCAAATATATATTTGGTTCATTTCGATTCCTCCCCTCTATTTTTTTTAACAAATGAACAAAAAAATCATAGTCATTCTTTGTCAAAAAGGAATTTTACAAACTTAAAAATGGCTAGACACTTTGGAGTAGTTTCATTGTGTTTGTACAATAAAAATGCATGAAAAGGTATTTGTTTCAAGTCAAAATAATAAATGGCAAAAATACACTATTAAAGAGCCATTATCTTGAAACTGCTGGGGCGATTATGGTTGATAACGAACTCGTTCTATTTGTTAAATTGCCTATGAACCCTTTGTGTGTGCTGAAAGCACATACTTCGCCAATTTTTTACATTGACTTTCTCATTATCTCCTAAAATAGGAGTTACAATTCTTAACTAAAAGTATCTGCCAGCTAAATGCAGTACACATCACAAAAAGTCAATTTTTAAAAAAATAGACTCCTTGGATTATACGAGGGTAGTACCAAAAAAAAGTAAGGTCTCCAAAGTGCTAGAGCCTCAGGGAAATTATGAATTTATTCTTCTGTTGATCCCTTATTATTCTACTTCTCAGTCTTGTTAGTCTTCAGGGATGAATTAAAAAAACAATATTAATAGAGTAACTAGTGAAAATGTGTTGGGAAAGTTGCTCACTCCAAAAACATTAAAGCGAAAACTCTGTAGACTCAATTATGTATCATATTACATTGATAAGGCCTGAAGATGCCCAGGTATGGGCAAAAGCTAGCCACAATTAAAAAGTTGTAAAAAAAACTATTAATATTGTTTTTTAATTCATCCCTGAAGACTAAGAAGATTCAGGGAAATGTTTTGGCCGGGATTTAGTAACAAAGCAGTATCAGCTGTTTCCTCCACTTTAGAATAGGAGATCCCACAGCTCACTAAGCCTGTTTGTCTTGGCTTGTCAGCAGTTTGTAATTGTGTTGTTGTTTCCAACAAGTGCAGAGTTTGTGAAGTGATACTTTTTTAAACGCAAAAGGAGTGAATAGAGATTCATAGGAAATTTTCTTCAGCGCTATATAGATGAAAAGGATGACTTTTTGACTTGATGAATCCTGGGGTTTATCAGTTTAAACCAGAGACCAAAGAACATTCACATGAACGGTTGCATTCAAAGCTGCAAAAATGAAACAAACAAGGTACCTAAAAGACCGGTATACAATAACTGATACAGGGAATATAAAAATACGTCTAACGGAATGATGAAAATGTAAAAAAAAAAAAAAAAAAAAAAAATCTATTATAATGTTTCTTTCTATTTTTAAAAATTATGGAGACCTTACTGTTGGGACTGCCCTCGTAATAATTGGACAATAATTTATCTCTGATGTAAAGAATTTAAGTGTATGACACTATGTTTAAAATTCACATGTATTTAATTTGACAACTCATGACTTCAAAAATGATTGTTGCAAAACACTCTCGTCCAATTGCTGCAGGAAGAGAATTCCACTGAAAATAAATAAAAGAATAAATAGACATACTAGAAAATTTAGATTTTTTTTTATTAAACAAAATAAAGATTTTTTTTATAATATAAACTTAAATTTCAGTAACTAACAATACTTAATTTAATATGTACAAAAGAACAATTACTATGTGTATATCTTTAATTGTGTAGCACTACAATAATGGAGGTAAAAAAATACAATTTTTATTGTTTTCAAAATTGTTTAGATAATATTAGCAAGTTTATGGAAGATATGTCTAGGAACTTGCACTAATAACTCTTTGACGTATCAAGATTTTAGATATAATTTCTAATTATGTTACAAAAGGCAGAAGGTGGATAAACTAGATGTTGAACAGAGAAAATCACCAATTTATACGGTTATTAATTAATTGTATATATTTTATTTTAACATTCACTTGATATCCTGTGCTCTAGTTTAGCCAGCTTATTAGATCATATAAAAGCTAACTGATTTATGACAGCTACTAAAATGCATTTAATTGAATCTAATATTCAAATTGGTTGATTTTGTTTTATTAATTGATTTTTAAATAAATACAAATACAATAAAATTCATTGACAAAACAATATACTCTTACATCTCTATAATTGTGATCTGAATAAAGCTAAACTATAATGGTAAATAACTAAGCTGTTGCCTATAAAAAAAGAGTTGACCACAGTTCATCTTTAACTCCTAATTTATTCCCTGAGTGGGAAATTTGAAAAAAAGGATAACATACCCTGCAAATTGTCAGTTTGGAGTCCATTTATATACATCCGAAAAATTCCTATATTTTCTTAGGCACAATAAATAACCATTTTTCTTTATTAAATTTAATCTCTCAAAAATCCATCAATACTTGTGCATACAAAAATTTATTCTTAATCTACGCCCCAAGAAATTTCATCCTTTATACAATATAAGTTAAAACAATAAAAAATAAATATAAATGAAATGAAATTCATTTGATTTTATTTTTTAGAAAATCCCTTGAAAAGGTAAACAACGTACATATTATGATATTAATTGTGCAAACATAAACAAAGAAGGCAATAGAAAATATTAGTTTGAAAAAATGTTTGTTTTGATGTAAAAATTATTATTATTATTATTATTATGAAAAGTCGTTGTTTTAGGGTTTCGTAGATCCTTCTCGAACCCCTTATGCCGAGGGTGATCTGTCTGTCTGCCGCTTTTTGGTTCATATCTCCCAAACCCTTTAAGGTAAAAAGTTAAAATTTAAAACATTAGCGCAACTTTTTGACCCACACATAGGAAAAATATAGGAAGATAAAAATTTAATGTGTGCATGCGCAATTCAGTGAAATGTGATAAAATCAAATATTTTTATTTCTCTTTAAATTTTCAAGTGGGGTATCAAATGAAAGTTCCTGAAGAGTAGGTCACAAAAATATACAAATACTTTTTTTAAATTTTGTATTCCTTATTGGTATTATAAGTTAAAATATACCCCCAAAAAATCCAACCATTGAAATTGACCAGGCCCTTTCATTTATGTTTCATTTTTGGGGCCTTCCACCTAAATATGTTTATATTTTTTAATTTTCATATAGTGGAGGATGGGGAAATAATAGCTATTTACGTACCTAGAGCAGTAAGGGCGTTATTACAGGCCGAGGGGCAAAGTTTGAAAGCACGAGTGCGTTCAACGCTCGAGGCCTGTCATGTCGCTTACTGCTCGTGGTGCGTACACTATTTTATCGCTCACCACATGTAAACTAATTACTAAACATGCAAACTATTTTGCCGTAATCTTCAAAACAATAAATGCATATTAAGGTTACATCAGTACAAACAAACCGCAGTTATAAAAATATTGACTGTTACTAATTGAACAGCTGACGCTGAGAACTACTAGCGCTTCCTGCACGCTGCGGACTACTAGCGACCCTGTAAAGATAAAGCATGCATTTTTACAGGCCCCAGGGCTGTAAAATGGAACTTTACCGACCGCTCAGGATAGGAATGTTTACAAGTGGAGGGCGATAAAAAAAATGATATTCCATAATATAATAACGAATATGCTTAATAATCTATGAAACCCTAAAAAGAACTTGGATGCAAGTACTTCCCTGTGAGTTTTTTAATTTTTTTTTTTTTTTTTTTTTTTTTTTTTTTTTTTTTTTATGAAACCAACATGCACAACATATTCTGAGTATAATGATCCATTTTAAGTAATTTTAACATTTTAGAAAGGTCAACAGGGATAATAAATTATTAAACATGTTTCAAAACATCCTGGCTATATTTCGACCTTCTCCTTAGGTCATCTTCAAGCCTCTAACGGTTCTTGATTAACAACAATCAAACAATTCCATTTAAAAATAAAAACTTAATACTACTCTCAAACTTCCAGTCACAGAACATTACCTACTACTACTTGGTAACTTGTCATTAAAACACAAAAAATATGTAATGAAATAAAATATTATTTTAACATTTTGTTCTCTACTTCCATAAAACAAGTCTATTTCTATCACAGTTCACACTGTGATAGAAATAGACTGTGATAACAGACATGTTTTTTCGTTCTTTATTGTTAATTAAGTTATTTTGTGTTATTCTGTTATCCTTGTTTAATTGTTGATTTTATGGAAGTAGAGAACAAAATGTTAAAATAATATTTCATTTCATTACATATTTTTTGTGTTTTAATGACAAGTTACCAAGTAGGTAATGTTCTGTGACTGGAAGTTTGAGAGTATTATTAAGTTTTTATTTTGAAATGGAATTGTTTGATTGTTGTTAATCAAGAACCGTTAGAGGCTTGAAGATGACCTAAGGAGAAGGTCGAAATATAGCCAGGATGTTTTGAAACATGTTTAATAATTTATTATCCCTGTTGACCTTTCTAAAATATTAAAATATGCACAATATGTTTGCTCATCTATCTGCCTAAAAATTAATCGATTTTGAGCCAGTTTTGTGCATATAAAGTAAGACTGGTAGCGACAGCCACGCACACATACATACAGACAAAACTTTAATTTTAAATATACATAGATATAGATAGTTTCTTAAGAGGTTCATAAAAATTAAGTTGTGAATGTATGAAATAAAATACTAATAATAAATTGTTTCTAACAATATAAAGATTGGAATCGAAAAACATTGTGAAGGAAAGAGATATATATCTATAGATGAGCAGAGGAGTTATTTAATTAGGAATAAAGGGAGATGCCTCTTCACAAAAAAGTCTAATTAAAGTAATTTATTTTATACTTCCACTGTACTGAAGATGACAATCAGCGGTTGCAAGCCAACTTTATCAGTAAATTAGGCTCTAGCTTCTGAACAAGTTTAGAAAGTAAAACCAATTATTTCTATTCAAAAGATAACCAGATGATGTGATCAAAGATTGTATTGGTCGATAAGGTTTTAAGACTGAATCCTTCTATCCTTTAGCCAACAGGCAGAAAATCAGGTATTTACCATTATAATTTCCACAAGTAAAACTAAAATTATAAATTTTTAAAATACATTATGCTTAGTCCTTTTTGTAGGATTTCATTTATTTAATCTACAATAGGGTTAGTTATATTTTATAAAATTAATATTATATTTAAAAAAAAAAAAAAAATGAGAACATCTATAGTAACAAAGGCCAGTTCATTAGGTTCACTAATGAATCAATTATTTACAATTATATCAGAGGTTTATATTTAAAAAGGCACATATTGTTTCATATACTGATTGCATATATATATATATATATATATATATATATATATATATATATATATATATATATATATATATATATATATATATATCATATATATATTTAAAGGGGACAACTAAAATAGAAATGGATAATAAATTGGCATCTCAAATTAAGCCAAATCGACGTTTAAAGAAAATTGCAGAATTTTGTATATTAAATTACAAAAGGTAAAATTTTTAGGTTTGAAAATGTTCCGAGGAGAAACAAAATATAGCCGTTTTTAGGGAAAAAATTCTAAATGAAGTAGTTTTTTTTCATATCTAAGGGTAAATGCATGCCGAGGAGGTGTAGGTTTAGGGGTAGGTGTAGATATAGGTGAAGCTGTACCTCGGGGTGGAGGTGGCAGCACATACTGCAAAGGTCTATTTCTCCACTTGCCTCGCTGTATTCAGAGATTTTTATCGTTTAGTTTTCACTGACTCCTGGAGCAACACAGAACTGGTTCTGTCCTCTAATCTTGTTTTCTTTATCATATTACATGTTTATTTTAATATGATCTATGACAGTAGCGATAGTGATGAGCAAATAAGTGGTGGATGATTTCTGCAATGAGTAATCGGAGGTACAGCGCTCATGCTCATCCAAATAATCAAACCTTTTTCTGGAGTTACGTGAACCCAGATAAGTTTCATGAATACTTAAGAATGTTCACAAAAACATTTACATTTGTTCTAAATAAAATCCGCCCAAAGTTGCATTTATGTCATAATAGCAACTATCACTTTAATCCAGTGTTAGCAGAGGAAACATTGGTTGCAATAATAAGATAAGTCACCATATTGATGTTTCAAATTTATTTTTATCCAATATACCTAATAATATTAATACTGACAGCCATAATTACCATCATACTAACCACTGCGAAGATTTGCAACTGAAAAATACGCTTTAAAATAAATAAAAAATGTTTAGGTTTATTTCTAGTCTAAATAAACAGGTCAAGTGTGTGCTAGTCACCACACAGCGAGGGTCCGTAGGCCACACTATATAGTGTTTAACTGTAAAGTGTATAAACAGTGGTTTTTTAAAATGCTAAAAAGCTTGCTTTGAACCATTCTAAGGGTCTGATATTCTCAAAACACACTCTGATAAAGTATTTTTTTGCCACTGAACCGGACTACAACCATATAAATTCATCGAAAAGACCATAATTATAAAAAACCGGATTTTGTCAATAAAAAATAAAATAATATTTTTTTCGAAATTTCCAAAAAGTGGTATCTTTACTTTTGGTCGAAGAATGTTCAGGAATTTTTTCAGATTTTTTGCACTTCACATAAGAGAGATAGAGGGGGGGGGGACACGTTTCAAACCCGCTTCAAACTCGCCTACGCTCGCCTTATCAAAGTTATAACCAAAGAATTATATATTTTTGTAATCAGCTCGACGTACCCTTTTATATGATACCCCTCACGGTGTCGAAAAAAAAAAAAAAAAATGTTAACCCTAATTTCTTTGAAAAATATTTTTTTTAAGTCGCTATGTTTTTAAAATATGTGGGCAGGTACAAGACACATACATGCTAAATTTCAAAGTGATCGGACGAAAGGTGTAGCCTTGAGAGCACGCTAGAGGACGGACGGACAGACACACGCAGGAAAATATAAGGGTCCTTGGTTTTGCCTACGGACCCTAATAAAAGGTACACATTTTTATCACGTAGCTAACTACTGGAAACTTATTATTATTATGATAACTGAACCTGACCAACTAATTACTGAGGGTAAGGGCCGAGTAGAGATAGTGAAGGAAGTAGTAGAGTATAGGGCTGAGGGCCAGACGGAATGATGGTCAGAGTTGAAAGTAGAAAGTGATAGGGTGGGGGAGAGGGTAACCTTGGACGGGCCAATCATAACTCTGCCGACCTCTAGCCGAGGTAAGCGGTGATGTAAAACAAACTATATTGTTTTTCAAAAGCATCAGGCTAAACTTCCATGTAATGGCGATCTACACCTACACCGCGAACTGCTCGGCTGTCTCATTTAATACAATGGTTTTGTTTTACCTACACCTTCGCCTCCTCGGCATGCGTTTACCCTAAAACACCCCTATTGACACAAAATAAAAAACATATATAATTTTTGTATTTATTTTACTTAGTGGAACTACTGTTTGTTTAATTGAATTTCTTAATTAATAATTAGAACATATAGGCAGAACACATTAAGAGGATCAAATATATTGATACAAAGGTAAATCAAAGTGCTTTTTATAAGCTACTCAGTGTTTTTCATTCTCATTCTAAAAACAACAAATTTCAGGAGGATCAATCCATTTTACAAAATTCTGATAAGTGTACACTAGTTAGGCGATGGCCAACTGTAAAAATATATTTCTGATATTATATTATTCTAATTCTATTAGTGATAAAAACAATAAATATTTGTGTCTTCTAATATTTAATTTAAGGAGCAGGTCTTCTTAACTTATTCTCTAAAATAAATAAGAGGATTATAGAAATCTACCTATTTGGTCATTTTTCTCATTTTTGCCTACTTGGACTTCCACTAAAAGATCGTCTAGTTATGCTCCCTGAAGTTGTCTTAAATCCTGAATAGCCAGCCTTCTTAGACTTATTCTTTAGCTAGCAAACAAGTCCATGTCCTTCATACTTAGTGACGAGACGTCGAACATAGTCAGCAGTTTGATCATCCAAGCCGAGGGATGGAAGATCCTTTTCGAACTGGGCAACTCCTCCACAACCTAAAACATAGCCATTGAGTCGCGCTGCTAGAGTTGATGTTTTAAGTAGCTCTGGCTTGAGACCAATTGATTCACAAAGCCAAGTATGTTGTTGAAGACGATATTTCTGGTGGTAACTGAAACAAAGAATATTAATTACATAAAGTAACCATTTATATAATAAAACAAAATAATAATAATAATTTCAACCTGTATGAGGGATTTTCCCTCATTGCCATAAGGCCAGAAACCATAATCAGGAACTTATTAGTTAATTGAATGAGACTAACTGACATAATGTGTACTATGGTAGATTTTTTTACAGGAAAATGTCACTTAGTCAGACTTAGAGCGCCATCTAGTGGCGCTATTCCAGTATTAGGTCATCCCTTTTCAGGCACCTTACGCCATCTAGCACTTCCATGCCGTAATAGAGCAGTGTCACTTGTCTTTCACTTTACACTTGGGCCCTTTTAATTTCGGTCCCACTCAATCTCCCCCCTTTGATGTTAATTCACTTAGAACTTTTCGTTAACAGTAGTTATAAAAATCCGTTTACCTATTGACTGGCTTTGTGGTAGCAAATACTGTTACCAGTCAATCATTAATTTATCTACCCTTTATCCAATTGACTCAATCTCCCCAACAGACTCAGGCTTTGTGGTAGCAAATACTGTTACCAGTCAATCATTAATTTATCTACCCTTTATCCAATTGACTCAATCTCCCCAACAGACTCAGGCTTTGTGGTAGCAAATACTGTTACCAGTCAATCATTAATTTATCTACCCTTTATCCAATTGACTCAATCTCCCCAACAGACTCAGGCTTTGTGGTAGCAAATACTGTTACCAGTCAATCTCTATTTATAGGGGAGACCGGGGCTGGTTGTTACATGGGGTAGGTTGTTACAAGCTGAATTTAATTTGAACTGAGGTTTTAATGTAGCTTAAGTAAATATTAGATTGAAAACCATGTTCATTGAGCTTAATTGTGAGAATTTATTGGATTTTTAAACTAATATGAGTAGACGCTTTACTCGATTGAGTCCAAAATAGCAGCACGGGGCTGGTTGTTACGGGGTAAGTGGTTACACTGTAACAACCTGCCCCATTACTTCATATCTGTATAACCAACCCTGGGAATTTAAATTATTATTAAATAACTGTTTAAACCGAGATTTTGTTCAACTTTTACTTATAATGAACAAAAACTATCAGAAAAAAAGATCAATTTTTATTGCCAAACTGGTATCATTTTCTTATTTATGGAGTAGTAATTCACCATTTTCTTATTTATGAGTTGTATAAAATTAATTACAAGTAAATTAAAGCAAACTATTTAAAATTCACTTATAAGCTAAACTTTTTTCTTTTTTAATTTTATTTTTAGGAATTAGCCTTAAGTTGTTTTTGAGCAGGTCGAAGTTCAGCGGTTAAATATGATAAACTTTTAAAAATATTTTGCTTTTTTCTCTATTTAAACGGTTTTGACAAATTGTAAGAGTTATTATTTATCAATTTTTACTTATTATTATTTTTTTGAGTCCTTACCTATTTTTCCTATTAAGTACCTAGATAAAAAACAAATTGTTAAACTTGATGTTGTTTAATTTTTCTAACCCAAGCAACCTAATGTAACTGAAGTTATTGAAATCATATTACATGAATCTAAAATGTATAAAAAGGTGTTTGAATGAGATACTTGATAAATTAAAGACATTTGGAACGTCAATAAATAATTTCTAACAACTCTCAACACACAAGTTCCTTTACCAATATAACTGTAACAACTTTCCCCAATACCTGTAACAACCTACCCCCCCATAGCGGGGTAGGTTGTTACAATTTAAGTTATCTCAGATTATAAGTCCCCGTGACAAGAAACATAAATATTAAAAGCCAAAAAAATAATTGAGGTAGCCAAGAGTTGGTTTTAAAGAACTAATGTTAAATTACTTTCATAAAATGTATGGCATGGCCAAATAAAAATAAATAATAAAAAGTGTAACAACCAGCCCCGGTCTCCCCTACCGGTCACCATTATTATTTCACTGTTACCTAATTTTATTCTTTTGTTTCTAGTTGACCCTGAGGTACACTCTGCCGTTACCTGGTGTCACGGGAAGTTAGGATGGACTCCCTTGTATCACGGGTAGGTCAGGCTAGGGGAGTGACTTCCAGGGCAAGTATTTGTTATATTGTTAAAGTATTATTTTATTTAGGCCTCCAGGGGTACTGGCCACTACTCCTGTCAGCCTAATTTATTATTTACCTTTTGTACTTTCACATTGTATTATATTTATAAAATATATCCATCTACGTAAAAAAATTTACAGTTCATATCATGTTTGTTTATTTATTCTGTCTTTCTACCATTACCTAGAATGGTCCAAATTCACTCCGGTGAAGTTATTGTCTTGAACAGACCAGGTAGACTTGAAACCTTTCTCAAACTGACGCTTACACATTGGCAGTTTATAAATTTATGTGTATCCTTTTAGGGCACAAAAGCCACACATTTGAGCTCTCAGATACCTTCTCTCATAAAGCATTATCTGCTTTAGGGAATTTAACTTTTTTACATGGAACATATTTTATTACGATGGCCAACCCCATGAAATCTGAGCGAGCGAATTTTTTTTGCCCAGGTCTCTCCTGCCCAAAATGACATTAAGAAAAGCAAGTTCCCTATTTTATAGTTTCGGAGGTAGTCTGTGAATAATAATTTTGTTTATAAATAATTTTCTTTCAAATTATTTCGCCTTTTATGCACAGTGAATTGTTAATATTAGTTCTTAGGAAGGATTTGAAGGATGATTAAAATATTAACTCAAGACCACTGCATTCAATATATTAAATAATTATGTCATACTAGTAGTAGTATTATTAATCCAATCTAAAGATTCACCAATATAATTTTGGTAAAATAACTAAAAATGGCAGAGAAGAAAAAATAAATCACTAAAGCAGCACCATGCACCACTGAATATCATAATAAAACTTATTTAGTGAAAGGTGTGTAAGGTCACCAATTACTATATACATGTAGTGGGTATATTCCAGCTCCCAAATCAACTTACTTAACTTTAGACTGGCTCACCAGATAATAATTAAATTGTTGACATTAAGATATTTATGAATTTACCATAAAAATTCTTGTTAATTTACACTCACCTTTTTAGGTGACAAGAGAAAAAAATCTCGAGCCCTACTATTTGGTAACTCTTCAAAATTTAGGTTTAACCATAAAATTTAGATAGTTATAAAAGATTATGAGGTGTTCGAAAAAAGATCTAAATATTCAGATAAAAGCTTACTCTTCAGCATCATAGAATATTTGAGCAGGTACGATAGTAGTTACTATCTTCTTGGAATGTATCTTCTTCTGCTCTTCTAGTGTTTTCTCAGCCAGTTTCTTCTGTTCATCATCATGGTAAAATATAATTGATGTGTACTGGAAAACAAGCAAAAAGTATAATAGATTACACTCTCTCTCTCTCAATATATATATATATATATATATATATATATATATATATATATATATATATATAATTGTTTTTTATACAAATCTGCAGTTGTATTCCAATCTTGATGAAAATTTGGACAAATTTGACCTTCAAAATAAAGGGAAGGTCAGATTCATATCGTTGAAAAGCTCTGTAAGAGTTAAGTAATTGATGTTATAAATTCTTGTTATATTTTCATTTAAGAGGGGTTTTAAAATGGAAGAACAGGAAAAAATGTTTTTTAATTAAAAATTAACAATATTACTTTATTTGATTTGGATGAAAATTGGTATGTATGCCTTATTTAATGCTATAATATAAGAATAAACATATAACTTGACATTAAAGTGTAGAGTCCCAACTTACTCTTTAATTCCACTATGACAACCTAAAAGCAGGGTTGAAATTAAAATGAAAAAAAAATAGATTACTTGAGATGGGGAAGATGTGGATCTATAAAACGGAGAAGAAGCAATGTGTGATTAACAAGTTATTTAAGAGAGATAACATTTGATAAACAGGGCTAGTAGAAGGAGTTCTCTAATTATTGTGGCACGTACTTTTAACTCTTTGTGTCATAAATCTAACGCCTTTCACTGGCACCAATCCAGTTAGAAACTCACTTCTTCTCCACCAACATCTATATAAAATAGATTAGAAATAAGAGTCCATTGCATTATTCCACCATGCAAAAGAATAGTTGTTATAAATTGATTGTTGAGCTTATAAATTGTAATTCTTTTAGCTCTTATTCTATAACCTCGGCTTTTCAATCCCATAAGTAAAATAGAATTAAACAACCAACATAATTAATAAATTGAATTGATTACTCATATTATTAACACTCAACTGCTACAAAGGAACATAATTAGTTATTTAATATTAACATTAGTATTCAACAATTTACTAAAAAGTAACTATTTATCAACACATAAATAAATGTTAATAAAATAATAAAAATAGAATATAAGTTAGCCTTTCATTATAGCAATTGATAAATTACCTGAGTTTTGTTTTTAGCAGTAGGGTCATGGTTTTTCCAGAACAAGTCCAATATTGTAGCAAAATCAATCACTTTAGGATCAAAATCTATATCAATGGCTTCTGTGTGGTCTCCACTAAACAATAATAAGAAAACATCAAATTATTTTTTTTAATATTAATAATTTTCTATGTTAAATCTATCTAATATCATCTCGATCCACCTTCTTTTAACAATCATGCCAAATGTCAATATACTCAATTCAGTAGTTCACAAGTTAGTAAGACAATGCTAACAACAATGACTTACACCACACTGTGTGTGGTGTAAGTCATTGATTTTGTTTTTGGTTGTCTGGTGTTTTTTATATTTCTGAGTGTGCCCACTCTCCATGCTTCTTTTATTAGGCAATGGCAATAACCAATTCGACAGGTCATTGCCAACTGGTCAGTACACCATCAAATGGCTCAACACCAGAGAGAATTGGTAAGTGAGTAAGGCCGTGAAACGACCACATAGGCAATTTTGTAGTAGTATCAAACTCGAAGTGTTGTCCCCTTCACAAGGCTTCCTATTAAGTGAGAGAGGGTCCCCCAACGAGGAATTTGCCACTCGTTGCCTAGACGAAGTGGACACATCTTGATTGTTCATCGAACCTCGACCTGCTGCAAACAATAATAATGATACACCTATGAAGAAAAAACTGAAGATTTTTTGACCTTCCTGGTTGGAGACCGCAGCCAACTGACAAAAACATAGATCCGTGTGCAAGGTCATTCCGCTATGAGTAGTTTGCACTTGACGCACATATCGCTTTGAGTTCAGGACATCTTTATGGTGTTACTAAATTCATTACATGACTGCAAGGTGAAACCTCTGTGATTTTATTAAAAAATAAATATATATATATATTTTTTTAGAACTCTGTTTCTCAAGGTCAACCCCCCTTGGCAGATATGTTGAAGCTCTTGCTACAACCTAGAGGTTTTTTTACCTTTATAATGTCTATCATTTTACTTTTACTAAATACCAGATAGAATAATAAGTTAAACCCTTAAAAATAAAAAAACAAAAAAACACTGAGTTTTCATTTAAATAATAGATTTGCTCTGTGTAAAACCAAACTCTTTTACCTCTGTTTATTCTAGCTCTTACAATGGCAAAAGAATATAAATATAATAAAATTAAATTTAAAATAGACTGCCAATTAGTGTGGCACATAGCTTCCTCGCATCCTATCATGTACTTTATTGTTATATTACTTTATTGTTATATTGTTTATTGTGTAAAAACTACTAATAGTTTTAGCGATCTTTAACACTTCATAGTGGTGTCGCTGTTGGTTTTACAAAAAAATTGTATTTGAAAAAAAATGTTTGTCTCATCGAATAGATGAAGTTTGATTTGTTTCCCCGACCAAAAAATTTAAATTTTAAATTTGAAGTTCACGTTTACGTGAGCGTTGCACACAGATAATGTTGTCTAACGAACTCGTCGTGAGCATTGGTAAAAGGAACATGTCTACCAAATTTCATCAAAATCAGTCGACATTTACTCAAGTTATCGTCACACGTTTCAGAATTTGCGAACACACAGACAGACACGAGACCAAAAATGTTCCCTGATGTCTTAAACGGATTTCTGTCTTGGAATTTTTAAAATCGGAGACATAAAAGTTTTTCGTTCTCAAAACTGAATACAATGCTTCCGTTACCTTCTTTCACGATTACTTGGCTACGTATGTCAATAGCTGATAAATAAATAAATGGTTTGTTTGACCAAAATATAGAATCATTAAAGTTACAAACATTTTATATTATAAAATTAACCTTATAATATAAACATCGATGTGATACATGTCTTACTTCCCTGGGATTCAAACCATCCAAAAAAAAAAATGTTGTCCAATGTTTTAAAATACCCAAATTATCCCTTCACATTCTATTTTCCAAATTATAATGTGAAAATCATGCTCTGTAGGTGTCTGTTATAACAGGTTTTACGTAAAAGTGATAAGCTGATAAGGAATCCCCCCTTAATTATAATTTATTTATTATGTGTCTAAGCATACAAAACTATAAATGTATTATAATTCAGTTTATCAAAAAGGCAATTAGCATAAGTACATAATCTTATCTCTTGTACATCACTTTAAGGCATTATAGAAAGATTTACAAAATATTATTATAGTCTGTTCATAATATATTAATTTTAATATATAAATTTTACAAAGATAATTAGTTTTAATAATTTTAATTAGAATTTTAGATAATTAAAGGGGGAACAAATAAGATTACAAGATGTCTAGAAAAAAAATATAAAGAAGAAGAAAATAAGATTCAATCACAAAAATAAATAAAAAACAAATAAAAATTATTTTATATCAATGAAGGCAAATTATGTGAGAGGTTTAATCTGGTGTAGCTATCTCAAGATAAAAATAAATCTGTAAATGATCAAATGACATCACAATATTTCTTTTTAGTAGACACTTTAAAATGGTTTTACATTTATTTAAATTATCACTTTCACATATTGCAAAATGAGAGCGCTATCTTATTTTATATTTAATTACCAAACCACTGAGTCTGTGAATTTTAAATATGTTGCAGTCTTACGACTTTCATAAAACACCTATAAAGATAAGTAGAGAAAAGTAGATGCGAAAATTGGAAATACTTGCGAATAGATGAGAAATGTACATATTAAAATGTTAATACTTTTTATTAATTACGTAACATACATATTTTACAAACAATAGTTTTTAATGTCGCCGCAGTCAGATATCGTCTCTAAGAACCATTTTTTCAATTAATATAATAATATATTTAACAAAACAATAAGGTAAACGATAAAGAAATATATATAGAAAAAACTTATAATTTATCAATTGTCTTAAGAAGCCAATGGCATTGTATGTATACAATGTAAATAGTCAGAAAAAAAAGAGCGTTTCATCGCGGCATTCGCTGAAGCTTCAAAATATCTAGGCAAGGTGAGTTTCCAAGCGCCATCTTAGAAGCTTGTAACATGAATGTAAGCTTCTTACATTACTGTAAACCAATTTGAAAAGATTTGAAGTATTGCAAGTATGACCACCTTAAATCAAAATACATTACTTGAAAGCTTCTCAAAACGTTACAGAGCATTTGGAGTCCAACTAGCTAAACAGCGTAAACGCAGAATGTCGTTACTGACAGAAGAACGACTCTAACAGAATCAACTGTTAAACTAACAACAATGTTTTCATTTAATTAAGATGAAAGGTAAATTTTAAGTGTATAAAAAAAATGTTTTATTTCATATATGTAGTATATGCGAATTTTAGCGAAATTTTGAACTTTAACTTGGTTTTTTATTTGCGAAAATTTCGTACCTCTAAAGACAAGGCATGCCTGTTACTGATTCATGTTTTCAATGAAAGAAAAAATTTTAAAAAATCATTCCGAGACAACTCAAAAAAAAATTCTCATTTTGTTGAAACTGTATTTAAATTCCATAATATCTTATTTAATTGATTTAAAAAAAAAAAAAAAAAAAAAAAAAAATGACAAGACAGTCATGCAGGCCAAATGAAATCTTTAAGCAAGCTTTTACCACATCCCAGATACAACAGTAAAAATTTAACATTTATTTTATCTTAACCATATTTTATTTAAGTGCCTCAGTTATAAAAATAATTAAGTGGTATTTTTAAAAAAAAATCAATATCAACCCCAATAGAATATTCTCACTGCCCATATTAGTTAGTTAAAGGAGACATAAAAGGTGGGAATTATGAGTCCCAAAAACTCCATTACTTCTGCTCAAATTCTCTAGCACAAGCTAAGATACTTTCTATTTAAAATATCTGAATTAAAAAATATTAGGGGATTCTTGACCTTATGTAGGCTTAAAGCTGCTTTGTTAAATAAAAAAAATTCAATTTACGCAGAGAAACTATTAATATTCGTTCAATTAAATTCATTAAGATAATACTAGGATATATTGTCATTACAAAATAATATACTATAAATAACATACTAAAATAATAATATACTTAATATACACAGTACATGGTAAGATAATCTAGAGACAGCATTAGAGATTAAGTGAATAATGATGAGAGTTGTTTTTAACTGAAAGTACCTTGTAAGTTACATACTATCAACTTAAAATAAAATCTTTCTACACTTCTCGAAGAAAGAACAATTTATTTTTATTGTAATGTCTATTTATAGCAATAATATTCAATAAGATAATAGCTTAAAAATAGTTTTATAATATGGGAAACAAATTATTTTGCATGGTAGACTAAGTCGCTGGTTAATCATTACAGTGTGCAGGTGTATAATAGTGTTGTTAACCATCTTTCATAAGAACAGAAATTATGTTATCTCTTAGTTTACCTAAAAGCATTTGAACAAAGAGGCATTATCACTTATATTCATCCGAATGGCATAAGAGATTACGTCTTATTGTCTAAATGTAAACTTCTGAATCATTATTAGGAACCATACCTATATACTAAACATTAATCAATAAAGTGTCAGCAGTAAATTCTTAAGACAGAATGATTCAATTTTATTAATTTCAGGGAATAAAAATGTTGCCTCTTCATCCAAACCTTTATTTTTAAAGAGACCTTATTACCTTTATTTTTACCCCTTAAATGAGTAAATTTATAAATTAATTATAGTTTAAAACACTCGAAAACATCAAAGGGCATTAACACATCCTTATAAATACAATTAACAATCTATCTTTTGATAACAGCTTCACTAAAACCGCTTGCTATTGCTACAGTTATAATGTATACAATGAAAAAATAATATCACGTCCGTCGTTTCCTACAATGTGTTTATAAAAATGGTAAATCTGCACTATTTGGCCCACTAACTTCTAATTGTCCGATTTACTTGCAATTTTTTTTAAACTGTTCCTTTTTACATATTAAAAACGATTCCGGTTGTACCATCTCGGTAAATTCAATAGTTTTTTCGTAAAAAAATACGTAAAAGCGTCACTTTCTTAGGGAAATGAGGAAGGTTATGGCGAAAAGTACTAATATTAACCTAAACTAACTATAACCTTCCCGTATTTTTCGTAGGAAGTGACTTTTTACGTATTTTTTTGGCTAAAGTTAAAGTGATAATTTAGCGAATTTTATACTTCGATTTGGACATCTACCTGGTCTATATGCAGCAGGGTTGTTTTTCTTCAGAAAATGAGCGGAGCACCGCGAAGCGGTGCGGAGCGGCCGTTAAAAATAATTCGTTTCTCTAAACAGCACTGAACACTTCACTTTTACGTATTTTTTTACGAAAAAACTATTGAATTTAACGAGATGGTACAACCGGAATCGTTTTTAATATGTAAAAAGGAACAGTTTAAAAAAAATTGCAAGTAAATCGGACAATTAGAAGTTAGTGGGCCAAATAGTGCAGATTTACCATAAAAATAATTATTTTTCTACTTACAGGTTTCTGTAGGTAGGATCTTTGAATTTCCCTCCTGAATAGCCAACTCGAGTCCTTAGTACGCCAAGGGTGGCTCCAAACAGTGAATCTGGTGCCCAGAAGCATGCCATTCCAAACCGTGCTTTCTTAGCTCCCGATACGTCCACCTCGTGAATCAGATTTTTACTCATCGTCTGTAAATAATAATAATAAATTTAAAAAAAATTAAGAACACAAACATACTGATTATGATTGTTCTGCTATTCTTCTCGATTGGTTCAATTTCTTCATCAAATATCATTATTGTAAACTTTATCGAATTAATAAAAAAATCTCTTCTCCAATTAAGTAGAAAACGCAGAATTAAAAATAAATCTTTTTATCTGTGTATCCACAATCCACACGCAAAATTAAAATGCCCGCCATAATGTAACAGTGTTGAATTGAACATTGAACTAAATAATGACATAAACAACAAAAAAACTAATAATAAAAAAAAGACACCATTATTTTTTATTTTATCTAACTCTTGGCTACTTCCCTTACGTAGACTTTAATATTTTTTGTTTCTTTCGACAAGAGTTGATTTTTTTAAAAAAGAGTTGATATTGCTAGAGTTTAGAATTAATTTCTAGGAATAACTAAGAACCCCTTTTATAAATTTGGCCTAAAGAAATTATTTATACAATATAATAAATAGAAATTTAAAATAATTTACTATACCGTCTATACCAACTAAAACAAAACAAATTATATTTTTAAACTGTTAAAGCTTATAATATAATTTCTTTCTTATTAATTTGGTAGCCCTGTTAAGTTATAATGTTATTTTGCTTGGTATCATGATCATGAATTATTGCAATCTAATGTATACGCATTTTGAAAGTTAGATTTTAAAATTAATTTAATTACATATTTCCAAAAATTCAAAAATAGAAACAAAACAACTGGAATATAAGTAGATTTTTAGGTTTTATCCTATTTACATAACTCCGAATATAAAACTTGCTTTAACTGTGAATTATTTTTATGGCCAAGTCAAAGTAATTCCATCACAATAATTACGTTAAATGTTTCTGAGTTTTTTTTGCAAAACGTTCTTCATATTGATGTTATTTATATTGATAATAATTATTAGTTAATTAATATTAATAATTTCTAAAACAAGTGAATAGGATATTACCTATACTCTATTCTGACCTACCTAATGAAGAACAAATTTTTCAGATCATTATTGATAAGGTAAGCTAAAATTTAAAATAATTATTACTTTTATCGTGGCGGATCCAGTCTGAGATTACTGTAAGAGGGCACACACCACACACTAAGCATTAAAGTTATCACGGGGACGGAACGCAAAACCTATGAATTACAAAAGTCAGCCTTCTTTTGTAGGCTCTAAAATATTTAATATGAGCGTCCTTGAAGTATTAATAATATAATTTAATAATTTCCTGCTACCAATATAATTTACTTAATTGATAAATCTAGCATAACTAATAAAATACCGGCCAGAGACAACTCGGACAAACTTTCTCATATTTTAAATTTCATAACATCTTGTTTATTGATTTTATAAATAATAAAATAAACAATTTAAATGCTTTCAACAGATGGTTTTGAATAATTTTTGTTTTATATTTTCCAAAAAAAAAAATATTTTATCCATATCATGGGAACTAGATTTTTACCGGGAAAACGAGTTATCGAAAAATGTATATCGTTAGGTTCATATTGAAATGGACTAAATATTAGAATTTTTTAATCAACGTCGTCGGAACCATTTCGAGAAATAATTTTTTTTTCACGTTCTTTAGTGGTAGCGCCCCCAGATTTATAGCCAAAATTCATTTATCGATTTCACACTCAGGTTATGATTTTTCTGATCCTGCATGCCAAATTTCATTTTATCCACAGACGACAGACTGCAGACTAAAGACGAAAGACATTGCTTTAACTTTTATTTTAGACTCAGGAGACCTCAAAACATGTAAATCCATCAAAATATGTATACTCTGTTTCTCTCTATATATATACTATGTATTTGAGAAAGTAAAAAAAAAATAAAAATCACTTTTTTTTTCATTTTGAGATATTTGGGAAATATTTTATTATCTCTAGTCGCCTGAATACACCTCTGAAATCTTTGATTACTGTTAAATATACATATATTATTTTTTTAAATTAGTTGTTCAAATAATTGTTCCGATTTTTTTGGATCTTATACTCATAATGGTATAATTATAATTTCTCTTTATTGATATTTGTATATTTCTATGAGCTTTAAGTTTAATATAAAATGACACGAAGCAGAAATAACTTAAAAAGAACTTTATGTGATATTTGACCGTGACTAAAATGTGCGTGTACAGGAAAATATACTTTAATTGAGGTTAAAGCATTTCCATTACCAACTTTAGTTATGAAAGCTATTAAGAATTGCATAGTTATAAAGCGCCTTGTAATTGATTTTCTTTTGGTTGGTGGAAAAAAAGGGGAGGACTGAAGCTATAAAAGTAACTTGGTCTAGATCTTGATAATAATTTATTTTTTCCTTGACTTTTCAAGGTCACTAATGTTAACCTAGGGCAGGAGCTATTAATATTTATTGAGGATGAGGAATAAATATTACGAACAAGCAGAGAGGGAGGGATGTGTGCCCTTGTCTAATAACTAGTAATAACCTATCACATGTGATAAACAGCTACATCAGGAACTCTATTAGTAAACTTCCCATGGGATGCATTAACATATTAAACTTTCATCCCACTTTCTTTCCCTGGGGCTGGGGTTTCTAGATAAAAGAGGAAAACAAAATTTTATATTATACATGTATGAAGTAACAAGAAAAAACAGGTTATCGTGTTTTTACATGCTTATATTTGACTTCACTTTGTTAATTGTGAGGTATACATTTAGTAATTAATTTTAAACCCACTTTTTGACAACCTAGAGAGCTGAAACTGTCACATTATGTATTTCCAATGATGATGAAACACAAAATTCTACATAAAAAGCATTTTTAAAGAATTATTAGTTTCTAAGTAAAAAAACAACATCCGCAATTTTAATAAAAAAATTTAATTTGGGTTATTAATATAATTTTTTCTTTTTTTTTTCTTTTGGGTTTTAGTCCCGATCAACTGCCAGGGTTATTACAGGACGGGGGCTATCCGGCCACTTTACTCATCTAATCGATGAGTAATATAAAATATAATAACATAACATAATATAATAACATAAAATATTTTTCATTATTTTATCTTAAATATAAAAGATTGGAGTGGTGGTCTGTACATTTATCCGATAGGGCTCAAATTTTGTATTTTCACTAAATGAGTAGTCCTAACAACGAATTTAAGTTTAGAAATGTTATGTCTGTTTGTCTGTGCGTCTATCACGTCCAAACTGCTGAACAGATTTTGGGTGCAAGGTGCAATGTTAACTCAATTCTGCGGGTGATATAGGCTAACATTGTTTGGTAGATCAATATATAGGGAGGAGAAAGGGGCTTCTAAATATATTTCAAAATTCAAATTTTATTTTTTCTAAAAAATGTATATAACCTAAGTTGTACCTATAAGCTACAGAAAATATTTTGTTTTGTGAAAATTTCTGTAGGAAGAACTGTTTAATCCCTGTCAAAAAATATTAAGATTCATTTTTTAAACAAATATCACATATATTATTTAAATAGTTTATAAATCATCAAGAAGACAATTATTTTATAAATCACACCTTACCATGCCTAAACCTTTACTTACATAATTATCATCACTTCATTAAAACGCTAAAATAAAATTTACGAGTGTTATTAGAAGTATAATAATTTCTAAATTATATATCTGCCAATTAGGATTTTGTAAAATTTTATCCTAAGGGGAACATAGGGACAAAGTAAGAAAAAATGTAGAACTGAGGCCAGACCGATCTTCTAAAGTTAGGAAGTTAATACTTGAGAAAGGGCACGTATTTTGGATGTAAGCATGTATATTTATAAAAGATAATTGCAATTTCAACCCAGGGATGTGAAAAGGCACTGGGGTATACAGAAGGAAAATATCGCTATTTTTCCAGGAAAGATAATTTTAAGAATTTTTCATCAGAAGTCGGAATTAATTAGTAAATTGGGATATTTGCAAATTATAATATCAAAGGGGAGGAGGTACAGAAATAAGGGGGAGGGATAGAATCTAGAAATTCTCGATTAGTAAAACAATTAAAATGTTTCTTTATGGTAGTTTATAAACCCATCAAATTAAAAATAATACTCCGGAGCGAAGCATGATCCAGCTATTATTAAATAAATTAAATAATAGTAATTTTTAGAAGGAAATTAAAAAGCATAAAACATACATAATACTAGACTTAGCCCACAAAAGGTACCATAATAATTTCAACCTTCATATTACCCATGTAATATTGAATAAAAATAAATGCAACCTCTGGAAATCGAAATAAGTAGTTCCAAAGAACCACTATTTCATTTTTCCAATAGGGTCCCATACTTTTATGGATTTTTAAAAAAGTTTTTCTTAACTTCTATATATTAAAATCTATCTCATATATTTTATTTGTAACTCATGTAACTATTCGTCTAATGATAGCACGCGAAGAAGCTATGTGCCACACTAATTGTCAAACTTTTGATTTTTTAAATTAATTTTTTTATCAAGATTCTAATTTGAAATCCAAGTAGACAATAATCACGTACTTGATATGTTCGGTAAATTTTCATAACCTTCACAAAATTGTACCTTTACAGATAATAATCTATAATATTCGTGAAAAAAGGAAGTTTATTTACCAAAAATATTGACCTTCATGCCTAATAACGTTTGCGTGCCAGGTAATTTAAAGATTACGAAATTGGGAAAAGGTTCGAGTGACTATCATTAAAACCACAATTATTTTCTCTAATCCTTTTGACAGCTACTCTACAATCCAATCAGTCAATAATACAACTACTGAAATTATAGAAAAATTTCTCCCTTTCTTTTCTTTTTTCAACAACATTTTGAGAAATTACATATTCATGGCATCAGTCAATTAATCTATCTATCGATGCAATCATTAGTAAATATTGAACCCAGGTTATTATGATAGTACTTAAATTTTCGTATAAAAAAGTGCTTTCCCTAAGTAAAGTTTATAAAGTTAAATTAAGACATGAATGCATATACTCTGGCTATATAATTATAATTAACTTATTATTATGATTTGAATTGAATTTAACAAAACTTTACGCAAAATGCAAGGATTTAAAAAAGCTTTAACGAAATACAGGATAGGTAAGAAAAATACTTATAATGAGAGTTACAGGGTAAAAAAAAAATTCTTTCTTTCTCATATACGAAGAATAGATATAAAGACAAAGTATTAAGACGGCAAAAATACACTGAGCTCAAAAAGGTTTCTTTTAAAAAATGCCAGTCAGAACAAAGTTCTGTGAAATTTGGTACACATGTCCAGAAAAATCATAATCTGAGACTACTGTGCGGGAAACAAATCTAAAAAATAATTCAGGCCTACAGACACGTTTTCATTTAAATCAGTGGTTCCCAACCTGGGGGCGATCGCCCCAAGTGGGCGATTAGGGTTATCAGGGGGGCAATAAATATGTGGGGGCGATTTGGGGGCGATGAGTATTCAAAGGGGGAAAAACAGTACTGTACAGTAAAAGTTGTCAACTTCCTTAATTTTTCCAGATTCCAATTTAAAAATGAAAACTTGTACTCCTGTTAGCGAATTTTCGTAAAAAAAATTAAGCTATAGCAATGGCTTCAAAATTTTTGTAATGCAAATGTTTGAAAATTTTCTCTATGGAAATCCGTTTTAGACCATTCTTAATCGATTCCTGAAATTTAACACTTTTTTTATGTATGTATGTATATATGTATGCATATGTGTATAATGTATATATATGCAGTGCATGATTTCTAGAAATTGAGGTGCCGGAACTACAACCTACCCTCTCCCCCCCCCCCCCCCCTATAGAAGGGGGCTCCGGGGGTCCTCCCCCGGGAAAAAATAAAACGTTCAAAAACAGCATTTTAAGCAGTTTTAGACATAAACCCACACTCTTAGTGCAAATCATAGTGCCGATAATTTTTTATTTATTTATCAGAGAGAGAGGTCCTGGAACGCCGTTCCGCCTCAAATCGAGCCCTGTATATATGTGTGTCACTCCAGACGATGATATGATTTTTTTGAAAATTAAACACAAGTTCTAAATCGGTTCTGCGCATTAGATCTAAATATAGGTTCTGCTCCGTACTGAAATTTTAAACCTCATTTTTTTGGACACGGTGGACAAAGAAACGTAAATCCAAACAAATTTTTAAATTTCAATAATATCAAAAGAAAAGATGAGTTTCTTGGCCAAAATTATTGGAGTCCATTTAGAGGTCAATTTTGACAATTTTGGGTCAAAAATAACATAAAAACATGGTTTTTCCATTTTACCTCCTCTTATATGAAAATATGACAAAAGTGTACATAACAACAATAACTGTACTCTTAAAGAGCTTTCTAACGACATGCATCTTGAAGGGTATATACTATTTTGACTTTTGTACCCCGTACCCCTGTGTACCATTTTTTTTTTTTTCACCCATCAAAATCTAAATCATCCCATCTAAATTTTCCTATGATATCATAAGCCAAATATGCAGATTTATTTGAAAATTCGCTCATTAAGTCATAGTGCATGACTGGACATTTTTTTAATGTCTAAGTTAATTATTTCACTTCTTAGTTCTTTAAAAAAAATGTATTTTTTTTTTTTTTCTATTTTATTTAAGAGTGACCGGATGAAACTACTTTATTATTTAAGCTTTACTACAAATTATAATTAGGCACACAATGAAAATGGGGCGATAAGTTTTAGACAACCTCTAGAAAGGGGAGATGGGCCACAAAAGGTGATTTAAATCATATTATAAACATGTTTTATAATAAATCAATTTAATAAGATATGAGAAATTTTAGTTCACGGTTGTTGGATTGTTTTCTTGTAAAGCTTACTTAGAAGAAATAAGGTAGAACAAATTTTATTTCTATAGGACAGTGTCTCCTAATTGTCCAATAAGGTGATAGTTTGAAACAATGGTACCGGTACAAAAGAATAAATAGAACTATGTATTTACTTTTGTGCGAACGTTCAACGACCTCCTGACCTCCATTATTAAGACTTTCACCTGTATCTTCATTCGAGAACTTGACAGTTTTTTTTTTAATTTAAGTTAAAAACTTTCTATAACCGAAATACTTTATCTTTATACACATTCACCTATATATATATATATATATATATATATATATATATATATATATATATATATATATATATATATATATATATATATATATATATATATATATATATATATATGTGTGTGTGTGTGTGTGTGTGTGTGTGTGTGTACATATAAATTGATTACAAACCACTCCCTACCCGAATAAAAAAAAAAAAATCAGGATAGCAGGCAGACAAATATGTATATTCAAATAAATTCATTATTCAAATAAATACCGAAAACAAATCGTTCTTATAATATTATAATTCATAATGTTAAACTACTCGAACAAATAGATTTAAATATAATTCACAATTTATAGTGAATAAAATTTGATCAATTTATTGTTCATTACAGTAGTAAATAGTGAATGAAGTCAAGGTGAACTCAGTAATGACCAATTAGAGAAGTTTAAACGGTTCAGTATTAAAAATGTGTAATTGTGATTTGATAATGAACTGACTAATTTTACAATTTAAGTTTTATTCTCTATAAAGTAAGTTTCTTGTATTGAAGGGAACTTCAATACAATTTTATTTGCATTATAATTAATTCAGCAACAAGATAATTTTAAACAAGTCCGATTGAATCAATAACAAATAAAATAGGTGAGATAGAAATTTTATAATTTAGTATATTTTCAATTGAATAAAAGTAAAAGGATAAAATTTACACTTTCTTACCTTGACTTTTTACAAAATCGTTAGATAAAATATTGATATTCAAGATTCAAGAGTTGATTATAAGTTATCTTATAATAGATAGCATGTATATACGCGTTATTATGATACACGTGAGTACGTATTATGATAGGTGAGGTAGACGAAGTGCAAGTTTAAAGTGTTTGCGAACGAGCGACTAAAAGACTAATCATAGGCTGGGATGTAAAGGGAGTCATCGACTCAAGGAAAAGTAAGAGAAGCTAGAGGTGGGGATAGAGTAACCATTAGGCCAAGGCTGGTTGAATTGTACAACTACCTCATTCAACTCCGTGCTAAAACAGCAGTGTATACTACATATTTCGGAGGGGCCTGATATAACTGTTATGCCCATCAATATCATAGATATATGTGTAGAAATGTTGAAAGTGCCAAAATTAAAATTATTCCTTTTTACAAACTCAGCATAATGTAATGAAAAAAAAATCAGTTTGACTAACTCAGAAAAAACTTTCTCGTACATGTATACTTGGTAAAACTGAATTTAAACACCCAAAAATCTTATTAAATTATTTTATTATTAAACATTTATAGACACAATATAAGAAACAAAGCTTTAAAATGTTCATAACAAATAGCGGTTGTGATTTTTTTTTTTTAAACTCTATTTCAATATAAATTAACGAGAGAGTTTTTCATTTGCATAAATTCGCAAATACATTACGCGTGAAAGTTTCCCTTTTATACTGATAAAATTTGCACCTCATTAACAAGTGAAGTTAAATTAATAAGCGTGTAAAATTTCCCATTAAAATAATGTGATTAAAAGGTGGTTGGTTACACGGACCTGCTTCAATTTTTAGCTGGGTCACACATTTATTGTTTATGCGATATCTCAGATTCTAGATTTTTTACAAAGCTACTTATTATATGGTTAAGTTGGTTCTTAAGATGACTAAATTTAAAATATTTAAATTAAAAATCCTCAGAACGTTTTGTGGTTGAAGTAAATTTGAGTCATTGGAGAGTAGTGCCCTTAAATTTATAGTAAACACATTTTACTTTTTAACTCTGACAGCTTAGGAAAATCGAGAAAAAAAAAATGGGAGGAGGGTGTATGAGAGCTTGAGATTTTGGCGGGTAATAGGTCGGGCAATGACCTATTACCCGCCAAAATCTCAAGCTCTCATTCACTCTCCTCCCATTTTTTTTCTCGATTTTCCCAAGCTGTCAGAGTTAAAAAGTATAATGTGTTTACAATAGAGTTTAAATTATTTTTACTTTCTCATATAAAGAGAAAGTATTGTGATGGCGCGAAAATTCAATTTTGATGTATTTACACGTTTTGAGGTCCCCTGAGTCCAAACAAATTTTTTTAAAAAATGTCTGTCTGTCGTCTGTGCAGACTCCTGGAGCCTAAACTACTGGGCCGATTTTGACGAAATTTAGCATACATGTTCAGAAAAATCATACCCCGAGGTGAAATCGAGACATGAATTTTAGCTCCAAATTTGGACGCGCTACTCCCCAAAAACACTGAAAAAACTTGAAAAAAAATTATTTCTCGAAAACGGTTACGATGATTTTGATTAAAAGATTCTATGTAGATAATTTAAATACGAATCTAACGATATAAGTCATTTTCCCGGGAAAAGTCTAGTTCCTGATAAAATAGCTTTTAACGCGGACAGAGTGAGCCCGGGTTCGATTCCCCGCCCAGGAGAAGTTATTTTTATGATAAATTTTGATGAAATGTTTAATAATAATTAAATGTACATACGAGAACTAATAAATGGAAAACACTGGGCTAAGTTATTATGAACTCGCATAAGGCCCCTCCACACTCTCGCGGAGTACCCGAGGTGAAGTACTCGGCGAGGATACCCGAGGCGAAGTACTCGCATCCACACTCTCGCCCTTCGTGGCGAGCACCTCATTGCCATGACTCAATGTTCCTCGCGTCCCCTTTGACTCGGGCCAAGGAAAGGACCCCCGAGGAACCACGGGCAACCATCTCCACATTCTCGTTCCTCGCCCGACTTCGGGCAACTTCGCGAGAGTCTGGAGGGGCCTTTAAGAGAAAGTTTGTCTGAGATGTCTCGGACCAATTTTTTTTTTATTTGGCCTCGGGATATGATTTTTTTGAAAATTAAACACAAGTTCTAAATCGGTTCTGCGCATTAGATCTAAATATAGGTTCTGCTCCGTACTGAAATTTTAAACCTCATTTTTTTGGACACGGTGGACAAAGAAACTTAAATCCATCAAAATCTTTTTAAGGATTTTTGTGCCATCATATTTCATTGATTCGTATTGACTGGGCTTTATAGTCAAACGAATATAAATTCACATTTTCTTTTTATATGATATATATACTCACACACACACACACACACATAAATATATATATATATATATATATATATATATATATATATATATATATATATATATATATATATATATATATATATATATATATATATTTATATATATATATATATATATTATTTAGTAAATAGCATATTTATTTATGCTATTTACTACTATTATTATTCTAGTTTTACAGAAGAACAAGGCTTCTGAGCATTAAAAAGTTTAAATGCATAAATAAAAAGTCACCAGATCAGGCTATACGGTTACGGTCACGGCCAAGGTCAAATCGAAGTCGCAGACGTCTAAAAGGGGGTATTCCCTGTACAACAATCAGGTCAAGACCTTCATACCATTCTTGAAAAAGTAATAATTAAAAAAACAAAACACATTTCAAATTGAATGCGTAGCTTTTATAGTTATGTTTACAAATTTCAATTGAACTCTATTCATTTTAAATCTTAAATAACTTTTAATTCATATGTCTTATCAACAACTATTGTTTAATTAATTTATTTATTTTTCTATGTATGTTTACTTTTTTAATTTAAAAGAATAATACATATGTAAGAATAACATAAGATCGTCGTAACATCTAAAAACACAAGAACTATTCATATTAATTTTTAGAAGCAAATATCTATTATAAAATATATTGATTTTGTATCAAAACAAATTAAATTAAAATGAAAAAAAAAAATTACAAATACAAAAAAAAAATTCTATTATGTAAACAAACGAATAAAAAAAACAGGGTTGCCAAACTAACCTTAAATCTCCTGGCCCCTCTTAAAAGACTCATATTTTCAACAAAAAAATACTTTTAAATGATAACAACTTAAGCTTTACTATTCTAAAACATTACTCACTAACTAAAAATAGAAAGGGGAGAAATGGGGAGAAGAAATAACAGATAATGGGAGGCAAACAGAAAAAAACCTAATAAAGCAAAAGAATGTATAAAGACCTATGACGTCATATGTAGAAAAGATCAATCGAATATCTTGCTTTAGCAGGGCATTAAACAGAACAATTTAATTGGTTATCTCAAATTCTCTTCGTGCGATAATAGGGTGTCAAAATACGAGCGTTTAAATAAGTATGCACAATTAATAATAAATTTTAATATATTAAAAAATAACACGTAGATTTCAGAATATATTTTAAGAGAATATCCGTTATAGAAGCAACACTGTTTCATTATTGACGTCTACTTCTTTTTACCCGCATTTTTGTTATGATTTTAAATCTACCTACGATCTTATCAATCTCCTGTTAATAATAATTATTAGAACAAATTACCTGTATATCCTTTCTTTTTTTTGAAAAGATAGGCTTGGGAAAGGGCTTCTATTTAGGATGCAAGGCAGTGGGATGTAACTTCCACCCTGGGTAAGAACTTGTTTTGGCGCCCCCTCCCGCCTCTTTAACCAAGGCCCACATGACACCTGAGACTGAGATTTAATCTTAACGAAAACCCTCCCAGATAACACCAATTGTCACCTAACATTAACTACACTTTTCCTCATTAATACTACCTTAGTTAAATTGATGGTAAATAAATGTTCGATTTGAAAGGTAAACAGTTTATTTATCACTTATTATATTTCATTTTTTGTTCAAGAATAAATTCTAAATCAATTATGCTATTTTATTGACAAATAAGAAGATGAATAATAACATATTTGTTATATTCTTTCACATTAGTTATAATCGCTGCAAAATAAAATGAAAAATGTTATCAAATGATATTGTAAGATATGAAGGCTAAATATGTAAATAGGCTAGATATGTAAATAAAAAACTCTTGAATAATAAAATATTTAATTGATATAACTAATATATACTTATATTATAAATGTCAGAATGCACTCCAATTCCAATGGTTAACTTGAGAATTAGCATTATGTTTATACTTAATACAAAATCTAAACTAAGCTAAAACTTAACTTTTTTTAGCTGCAATTTTTTTTAAAATGTCATGACAAGATAGTTTTGAAGCTTTTTGATATGATGCATAGGTTGGTTAGTGGTTGCTGTCCTGTTAAGTTTCTGATGTAATTTTTTATTATTTTTGGTTTCCTAATAGTCCAGAAGATAGCGTGCATAAAAGTGTCTGACTAACATCAACCTAGAATTATGTGTATAAGTAAATGTTTTGGTGCCTTTTAAGAATATGTGGTCAGCTAAGTTCGTCTGCAGGACATAGATTGACAATAGGCATTTGAAAATCAAACCGGTGGAGAGCGGCCACGTCCTGCCCTTTTTGGTGGACAATGCGATTTTCATGATCCTGAGTACTAACTTAGTTAGTAAACCAAAAATCAAGTTGATGGTAGCCTGTCACTTAATAGGAGACTTCTTTGATTTGGAGTAATATTTGACTAACTAAGCTATTAAGTAACGAACTATCATCGACTTGATTTTTGTTCTACTAACTAAGTTCGTACTCAGGATCATGAAAATCACACTGTCCACCAAAAAGGGCAGAACATGGCCACTCTCCACCGGTTTGTTTTTTTCAAATGCCTATTGCCAAGCTGTCCCGCAGACGAATTTAGCCGACCACATATTCTTAACCGGCACCATAACATTTACTTATACAAAAAATTCTTGCTTGATGTTAGTCAGATAATTTTTTTTACTCCTGGACTATAAAACTCCTTTCATTTGAGGTAACTGACACTGGTATTGTGAGGAAACTTTTTAACGCTTTAGTCATGTTTGGGTAGGCAAGGCAAGATTGAGTCCATTTTGGTATATTAACATCATTATGGTGTAACTGTTTTTATTTTAGGGCCTAAATCTAATGCATGATACTTTAAACTCAACACTTCAATACCCAGCTTGTCCTTTTCTAGGTATTTGGCTACTAACTCAAATGCCAGATTCATAAACTCCTCTCCACTTATTGTTTCAAACCCAGCTTCATTGAGAAAATCAAATTAAATATTCATGTTTTGAATAGCTTGAAGCCTCAGTTCGTTTAGAATTTGATAAATTATTTGTATTATTGACAATCTGAACATTTTTCTATTAGAATTCATGGATTTCATCTTCCTCTTCTCATCAGATTTTCTTCCTCCTCTTAAATAAATTAAGGATCTAGTTTAAGCATACCACTGTTTTAGTTACACGGTTTGACCTTCTGATTCAAATTCTGAGTTTAGTCGGCAACTATGTTCAAAAAATTAACTCTGAGCTTCATTTAACAACTTCTTACCCGAGCAGTTCAGGTTCGATTTCAACTAGAGATTTGGTGGTGACCCATGTAAGATGATAACCCACTATTAAAAGGTAAATGATCAGCTATTCAAAGGGAGAGGCTTTAATCAGTCTCTGAATATAGATAATTTGGCTAATGGGGATCCTTTTTTGCCAATCCCAGTGCGCTGACCCTATAATACAGCAGTAGTCTGTTGCACAAGATTTTTTTATTTTATTTTAAGGTGATCCATCAATATCAATTCAAGGCTTCAAAGCAAAAATAATGTTAGTAACTAAATGAATTCTCCATTTCACTCTTTAATGGCCTGTTTTCCTCTTTTCTGTGGTGCAAAAGTATTAGTTTCAGATTTTCTTATTTATTTTAGTATGATATCTAGGCATCAATTTAAATAAACATTTCCTAAATCAAATTATAATTATTATTAACAACGGGAAACAGACAGAGAAAAATACACTCCAGCGCCGGGATTTGAACCACGGGCCTCTATATATTTCTAATATAGCGCTCTACCAACTAAGCTACGCAGGAGAATGATTTTTTCTGACATTAATGATACCTTGTCCGAATTTGGTACAGCGCTATACTGGAAATATAGAGGCCCGTGGTTCAAATCCCGGCGCTGGAGTGTATTTTTCTTTGTCTGTTTCCCGTAGTTAATAATAATTATAATTTGATTTAAATTAAAATTTAATCTTTCCGTAGTATGAATAGTAAAATATGAATTTCTAATTGATTGTACTAGGTGCAGGTACTAATTGGGTACTTTATACTTAATTATAAGCGTTATTTCTCGGTCTAGTTCTATATCATTAATGTTGACTTCTCAGATTTGTGGAAAATTGAAAGCTTAAATTCGGGACAAGGTATCATTAACATCAGAGAAAATCATTCTCCTGCGTAGCTTAGTTGGTAGTTTGGTAGAGCGCTATACTGGAAATATAGAGGCCCATGGTTCAAATCCCGGCGCTGGAGTGTATTTTTCTCTGTCTGTTTCCCGTATTTAATAATAATTATAATTTGATTTAAATTAAAATTTAATCTTTCCGTTGTATGAATACTACCAAAATCGTAAAATATAAACATATTCTGTAAAAATTGCTTGCTTCTCTTTATTTAAATATTTTTCATGGTCATGTATGCAAATGTGCCTCTTGACAAGTTAACTTGACATTACTCTTTCAATTGATTCACACTATCAAAACATAAAAAATTCTTATGTAAATCACTATTTTGTCATATAAAACCGTCATAAGGACCGATTTAGTTTGGTAGGAAAAGCCAGTCAGGTGGTCCAACCACCCATCAATGCGAGAGGGTGATTACATAACCAACAAAACACCCAACCAAATTTGATTATGTGTACACACATAATAAAGGGAAAATAATATAAAACATGAACAGCAAAAATTATAATATTAACAATTTATTATAAATAAATATTAATTATTTAAGTCGTACTAATTAAAATCATTATCAATTAATTATTTATTTATAGCACTTATAAAATGTTTTTCATTTTTTCTTATATTTGAATTTTGTACAATTTCCAATACTCCATGCAACATTCATTCATCTATACAAAGTTACATGCTTTCTTTTTATACAACTCTAATTAACGTACTTTACAGAAAAAAGTAACATCTACTATTCCACCTTCCAGGTTAAACAAAAAGAAAATACATTCATCCAAAAATAAAACCAATTTATAACACATGATTTTTCTGGAAAGAGAAAATGATCAGAATATATTTTAAATTAATAATAATAATTTTAATATAATAATAATAATAGGTTTGTTCCAACCCCGCTATTTGTACCGTCCTTTGTATCGTCCCGCGGATCGTTCGGGAATCGTTTAGGACAGGTTTTATACGCATGCGCTAACATTGTACTGTAATATAATCATGTCAGGTTGGAACGAGTTTAGGACTATTATTCGCACTGTATTAAAAACATTAAGGAAACCTAACAGTTAGAAAACCTTCCTGTTGATATTTGTAATTACTGACATAACTGCGCATGTCATACAAACCAGTACATGGTATTGTCAGAGGATCGTTGGGACCGTACAGTGAAAGGTTCGCAAACGATCCCTGCCGGGGTTGGAACAGTTTCGTGTACGGTACGAAACACTGTCCCAAGTCAGCTTGGAACGGCTTTTATCTACTGCGCATGCCAGTGACGATCCCGCGGACGGTGCAATGCTCGGTTGGAACAAACCTAAAAATAATTGTAATAAAATAATAATAATAATAATAATTGTAATAAAATAATAATAATCAAGATAAGATTAAAATACTATCACTCAATAAGGGTGGATGTTAAAATGTGCTGCACACTCAGGAATTATTTAAATTAAGTTTATGATTAACTTATCCTGAATAAAATTCTAAGATTAAAAAATGTAAAAATTTATTGTTAAGCTACAATAAATTACTCTTGACAAAAATGGCCAAGTTGTAGTATTAAGTTGTATTGAACTAAATCAAAGAGTAAAAATAATCAATGTTTAGTCAATCGCAATAATATAATAAATAAAAAGTTGTGACAACTTTTAAGGTAGCAAAACTTTCATTTCCTCTTTATTTGACATTAAGGTTTAAAGACTAGTCCCATATAAATGACATTCCCTTAACCCTCGAGAGCTGTAAAATTGAGATAGATGTGGTAGCTATTGAAAGATAGGGATTTTTCTAGCAATATTTCTTGTTCTTATTAAGAGAATCAGTCACTGTTTGACATCGTACATGATTATACTTCAATTCTATGCCCATATTGTCCTGACAGGCACCACTTTCACTTAAATTTTAGTAAAATTTATACATATAATACAAAATAAATAAATATGGTACCTGAATTTAAAAATCAAAATATACAAAAAATTAAAAATTTGACAATTATAATTGAGACTGACTAATTTTGTGCTTATAAACTATGAGACTAAACCACAGTATTTTATAAATTAAAAAAACAATAAAACCAATTTAACTATGTTTTATAATATTTTGCTAAAATGATTTCTAGTTTATATTTATTTTACCTGTTGTGTGGGCATATAAAACAGATTAAGTCCTATCAGGGGTCCACGCCTCCTCGTGTCTGCACGCACCCGAGGGTTAAATAAATAATTTTTGTCTAATTTACTTTTTTATTTAGATATATTGAGTCAATAACATGTTACATTTTTAATAAATTTTCCAAGATATCAGTGGCCTTTTTTCTCTTTTGGCTTGAATGCCATCCATATCACACTCTCAGAAGGACTGTCATAACTTTAGTTTTAAAAGTTTTGAGATAATCCACTATAAACTTAACAAGTATTAAATATATCTATCTGAGTAACTAATTAATTCCATTGTGTAAAGCTACTAAAGATCTATCAAAAGCAATTAAATTTATGAAGTTACTTCACTATCCTTCTGTGGGTAAGATATAATAATATAGTATATAAAATTTTGTTATAAGTTTTATATGATAAAGAAGTCCATTAAATTCTGCCTATATTTACAACAGGGAGAAAAAAATCATCTTAAATCTAATAATTTTGATGTACATTAAACTAATTGAAATCTAGATATTAACAGTAAGAATCGGATGACAGAACTAAAGACCATTTTGTTAGTTGATTATGATTAAAGACAATTTATTGTTGTTCCATGTAGCCTATGATGCAGAACCTTCATTACAAATAAATACAGCCTCCTTCAAACGATGTCCATCCCAAATGGTTACCAAACAATACAAGATTTCATTTTGAAGTTAAGTTACTGAAATATATAAACAAAAATTATGATAAACTTGTTTTTCTTTTTAATAATTGAGTCCTGAGTGTGTAAAGATTATTAAAAATCTAGCATCAATCTTTATTAGTTTCACAATAGGAAAATTATAAAAACTTAAATTTATTCTTTCTGGTATAAATAAAATCTATCACATTTAAATAAGATCTATAAGCTTACTTAATGAGAGAAAATGGTCAGAGTTAAATAATCAAATTTTGACTACATCAATCTAACATCTCATATTTGTATTACTTATTGTGATTTTGATTCTTTCCTTTGTTATGTAATTATTTAATAACATAATGATAATATTAATTAATAACTCGATAGTATTCTTTAATAACTCGATGATCTCATCAAGTAGATGAGAAAAGTGGCCAGATAACCCCCGTCTTGTCGACGGACCTAAGCTGTCGAACAGGACTAAAACCACAAAAAAAAAAATTAAAAAAATAATAATAATAACATATCATTATTAAAAGTTTAAAAAGTAATTATAATTAAGGAAAAAAATTAAACATAGTTTAATTTATAAGGATTTTGAGATCCGTTAACTAATTTAAATTTACAATAAAAATGAATATTCTGGTTCTGATTTATAACAAAGAAATTAATAAAAATAGATTAACTAAATAAAGAAAAAAGGAAATCAAAAATATTTATATCATATTGAATGTTATCAACAAATAAAATTTAATTTTTTTATCAATGTTTTATAAATTAAAGAGACAGTAGTTAAAAAAATATGAACAGTGTGTCAATAATTAAATATTGTTAATATAACAATGACAAAATCATTCAATCTATTGTCTTCTAAATTATATTTAGTATATTTTGTACATGATTAATTTATATACTTATTTTTTAGCAGAGCATTTAAAAAAAGCAATGACATACATTTTGTAGGTAAGTCATAGATAAAGTTACATCGCTTTTTTGCATTACAAGTTTGAAAAAAAAAAAATTCTTTATTTGATTATGCCTAGCTAAAATAGAATGGTAAATAAATTTAGCTTTATAATACTCCTACTCATAGTTAGTTACCCAAAGTTGAAATTTGAATTAAATTTCTTTGCTGTTTTATAAATAAGAATAGGTATATTATTGTATAAAAATAAAATCTATGAGGATATTGATTGTGAATCAAATAAAAATTAAGAAAAGCAAAGGACCAGTCAAAAGTGAACATTTTAGGATTTAACGACTTTTTAGGAAAAAATATTTAATTCTTCAAGGTATAATACCTACTCTGTGTATTTCACTGATTTTTGTTACTACCGCCATCCTTGAATTATATTATACCTTGAAGGAAAAACATTTTTCCAACTTTGACACTTATTTTTGACTGATCCTCGCTATCCTCCAGTTCTAAAATTATATAATTTGACAGATATTGATTAAAACTTAAATTAATAATTAAGTGAGCTCTTGTGTTAAAGTCCATTTGTTCTGTTATGGTACAAATGTCTAAAAAATACTTTCCATTACCTTTATTCACCTTATTTTTCCAATCAAGGTCTTCCTCATTTTAGATGTCTCCAGTCACAAAACCTATTATCAAATTTGTAAAAAATAATTGCACCAAATATAAAACTTTGTTGTGGCTTTTTGAAAGATAGCAGTTTAGGGAAAACAAGTTATATTGGCGGTTTCGCTGTTTAAATAATTAAAAATAAATACTTATTATTATGTGTAAGTAAACACTTTTACACTGATGTCTAACACTGCCATAATAATAATAAATATCTATATTTTAACAAGAGAAGATTCAAATAGTTAAAATTTAAATAATATAAAATAGATAAATATTGACAACATTCAATTTTTTCTTGGGAAAAATATTAGATAAAAAATATAGATCAAGCTGTGCACCTGAACTTTTTAAATTGATATAAAGTAATTTATATATATAAAATAAAACAACATTCAAGAAGGGTGTTCAAAGTATAGAAATAAAATAATAATTATTATATACAGATAGAATGGAAAGAGATAAGGGTTTTTCTTTTTCTAGTACTGGTGAAGTGAAGTAAGGTGATCATCCAATTTCTGCCGTTTTACTGGTATGTTGGATGCAGGGGGTTCTTTCTTCAAAACAGCTTTTAAGCCTCCACCTGGAGATGCAACAACATCTTGCAACCACCTCACCTACACAAAAAAGACCAAGGAATTGTCACACAGTGTCTAAAGTAGCACCACAATCTGTACAGAAATCTTCAGACATCAAGGAATTTTTGGTTCTGTGTCTGTCTGTAGCTCAATTTTTGCAAACCAACATATCTTAAAAACTTCTCGTCCTATTTTAATTAAATTTGGGTGGTAGGTCATAATTAGCCCATTGATGGTCCCTTATAAGTTTCAACCGTATGCGCCTATTTGTTTCTCTTCCACATGCTTACAAACATACATTTATTTATACCTATATCATCAATAGTACTCATCTGATTTGGATTGTTTGACAAAAGTAGCCTCCAGATATCCCCAGATTAATTTCAACTGTCTGCGCTATTTAAATATTGTTAAATTGATACTTAAATTCACGTAAAAAATATAAAACAATTTTGACAGTTTTAAAAAATAGACTGCCAATTGGTGTGGCACATAGCTTCCTCGCATCCTATCACATACTTTATTGATTTTATGCTTTTACAAGCCATTATTGTATAATTTGTTTGTTTCCCCCGGTTTTTTAATCTGTCAAAATTGTTTTGATTTATTACATGAATTAAAGTATCAATTTAGCAGAAGTTAAAGAGCGCAGACTGTTCAAATTGATCTGGGGCTATCTGCGGGTTACTTTTGATAGACTATAAAAGTTTCATACAAATCAGATAAGTACTTATGAAGCTGTAGGTGTACATAAATGTATGTTTGTGTGAATGTAGAAGAGAAACAAATGAGTGCAGAAGGTTGAAACTTATATGGGATCAAAAATGGGCTAATCATGATCCACCTCCTTAATTTCATTAAAATCGGACATGTAGTTTTTCGCAAAAATAGAGCGACAGACAGTTACGAAACCAAAAATGATCCCTGATGTCTGAAAAGGATTTCTGTGTTGGAATTTTTGAAATCGGAGACCTGAAATTTTTTCGTACTTCAGAACAATCATGTAGCTTCCTTTGACTTGGGATGCAATTCCAAGTATCTTAGGACGCGAGGAAGCTATGTGCAGGCCCGCCCAAACGAATTCCGGGCCCCTAGGCAAATATTTTGTGAGGGCCCCTTTCGGTCTCAACAATACCCCCCCCCCCCCCCCCGTCAATCCCAAATATGAGTGTTTGCCTTAACCATATCACCTTCTTTTGAGTGTTTTTTTTTACTTTAAATCTATTTACATAAATATACAAGTAGACTGCTGTCGTTAAACATATACAGTCAGTGGAGTAGCTAGACCATTAGGGCCCCCCCGCAAGAAATTGCGTTCAGGATTGGGGGCCCCCCTCGACGTTGGTACAAGGATAGTAATTCTATTTTTTTCTGGATTTGGGGCCCCCCCCCCCCCCCCCGCAATGCGGGCCCATAGTTACGCAACTGTATACAGTGTGTCCCAAGATAGAGTATCCGAAAGGAAAAATTTTGGGTTTTCGAAAGAAAGTAATTCTTTATAAAAACTCCTGCTTATTATTAAACCTCTAATAATGACAAAAATTTCTTGATGTTTGGTACAGGATGTTTGTTTTTTTAAAAAACTTTAAAATATGACCAAGAGCAAACAACCCTTATTTTTGATGGTATCGAAAAATATTATTCATAAAAGTGGTTCATAAAAAACGTATAAATATTAAATAATAATTTATTTTAAGAATTATTAAATCGCTCTTGTTTTGACTCTGAGCTACTTTTCTGAGGGTCATGCATATTCTTCATCAGAAGTCTCTTCGTGACAACGTTTTCTTGTCGTCTTCCTCTTCTCAGAAAACTCTGTTTTTGTTGGCATTTGGCTGGCCAACGCGTTGGCTACAAGTTTAGCTTCTTCAATTATGGAACTAAATTTGTTTCTTTAACTAATAATTTCTTCCATGAATCAATATAAGAAACTTCCTTGCCTACAGTATTCTCACAACTAGAATTAGTGCATTGACAGCGCGGGAAATTGAGTGACACAGATTGGCAGCATATAGTGTAACCTTAAAAAGAGGTTACACTATAAGAAAAGATAAATAAAACGCATTGACATCTAGCGGATTTTAATCGTACTAAGAAGCATTTCTACAAAGATGGCAGCGCTAAAAACAGAAGTTTTGATAACTACCAGCTGTAAAGAAAAAAAAATGTCTGTCCTAGGACATAACATTTTTTTTCTATACAGCTAGGAGTAATGAAAAGATTTTTTAAGTCCACGTAATGAAAAAATGGATTTTAGCTATGTTTTTAGCCTCTAAAGTTACTTTTCACAGCCTACCACGGAAAAAATAATTTTAACACTAAAATGTTCTGCCAATCTTACTTTAAAATAAAAAAAACTACTTTTGTATGTAAATTTAATTATTATTGAACATTTCATGAATATTTATCATAAAAATAACTTCCCGTGCACGGGGAATCAAACCCCTGCACGGGGCTCTCTCCGTCCACGTTTTAAGCTATTTTCTTAGGAACTAGATTTTTCCCGGGAAAACGGCTTATATCGTTAGATTCGTATTTAAATGGACTACATTTTAGAATTTTATAATCAAAATCGTCGGAATCGTTTTTGAGAAATAATTTTTTTTCAAGTTTTTTTCAGAGTTTTTGGAGGGTAGTGGCCACAAATTTGGAGCTACAATTTATATCCCGATTTCGCCTCGGGGTATGATTTTTCTGAAAATGTATGCCAAATTTCGTGAAAATTGGCCAAGTAGTTTCGGCTCCAGGCGTCTAAAAAAAAGTCTGAGTCTAAAAAAACCACCTCAAAACGTGTAAATCCATCAAAATCCCAAATTCGAATTTTCGTGCCATCACAATACTTTCTCTTTATATGAGAAAGTAAAAATGGTAGGCATATCACTTTTTTTTAATGCAATAACTTTTTAAATTTAAGTTATACCAGACCAGAGTACTATATCTTTATTTTTACTATCTTCAATCCTCTGGATAGAGAGAGAGTATGTCGATGGTGTTGCGCCAAAAGGGCCAATCTGCATTTTGTATTTGAATTCTAAAACTTGAAAAGCTATAAAGAAAAATTGATATTTGAATGCCTTATTTATATTTTTATTCATTTAAAATATACTTGGATACCTAGTTAATAAGTCAAAATAACCAAATTTATTTTATAAATTATAAATAAAAAAACAACGTGATATTAGTTGCAGATTGGCCCTTGTGGATTTTTTCAGATTGGCCCTTTTGGCGCAACACCATCAATGTGTTTGAGGATGATTGTTAACCCTTTCGGTACTGAGGTAGAAATCAAAAGTAGGCTTCCACAGACGGGGCCGTATTTTCAGAACGGCCTTCCCCAGCCTGAGTCGTTTCAACCCTCACACAAAACTATCCATTCTTCAACGCTTTCACACTATTTATTTTATATCTCCTACATTTTTTATCATATTAGGATAGTTCTTGTTTTATTACTTTTTTACATTCATCTATAATTATTTTTTTATTTTTAATTAATTTTAGATGTTAATTTAATAATTTTCAATTCTATATATACATAAAAAAAAGTAAAAGTAATGTACATTTTATGAATAACTGGTATTTTTTTATATATAAAAATAACTTTTTTTCATTTCTTTATTATTTTTGACATATTTCATATTATACAATACATTGATAATTTTTCAAACATGACGAAAAAAAAAAAAAAATAATAATAATAATAAGTCCAAGCCTTCTTTCGTATCCAGGCTTTGGACCGGCAACGGCGAAGTTAAACTTTTTTTTAATTATATTTAATTTAATTTTTTTTGTTGAGTTTAAATAAACTTAATATCTAAACCATAGGGGACAAAAAGAAGAAAAAAGAAAAAATATGATTAAACTACTCTTTTTTACATAAATCGTATAAAAAAATTGTATAAAAAGTAAGTTAAGTTTTTAAGAGACAAATATTATTTCGGAGAAAAAAAAAAAAAAAGAAAAAAAGCTTTATAAAAAGGGAAAACGCTCCAAGAATGAACGTAAGAAGGTACAATAGACTTTGACCTTCGCTGACCTCATTTGGCCTTAAAAAAATATTACGCGGGGCCGGTGCAAGTGATATGAGTCACCCGCCCTGCTAGAGTTGCAACCCCTTTCATTTTATTCTATCACTGAGAAATATTAACCCCAGCGACACCTGAGCCTATTATTTACCATTGTACATCATGCTAGTTCCGATAGATGGCGTTAGGAGTCATGTGCGACGTCTAGTAAGGCTTCTATTTGAAAACATACATAAGAAAACCTCAAAACGTCCATAGACGTCTGTAGGCTGTGGAAGGCACTTTTTGATTACGTCCATAGACGTTTACAGTCTAATAAAGGCACTTACTAATTACGTCCATAGACGTCTACAGTGCCGAAAGGGTTAAATTAAAAAGAACAAAATAAAATTTCAAAAAAAAAAAAAAATTAATGAAAGAACATAAAATAACATAAATAGAACAGAATTAATAAAAATTGTATTAAAAAAAAAAAAAAAAAAAAAAAAACATTCATAAAGAACATAATGAAAGAATACATCCGAATAAATAATGAGGTTAGGGAGGTTAATGGGATGGACGAGCTTGCAATAAATGGCTCAAACTAACAATGTCTGGCGTGATGGGGCTGAGTTTTAAACACAAATCATCCTCAAAGCAGGACAGTCTTTTTCTATACTAGGTTTGAGGTATATAAGGGATGAATACACTCCTAACTACCGCAAATATTTATGCAGCACGTACCACTCGACACGATCCCGCGTACCACAGTTTGGGAACCGCTGATCTAAGGAATACTATAAACCAAAAAAGCATGAGAACCATTGATTTAAAAGTAAAGCTATTGACTAAATTTTCTGGTCTATTTTTTAGAGAGAGGGAGAGAGAGAGAATAGAAGTAACAACCACTCCATGCCAACAATTATCTGAGGATACTGAACTCAACCAAGTAAGTTCACTAAATATTAACTTTAATTATTAATTTAACTATTAAAATTAGGTAATGTAATGTAAAATGAATGTTTACCTGAGTGGCAGGCCCAAATCCCTTTTCATTCCTAGCAGCTATTCTGAATATGATGGCAGGTTTGGATGTAGTATCAATATGAGCTGCAGTAAGAGAGCTATTTGGTACAACAGTCTGATTTTGAGCACCGCTATATACTTTGACAAAAGCCAAGTGACTTTTCTGATCAACTGGAGCAGTAGAATTATTCCTAACTGCTAAACATACGGAGTACTCAATAATGTTTCCTGCTGTATTTGAAGGTGGTTCCCAAGAAAGGTGTGCGCCGTCAGCTGATTTAGAGATTTTTATAGAAGAAGGAGCACCTGGATAGCCAGGAAGGCAAGTTTTAAAAGCAGAAACTTCACTCCAAGGCCCTCTTCCACATGAGTTGACAGCACAAACACGAAATTTATATGCTGTACCAGGTTCCAGTTCAATTTTAAAAGCACTAAGGTAATCAGGTAAATTGTCAGAAGTAATAGTGTTGTGATCCTGGTCTTGGGGATATGTTGGGTCATAATACGAATTAACCATGCAAGATGTGCCCCTAAAATAGCCGACATCATACCAAATTGGTTCTTTCTTAGTATCCTCTTTGATATCGTTCTGAGCTTGGTCACAAGTGAGTGCAGCTGTAGCAAGGGTTGCCAAATCATCTGCTTCATTAGCATCTCCTTTATTGCTAGCAAAAACTGCTCTTATTTCTTGTCCAAGAGCATTATCATGATCTAACAAAGGTAACTGATCTGTAGGAGGCAAAGCACAATCAGTTTCCACAGGAAGTTGTTTGTCTTGAGAAGTTGCATCACCATTAGGTAGGATTAACAATGCTGGTTTACTTTCTTCAATAGGCCCATTAGTTAAGTTGTTTCCTAAGTCTTGTGACATTTTCTCACTTTGAGACTGAGGAAGCTCATTCTCAATGGCTTGTTTTGTTGCCTCCTCTAACTCCATCCTCAACTCTGCTGATTCCATTTTAATTTTTATATCAATGTCGTCTTTAAACCCTTCAACAGCAGAGGCAGCCAGTGCAACTATGTCAGGTTGTTGAGGGATGCTTTTTTCGGGGGGTTCAATGGACATGGTATCAGTAAGATCTGGAAGACCTTGGACCATCATAATATGAGGTTCTGGTTCTACTGGTGCAACTTCTTCAGGAATAGCATCTGGTACTTCTTCACTAGGTTCTACCTTAGGTTCAAGAGTTTCCTGAGTCTGTGTAACTTCCTTGATTTCAGCAGGGGGTTCTTCTTTAATATTAGATAAACCTTGTTCTTGAAGAGCTGCTTCAATCCTATTAGCAACATCATCTTCTTCAGCATTAACATCACCTTCAGAAGTTTCTAATGGTTTAATTGATTCGGCTACCTCAGGATGTGCTACCTCTTCCTCTTCTTCATGTTGTTCTTCAGGTTCAACTTTAATACACACTTGCTGATGTAGTTCAGGAACAATGGATTCTGGTTCAGGTTCAGGTTGGTGTTTATCTTTATGTTCAGGTTCAGGAGCAGCTGTCTCCTCATGATGATCTGATACAGCCACTTCCTCTTTGATATCTTTATGACTTTGTTCTAAAGATGCAGCCTCATCTTCCTCCTGACGTTCTTCAGGTTCCACAGCATCGTCATCCAAAGTCTCATCGATAGGAAATTTTTCTTCCTCATCTTCCTCTTCTTCTTCCTCCTCCACTTCATGTTCTCCCTCCGCTTCACCTTCCATATCCTCCTCCTCTTCGTCTACAGTTTCCTCTTCCTCTCCTTCAGCATCACCATCTCCTTCAGCATCACCTTCTCCTTCCATCCCCTCGACTCCATCCATCTCTTCATCCTCTAGGCCATGTTCCTCTTCTTCAACACCCTCTTCTTCTTCATGACCTTCAAAACCTTCAGCTATTTCTTCTTGTTCTTCTTCCTCTTCTTGAATTCCTTGTTCTTCAGGGAACTGGAGCCCTTCTTCATCCATATCAACCTGATTTAATTTACCTACACAGGAAAAATAAATAAATTAAAAATTCAATTTGAATATTGGCAATGTCAACCCTCTGGTGGGGACATCAGTGTGTGAGACCACTTCAGTGCTTTACCTCCAGAAAAATAGCCTTCCTGCTTATTTTTATTTTACTAAAACATTGGCAATATGATAGACAAGTAAGCAACAGAACATTTAAATGTTTTTGAAAAGGTCTGACAGACTGATAGACCTTGTAACCTATTGATTTTGAGCCGATTTTACATATATGCTGTTTAAATGCTTTGATACGATTTATATATAGTCTACAATTCTTGTATTAGTCTGACAGACCAATGTACCAGTTGTATAAATTTTAAATGTTTTAATGAAGACAATAGTTTGTAAATGTGAGAAAATTAAAACAAAGCTTAGTAATTCTAGCATAGCGGTCTGAGAGACTGATGTGCCAGCAAATAGATAACAAATTTAGGCTAAAATGAATTGTACGGTCCCATCGAATTTTGTACTTTGATTTGGACCTCTACCTGTCTATATGCAGCAGGGTGTTTTTCTTCAGAAAATTAGCGGAAAATTCTAGGACAAAAAAAAATACTTTGGCACTTAGATTCTGTAAACAGCGCCGTACAATTCTCTTTAACCCAACTTTATGTTACTAGAGGATTAAACAAATAAGATAATAATAAATAGATAAGTATAATGTACCTTAAGTAAGACAACATAGGAGTTTTTAAAGATGGTGATAGAGCAATATCTGAGGGGCCAACTCATATATTTATAGAAACTCCTTCAGTAGGCCCTAGATTCTCTCAAGGTCCAACACTGCAGAGAGAAAAAAAAATGATACCATATAATATTACCTTATATAATTATTTTATTTTTTAAATAATTTATTTCTCACATTAATTTAAAGTCTTAATGGAATCAAAGCATACCCTCATGGAATCCTAAGTTAAACACGAACATTTTAAATTTATTTCTTGCTGAACACAAAGGAATTTCTAGCAGCACCCTGGTTGAGAAATGGAAGGAGGAATTAAATGCTTTAGTTAAAAGGGGTTAATTACTTCATAAACTTTTTAAAATGGGTTCTCACCCATTGGTTAACCACCCATAGGTAGGTGACCAAGTGAAATAGGTGCCATATGGCAAAGATTTAATTAATTACCCACACTATATTTGTTTACAATTTCTAAGGAATTCTTTTGTCTAAATAAATATTAGACAAAGGGATATTTAGTCCAAAGAACTTTGGCAGCACAAAGGAACCTCACACTTCTGTATAAACAAAAGACGGGAATCAAATCCAGATATCCTGTATTTCAAGCCCATATGATACCAATGAACAGAAAGGGACCCAAGGGAAATTGTTCCTTATGATAGCCTTACTTATTAAGAACAAAGAGCAAAATTGACCCATTAATAATATTATCTATTATTAAAACAGATTATTTCAATAACTTTGATGAGTACAACATCAGTTCACAGATGTTGGCCAAATATTAATGGAGTGATAATATTAAACCTTATTAAAAATAAGCATTTGCTTTTTGCAATAATCTGACCAAATCTGCTCTTCTAACATATTCACTATGAGCAAGTTCTACAAAAACTCAGTATTAACACCTATCTTATGCAACTCTGACAATGAAATAAAATACATAATAACTTATGTAGCTATTTAATAAAATAGATGTAAAAAAAGTATGAGCTAAAAGACAAAGGAAAATTGCTTTTAAACGAAGAAATTATATGAAATCACTGATCGATGTCAAAAAGATTTTCAAAATATAACTTGGTAAAGTTTCAGGTAAATTAATGAAGGTGTAGCAGCAAAACTAAATTTAGTATTAATAAGTAGAATGTCTAAATGAGAAGTAAGACATAATACTACCATTTATTAATAATTGATTAACAGTAAGTAAATAGAAATTAGGAAGAATCAAAATAAAAATTAAGAATAAATACTGATCAATTGTGAACAAAACAGAAGTAGATTAAATATTAAACTAATATGGCAATTACAGCTACCTTACAGAACAGCAAACAAAAAACACTTTAATTTTTTTAAAAATATACATATATATTAATCAATTCAATTTAGAAACTTATTAAGTTTTTGAACAGACGATATTGACAAGTGGGAAATTAGGAAAGCAGAAAACGTAACCTTTCGTGACGCTTTGCAGAGAACGGCTATTCAGAAACAAACAAAATATAAGTTTTTTCCCTTTCGTTAACCACGGAGCAGCCAGATTAATCTATCAAATAAACTCACCCTCGAATTAAACAGGAAAAAGATGAGCCGTTAATTCATCTAAGATACAAACTTATAACCTGAATTTATTTTTATTGATAATATACAAGAAATAGAAAAATCCCTCCAAACTCAAAAAAGCACTAACACGAATTCCCATAAGCACCCGGTGCTCCATACTCACAAGAAACAACATAACCTAGACTCTGCAGTGTTGCTCCACTAAATACAACGAAGTTTAGATCCCCCCCCCCCCCCCCTCACAAAATGTTGTAGTTTAGAGGTCGACCAAGAAGTCATGGATATCTGAGGAGTGCGCTAGTGTCGTTTTTTGGTGTCATGTATAGTCAGTTTTTAATAAAATAGACCATTGTCAAAAAACACAGTGTTGTTCTTTTGTTTTAATAATTTTATTTTTGATAACTTCTATATTTTTTTACATATTTTTTGCAACAGGCAACACTGTACCTGATAAGAAATCACTAATAACATACGATAATATCTTTATATTATTATTTATTGATTATTCATAATAATATTCTTTAAATCTAAATAGATTTTCTTCTTTCTTAATCTATTTAGGTTTGTTCTAACCCCGTTATTTGTAGCATCCTTTGCACTTGCATCATCCCGTGGATTTGTGGATCGAACAAAAATCGTTTAGGAAAGTTGTGACTATAATTCGTACTCTATAAAAACAAACAAAACAGGAAACCTAACAGATTGGAAACCTTCCTGTTGTTATTCGTGAGATTTGACATAACTGCGCATGTCATACAAACTAGAAATGGGTATTGTGTTTAGCACCCGACTGTACTGACTTCGGCAATACTCGGAAGTTCCGATTTTAAACGAAGTTAAGCTTTCCGTTTCTCCCGTGTTCATGACTTCTTGGTCGACCTCTAGTAGTTTTTAGTTTTAGTTTCAGTCTAAATACCGGCTAATTACCTATTAATTTACCAAATATTTATTTGAGAAAATGAATTTTATCACGATTAAAATTTTCCTCTTTAAAAGGTGAGATAGGATTCATTTCTGGTTTGTTACTTTATGGTTATATCTTCGAAAGAACCAAATTTGGATTCAATATTCCTTCCTAATTTCAATTAATTTTTCGCCTACATTTCTATTGTAACTGAGACTAATGGTGGACTCCTAGCCCTATAGAGATGAGAGCTCTATCAAGTTGAGGGTATGGTGGACAATATTATAAAATATTCCCCACAGTAGTTTATGGCTATAGAGATGATTAGTAATGACGTCACAAGATGGCGTAAGCTTTCGATAATTTATTCGATTCGGTTTGTTATGTTCCTTTTCCTTATCACCTGTTATCAATCCCATGTAAAATGAATGGGAGAATTTTCTCAACTTTTTAAATAATTAATTATTAAATTATTATTAATTTATAAGACTTTTCAACCTTTGAACGTTATTATACTAAGTCAATTTTAACAATATAAGATAAGAAAACATTAAAAATTGCCGTTCTAGAGGTTTAAAAAAGTATTATTGTGAGTGTGTTTTATTGTGGTGATACCGTCCGGGTCCGTTCTTATTTATTGTTTATTTTTTAAATCGTTTTTCTATTTTAGTTTGTATATTATGTCTTCCACCTTCTCGAGTGTTATGAAAATTTCATCTATACTTCATTTTTTTCGGAGGAAAAAGCTATTCTTCGTAAAAGTATGTCAGAGTACTTAAGTAATATTAAATTAATGTATTAAATTAGTTTTTTAATCAAAATTTAAAACAAGTATACATGCGAGGCACTCATATCTTATATTATTATACTCGTTAATATAGATAACAAAAAATACACAAATAATAATAGTAATAACAGTCTGCTCATTGTCTCGTCATCAACGTCTTTTTCCTATGATGGTCAGTGATCTATTAATCTATTGTATAGTATATAATTATGTTCCAACATCGGTTAAATATAATGCACATTGTAAGTAACCAGGAACAAACTATTATTAGCAAATAATCTTTTATTACCTAGCAGATTAAGTATCACTATCTTTCTACAAGTCCTGTACCCTGAGTATACTTCATTGAGTTTCAAAACTTGAGAAAAATTTATTTTCGGACACACAATATGAACACGAACACACCCTGTGAATTTTTATGGCAACAGGAAATACAAAAAATCAAGTATAAAGATTATTAACTCAAATAGCTTTTTCGATGTTATGACCCTTCACACAAATACTCATTTTAAATAACTGAAACGAAAGTTTTTAATGTTTTCTTTGTTACACTCGTTAAAAAAGACTTGGTAAAACAATGTTCAAAGGGTGAAAACTCTTATAAATCAATAATAATTTAATAATTAATTATTTAAAAAGTTGAGAAAATTCTCCCATTCATTTTACATGGGTTTGATAAGAGGTGATAAGAGAAAGGAACATAACAAACACTGAGTTAAATTTTCGAAAGCTGTTGTGACGTCACACTAATCATCTCTATATGCTGCCGTCTAGGGACAAAGAAGGGGCGGGGCAGATTTAAGTATTCGTGAAATTCAAAAGTTTATTTTTCAAACACTCAACAGTTTATTCAATTTTATTTAAATATATAAATTTGTTTTTGTATGTAAGTAACACAATTTACCATGTTAAAATAGCTAGGAGCAATATGAACAATAAAAAAATCCCGTCAAGTACTTGCCAGCAAGTTACTAAAAGGGTTTCTTCGGTCATAAGAATTCATAAATACATTATTATTTTCTTTTTAAAACGAAAATATGTATAAAAATTTCACGTTGAAGAAGCAAGGTGTGCATATATTGTCCTTCAATATCTTCGGTAAGCACTTATTTTGTTCTTTTAGGGGTAAAATGCCGCCATTTTGAAGACACGTATATTTTTGTGAACCAAATTTCATTACCTCTAAAATGATACCTAACTTCAAATTTTCAAATAATAAAAATTTAGGGGCTCTATAGTTACGCCACCTAAAATTTCTAAAATTTGACATTTTTATATCAACTCCCGAAAATATCATTGGACCACAGAGATGCATATTTTTGCCTTATATTTAGGACCTGTCCTTTTTTTTTTGAGTTGTGTTAATTCTTTCGGGGATAAAATGGCCGCCATTTTGGAAACACGATATATTTTTGTGAACCAAATTTCTATACCTTTAAAATAATATCCAACTTAAAATTATTTTCAAATAAAAAAAATTTAGGGGCTCCGGAGTTACGGCCCCTCTAAAATTTGACTCTTTTTCTATCAACTCCCGGAAATATTATTGGACTACAGAGATGCATATTTTTGTATTTTTGCCTTATATTTAGGACCTGTCCTAATGGGGTAGCGGGGGAGGGGACATTTTTTTTTAGTTGTGTTAATTTTTTCGGGGTTAAAATGGCCGCCATTTTGGAAACACGATATATTTTTGTGAACCAAATTTCAATACCTTTAAAATGATACCAACTTCAAATTTTCAAATATTAAAAATTTTGGGGCTCCGTAATTAGGGCCCCCTATAATTTGATTTTTTTTATATCAACTCCTGGAAATATGATTGGACCAAATATTTTTGTATTTGGTATTTTTAGGACCTATCCTAATGGGATAGTGCAGGGTACATTTTGTGTTTTGTTTTGTTTTTTTGGGGTTAAAATGACCGCCATTTTAGAAACGCGATATATATTTGTGATCTACATTTCAATACCTTTGAAATGATACCCAACTTAAAAATTACAAATAATATAAAATATTGCGATCGAACCGCATTTGATCGCAGAAATTTTGAGTGTATTAGTCCGAAATAGTTTTTCTGTTTTTGGGCAAAAAAGTTTAACTTGTATACAAAATTTCAAATCTCTAGCTCTAGTAGGTCGGGAGATATAGTCCAAGATGCGACGGACGAGCCACCAAAAGCTTAAGGGTTTCTAGGATGACCTTGAAACCTAATTAGAGAAACTTACATAAAAAAGTAATAATTATTACTAAGCATATTTGATCACCCTATATTTTAAATTATAAAACTAAAAGAAATAAAACAACTACAACTTTAAATACACATTACAAACGTCTTGCATAAGATAAATAATTTTCAGTTAATATTTATTACCTTTTGAATTCTTATAACTATTGGCTGAGATGCTGGACTGAAAGCAAATAAGATTACTAAAATATATATTTATCTTTATCTCTGAGATATTCATACATATTCCAGACCAGTGTTCTTCAACCCGTGGTCCAGAAATTTCCTTCCGGTCCACGGAAAAGTTTGATCGTATAATGTAGATACACTTCATCTGTTCATGATTTTATAGCACTTTTTTTGTCAGGGCAGAGCTAACTTCTGTCCGAGTCATGATTTAAATATTTACTAGCCCCAATAATACGCCTCTCGTTGCTATTTTTCATACTACATACTTCAGATGATGTTTCCAGATTTCAACGTGCGTTTTAGATTCTCTAAGGCACTGTTAATACTATCCTACTATAAATCCTACACTAATAAATACTATCCTAGAGTAATGCGAATGTGGAGGTTTAGAGGCAGCTCGGCTTCCAAATGCATGAATATCCATCTTTGAGTTATAAAGCTATCAAATTATTAGAAATTATTTTGACTTAATTTGTGCGAAAAGACTTTTTCAGCCATGTCAATAATAAAAACCAAACAGAGAAATCGGTTACATGTTAATGCAGCGCTTCGTCTCTCAGAAACAACTCTGCAGCCCCATATATAAAATTTTCTAACAAAGAAGCAGCAGCAGATGTTGCACTAAAAAATTGTGACTGTATAACATAAAATAATAAATACTATAATTTTTTTTTTAATTACATTTTTATATATTATAATATATGCTAACTATATATGAAAATATGTTACTAATAGTTAATAATTTTTTCTTTGGTCCAGTAAAACAGTAGGACATTTTTTTTAACCTTTTTAATAGTTTATGTTTATTGGCCTTTTAATTAACTGTTTATGTTTTTAACCTGTTTAATAGTTTATGTATATTAACAGTTAATGTTTTCGATCTTTTTAATAATTTATGTTTATATTTAATTGTAAAAAAGAATTGTAAGAAAAAGTACAGTTGTAAATAATTGTAAAGTAGTAAATATGTAAGAAAGTAAAATTGTAAAGAAAAAAACCAAAAAAAAATTAATACAATCTTCTAAAAACAATAAATACCTTAAATACCTAATATAATAAAATAATATCTGTCTTGGTTTTTATTTATGTTTTAGCTTTCAGCTGGTCTGCAAAATATTTATCTTATTTTCACCAGTCCGCTGGTGCCAAAAGGTTGAAGAACACTGCTCCAGACCATTAAACATTTATGGAAGTTATGTTCATTTCAGCTGGTAAACATTAATTGTAGACAACTCACCTATTTAGACATTTTTTTTTTTTTTTTATGTAATCAAGGTTATAGTCCACAGGCCACCATAAGAAGTAAGTCGCTGATTGATAAAGTTTTCTTACCTTATGGAATCGCTTATTTATGCCGTGTTCACCGATGAATTGGGTATATGGCAACTGGGCGCTGGGCCATTTCTTTTTTGTTGACATGCCAAACTAGCCCTTCTGCGGAAACATTGAAAAGAGATAGATAAAGTTTTGATTTTCACAGGATCGTTTAATTAAATTATTTCAAAAACAGTGGTACACATGGCCACCGGTAAGAGTGGGGCGTTTGGGGTGTCCACCGCCCCAAACATATCGCTCTGCGGAGACGTTGAAAAGAAAACGGCCCACTCGTATCGGTGGCCACCTTTACCACTGTTTTTGAAATAATTTAATTAAACGATCCTGTGAAAATCAAAACTTTATCTATCTCTTTTCAATGTTCCCGCAGAAGGGCAAGTTTGGCATGTCAACAAAAAAGAAATGGCCCAGCGCCCAGTTGCCATATACCCAATTCATCGGTGGACACGGCATAAATAAGCGATTCCATAACGTAAGAAAACTTTATCAATCAGCGACTCACTTCTTATGGTGGCCTGGGGACTATTAAGAATCAACTGAAAGTGTATTTTGAAAATCCTTCCACTGTTAAGAATCAGTTCAAGTAACCTTGGTGAGGCCTCATCTAGAATCTATATATTTCAGCTGGATTTGTATAAAAATCTTATATTTTTATCTTCTGAATGACAATACCTTGAAAAAAAATTGAGAACTCACATATTTGTGTATATAATTTTATTTTTAGAACGAGACTGTCTACCAAATTCTATTAAATTGTCCTAAACTGAATTATCAAAGTAAGAAAGAGATATGGCCAGTTGCTACCAACACCCTGGACTATAGAAGCTCTAACCTCTTAAGTACTTGGAGTACCTCCAGGGGACTCTAAAGATGATTCATCCTGGACAGGGACTGTGGTCTGCAGCTAGGATAAGGAAATGTTTTTAAAGTAAGTAGATCAACAATTTGAAATGCAATTATATACACAGTGGAAACTTGATACTACGTTTCCTGATATAACATTTTTTATTTTAAGTCCCATAATTTGTAGATCAAAAACAACTGCCGCTATCAATTTCAAGTAATCACCACTAATTTCTTTTATCACTTCTAAGCAGTAGATTTGCTCTTTTTCTTTAGTCTTAAATCTCTTTGATCCTGCTGAATCTAAATGAAAAAAAAAAACTCTTGCCCAAGACTTTTGTCCAATGACAAAAGTCATTGGACGTCTTGTTTTGTTTTGTCATTGTAAGAGTACACTTACACTTAATGTATAAATATGTTCATTATGTATTTACATGTTCTTTTATAATACTATTTATTTTTATATACATATTTAACGACAATAGTTTTCAATACATTTCATTTTTATAAAAGTGACACTGTAAAATTGGGTTTATACATTGGCTGTGTGTAAAAATAGGCACTCTTTTTCTTTGTTACCCATCTTTTTTATTTTGAAATTATATAATATACAAAAATGTGATATTCCTTTGTCTTAAAGTAAATTCGAAACGTTGTCTCAATAACTATTGACTTTGATACCCATCCTACTTTACAGCATTTTGGATATCATCTTATGGGGGCGCCTCATTTACTTTGTTACCCACCACTTACTATCTTTTCTGGTGGGTAACAAAGTAAAAGAGTACCCAAAATATGTTATAAATAAGCTTAATAATAGGCAGAGGAAAAAGATAACGGCCGAATAACGAGAGCAAAATTTGGTGTATAAGGTAGAAAAGGATTCAGGCTAGGGTGGAACAATCCAGTTTAGTGACACAAGCTAGTGCAATAGCCTTAAAATATGTCACTCAGTACTTAAAGGGCTTTAGAGAGCAACTCTTTTGATATAACGTTTTGAACATTTTTTTTTTCTATCGAGGTTCCACTGTAATTAGTTATTATTTATTATATTTTTTTCAATTCATACATCTGCAACTAAATAATTATAAAATCTTTTTTATCTTGTGACTAGATACAATAGATCGTATTTTACTAAATGTACATTTTACACTAGTACTCTGATCCTAGTCATTCTATAGACTATTTCCACAATTTTATATTTCTGATAAATATTAGTACATATTCAGAGATAAGTAAATTTAAAAAATAATTTACTCATGAAAATGTTCACAGAAACAAGATACCGGCTCTGAAATCATGGTTGCTTTTCACTTTTCCTACAAACAAATATTTTTTAATAACTATAGATGGTTATATATTGATATAATTATTGTTTCAAGGTTAAAATAAATACTTTGAAGTGGTTCATTTCAGTCTAAAAATGCCTTATTTTCAAAGATCATACTCAAAGATAATTAATTAATATATTCAAAAATTGTAAATTTTATATACAATATATTTAACATTATTTATCACACATGTTATTTCTTGATAAATCTATCCATCTAACTATGTACCTGTAGCAGGCATTATTATTTTTTTTATTTTCTGCAGTAAAATTTAAATAGTAAATTTGTTGATTATTAGATATTATCATAAATAATAAATTTGCTCCCTTTACTTACAAGGCACCAGCTGCAAATTTTTTTTTCAGGTCATTTTTAAAGTCTATATTTTATTAAGAGAAAATGCAAAGACAGTATGGATAAACCAAACAAATACTTTGACTGCACTTAAAAATATTATAAAACATCTCTACTGTACACATGACGGTCTGCAGTGTATTTGTAACTATAATAATTAACATTTATTATATTTACTTTTTAAACTATACTGTTAAAAATGCCCTCAAAAAAATGGTTGGTTATTCTTTATTATATGAATATATGTTGAATTATTTTATGTACTGTGAATAATGGGTTAAAAAGTAATGTTGGCAGAGACACATCTTAGGATCAAATCAATGTATATTTTAGTTGCAGAGTTTGATCAATAAACAGTTATACAAAGAAATGATGTTCCTTTGTCTAATAGTTCTTTAGACACAGGAATGACACCTCTCCTGTGAATGAAAGGGACAATATTCATTACTGTTTGATATTACAATAGTATCAGTGAAGAGGCTGAGGCAGCATCAATATTACTTTTACAAAAGGATCGTATGAACATATAAATCTGTGGCTATATGAAGCTTGCCTATATAATCTGAATTAGATTGGCCAATCTGAGCTGTCAGAGTAAATACTAATCGTAGCCCTAGTACTTATAGTAGGACTAAGTTCCAACATTATATAGATATAAGTTATTGTCTTATATTAATTCTAAGGAACACCTGATGGGAAAGATTTATCATGCTCAAATGAGCATTTACCAAAATAGTACACTGTAGTTCAACCAAAAAGCTTAAGTTTTCTATTATTCTATAAATGATTTAATATACTAGTTTAGTCATTTCACACAGTATAGATAACTAATATCTAAGAGGAGCACTTTTCTTTTGGATGTCTTAGGAAGAGGACTTTGTTGTACATTTTAAGTAGAGAATATTTTACATTAGAAATTAAAAGTGAAACTTATTAAAGAATTATACAGAGTTTCTGATTTTCATCTACAATTGGTTGGCCGGATTTTGCTTCTCGTGATCTCGCTGTTAGGTAAGAACCAGCCTCTCTCTTCTGAAACCAGTCAGGAAGAGGTGTGTTCCATGCAGCAGGGGGTTCAGCTCTTTTCTCCCACACGTCGTTAGCTTTGTGTTTGGCCATCCTCTCAGCTTTGCGGTGGGTCTCGCTCTCCACAACGTTCCTTAGCGCACTAACATCACCACCTTTATTCCATTTCTCGCAATTATTTTCGTCGTGTTTCCACTGGGAACAGTCTACAGTCGAACCGAACACGAAATACTGATGGATACGTCCTCTAAAGCTCGTACAATCACTGTATTCCTCCTGATAAATACTGCACGGTCTCACCATCCACGAATACTTGTTTATGAACTCTTCTGAATCCATGGTTGTCAAATGCAATTTAAATTCAAATGATGTATCATGGAGATATATGAAAATAAATAAACTAAGCTCTTACCAAAATCATAAATTTAAAACTGTTAAACCACATTGCCTCCTACACATACACATCAAATAATTATCAATATCGGTATCGATACTGAAAGATAAGAATATTTCAGCTTTTTTTTTTACTAGCTACCAGCTGGCAGCTACTAAAAATAGAGATGAACCCAGGTTTAATCGCTTTAGGAATAACCCAAGTTGCGGGGTTAACCTAACCTACCAAAGAACTCTGTGACTTGTGATTGCTTACTACCCTTTCGTTTCTTGTCTAAGTTAGTGAATTATAGAGAAATCCGTGTGTCCCAGTGTCCCTTCCTTATTACAGAAAGTAATCTCGCCAACATTATCCAAGTTCGGCTTTTAATTGCTTTTAAATTTGAATAAGAACTGCTTTGGTATTAATATTGGGTATACATTTTTTTTACATCCATAAAAATCTAATTCGAAAAGCCCTTTAGGTTTCGTTCAACAGTTTATTGAAGTGAAACTTCTTTGGCGGCGGTAGAGTGAATTTTTTCATATAGTGAAATCGTGTAACGAAGTTTGCGATTCGAGACTCGTCCAAGTGTAACATTTTTACAGATTAATTGTACTATATCTATTTAAAGACCAGCAAATCAAAACAAAAATTTATTTTTATTCGCCTTACACATATTTTTTTTTTTTTTTTTTTTTTTTTTTTTGCTTAATTTTCATTTGCAATTGTTATTTATTCACTACATGAGTTTTTTTTAAAAATAACCTCAAACCCATAACCGATTTGCCGGATTAAAATTTTTAAAAAATGGTTAAGAAAAGTAAATAAAATAAACAGGGTCCGTAGGCCACACTATATTATAGTGTTTAACTGTAAAGTGTATAAACAGTGTTTTTTTTAAATGCTAAAAAGCTTACTTTGAACTACCTATTCTAAGGGTCTGATATTATCAAAACACACTCTGATAAAGTATTTTTTTGCCACTCACTGAACCGGACTACAACCATATAAATACATCGAAAAGACCACAATTATAAAAAACGTATTTTTCAATAAAAAATAGAATAACATTTTTTTCGAAATTTCCAAAAAGTGGTATCTTTACTTTTAGTCGAAGAATGTTCAGGAATTTTTTCAGATTTTTTGCACTTCACATAAGCGAGATAGAGGGGGGGGGGGGGACACATTTCACACTCACTTCAAACTTGCCTACGCTCGCCCTATCAAAGTTATATCCAAAGAATTATATATTTTTGTTATCAGCTCGACGTACCCTTTCATATATTATACCCCTCACGGCGTCGAAAAAAAAAAATTTAACCCTTAAGGTTTTTTACCCTAATTTTTTTGAATAATATTTTTTTTAAGTCGCTATATTTTTAAAATATGTGGGTAGGTACAAGACACATACATGCCAAATTTCAAAGTGATCGGACGAAAGGTGTAGCCGTGAGAGCACGCGACAGGACGGACGGATAGACACACGCAGGACAATATAAGGGTCCTTGGTTTTGCCTACGGACTAATAAAAAGACTTACTTATACCCTACACGTGATTAATTATTTATGCATTTATATTTATTTCTGACTGATATTTATTTCTGTAGGTATTAATAAAATTAAAAAAAAAAATATATATATATTTTTATTATATAATACATGATGAGCTCAGATGTGCATTGGCAATTTGGTTCATCAAAATGAGCACATGCTAGGTTCGTGCTCAGTGTGGACGTGGACGGGGGTAGACAAGTAGGGTCGGGCCGAACAAATATAAGCCAATTCCTCCTGTTTCTGATAAAGATGTATTTATATTATTTAGAGACCTATCTTTAACAAATATTGTTCTGTTTCGGACATCGGAGGTCCGAGCCCGCGCCCTGTGGCTCATTGCTCATGCGGGGCATGGTCGTGTGCCCCCCTCTCCTCGTGCCGAATTGCAACGCATGCTCATTCGGGGCGATTGCTCAATTGTATTCGCAACTTTAAACACATAAACATAGATTGGCTGAGGCTGAACTGAAGGAGATGATACGGTTGAGAATCGCTTGGAGGCGCAATTTTGCTTGATTTATACTATTTAGAGATTATATCTCTTTATCAAAGAGTGCATATTTGTATGATATAAAAATCTAAGACATTTTATATGTATGATTTGTCCATAGGAGAGTTGATATCCCTTTGTAAAAAAAACATACTTTGGAGTGAGGCCCCACAATCTTTTCTAATCCACCTCGTATTCTTCTTTTAACAATATTTTTTTTTTTATTGAAAACATTCGACATTGTAATGAACTATAAACTGCACGTTGAGACAAACCGTTTTCATAAAATCAACAGTGTTGTTTTGGCGGTAAATTAATTTGAATTGAAATTATAAATAGCATGAAAAAGGATAATTTTCCTTATAGCTCTCAGTCAAATTGCGTAATGCCTTCATAAACATTCAAACAAAAGAGTTTTTGTCTTATCATGTACTTGACATTGTAAAGCATTTACTTAACAATGATTTATTTTTTTATTTTTTCCTCCACCGCTAATCCTAACAATAATCGAATCAAGCTTAATTTTGCGACTGGTGCAATACAAATGTTTCGCAAAATACCAAGCGAGAGTTCTTTAAGCTATCCTGCTGTAGATATATATTTATTTCTATAACCGACGAGATTTGTTTCTAGTCTAGAGTCTAGTTAATTGTTTCTTATACTCTATCTGCTATTGACCATGTTTCATTTTTAATGTGTGCTCTTTTTACTTTCTCATATAAAGAGAAAGTATTGTGATGGCGCGAAAATTCGATTTTGAGATTTTGATGGATTTACACGTTTTGAGGTCCCCTGAGTCCAAAAAAGTGGTTTTTAAAAAATGTCTGTCTGTCGTCTGTCGTCTGTGCAGACGCCTGGAGCCTAAACTACTGGACCGATTTTGACGAAATATGGCATACATGTTTAGAAAAATTATACCCCGAGGCGAAATCGAGAAAAGAATTTTAGCTCTAAATTTGGAGGGCGCTACCCCCCAAAAACACTGAAAAAACATGAAAAAAAAATAATTTCTCAAAAACGGTTCCGACGATTTTGATTAAAAAATTCTAAATTGTAGTCCATTTGAATACGAATCCAACGATATAAGCCGTTTTCCAGGGAAAAATCTAGTTCCTGAGAAATTAACTTAAAACGCGGACGGAGAGAGCCCGGATTCGATTCCCCGCCCAGGAGAAGTTATTTTTATGATAAATTTTGATGAAATGTTCAATAATATTTAAATGTACATTTGAAAACTAATAAATGGAAACACTGGGCTAAGTAATTATAAACTCGTAGTATATGAGAAAGTTTGTCTGAGTTGTCTCGGACCCATTTTTTCACCTTATATTACTTCTCTCCATTCTCCACCATTTCCTTTTAAATATTGATCAGGTATAGTTACCTTAACTATATCTATCACATGTGGCTTCATAGAATGTCTGTCTTCAGTCCACTTAGAAGTTTTTATTTCTCTTTAAGATTTTTCAGTAAGGTTTTCTACATTTTCAACTTCGAAACATTGTTATTAATCTATATTATTTTCTTCGTCAATCTTTTATTTATTGATTATTTAGGGTTTACTTTCTCTCTGAACTTTTTTCATAATAGTATTTTTTTTTTTATACATTTTGCATCCTTAGTGGTCTCGACTCCACTTTTCTCTGATTATAGACATTATAAGCTTTTGAACAAACGAATATACCTTCTGGACTAGATAGATGCAAATTTATCTTTATTAGGAGCATTATCTAAAGGGAAAATTTTTGTACCGAATAATTTTAAATCCCCAAGTAATGAGGGACGACCAACCCACATCTAGCTGGGATATTTCTGGAACTTTTTTCACTTACGGCAATTGCGTAGCCAAGTTTATGAAATGGGAACCAACCTTAGGGTGGGTAACAAAGTAAATTAGGTCTGATGTGGCAAGATTTTACTTTGTTACCCACCGTTTGTTTACATTTTTGTGTTTGAAATTTTTTTCAAATCAAATTGACAATCTTAACGAGGACGAGGAATGTTCAAATATTCCTTTGGGACTAAGGAATATCACACTTCTGTAAATAAAAATGACAATACCCGTTAGCCTAACCATCTAGTAAGGAAAAGTAACCTTAAATCCAATAAATCTTGAACAAAAGAATAGTTCACTTAGATTTAATAATAAATAAAAAATAAATAAATAATTTGGGTGGGTAACAAAGTAAAAGAGTGCCAATGAAGGAAGTAAAGTTGAATTTATGAGCACCTTGTTTTACTTATACTAAAGTTCTATTAGTTCTCACGGCTGCTCTTCTGTGCGGGAGTATGAAGGTGAAGGTGGAATTTAAGTTGAGGTTGAGGTTGAGATATCCTTCTTCTAATTCCACCTTCTTCGAAATGTTCATCGATGAATGATGCTAATTATTTTGACCCACCATTGACGTCAAGCGCGCATTGGCCTGTAAACATGGCAATGTCGTATCTCTTGTTGGAAATTAAGTTCTGCTCATTTTTTCTTGTACACGTGCATCTAATTCTCTCTTTGGATTGAACTCAGTGCCACATATTATGACATGACCAATCGTCGTTGCGTATCTCACTACGCAAGAATACTGCACGTTAAATAAAACGTATATAACCATTTACTTCAATTTCAATTAAACACACAGAGAGAGAGAGATAGATGTGTAACAATATAACTGATAGATCCAACAAAAACAAACTCCCACTAATACAAACTCAATATAAGAGTTGTTGATATGAGAGAAAGGAATAACATCAATCCAATAATATTATATTTCGCTACTTAGTCATTTTTTAGTTTCTTACGTGTGTTCTATCTTGGAGAGCATCGCGTTAATTTGCACTGAAGGCGATGATGCCTACGTATAATTGATGCAATAGTAAGCTGGCACGACATAAGTGTTTACTTCTGATCTCTTCATTACCATTTTCGTTTTACTCAGTCTTATAAATTTCTATGTTTAAGTTGATTATTTCTTGCATCTCTAATCCATATATTGCGCGCTTAGATGAATAAAGAAGGGCATTATTTGCATATGTCGATATTGTGTCACGCGTCATTTAAAGTGACAGAAGAAATATTTAAATGTCTAATGGTGAGCTAGAAGAAGATATAATGATAGTAAAAGATAATAGGAGGGAAGAGCATATTATAGGAACACCAGAAGAGAGAACTGTTCATGTGCTGCTTCCCTTGTTGCAGATTTTGTTATCACGTGTGCCTCGGCGTCATCGCGGTATGTAAATACATTATACTCGTAAAGATGGGAACTGTGTCGTTTTTTGGACGCCTTCAGGCATAGGGCATAATACTGATTCATCATAATATACCTTTTCACCGGCAAAGAGCGTTAATTGTGTACTTAAATAGTCACTGATAATGCTCAGTTTTGACAAAAGCTCTGTTGTAGTGAAATATATATTTCATATCCGAAACTCAGAAGTTCTTATTACTAGTTAAATGAATTAAACTAAATTATATTGTCACATTTTATATTTTCACAAATAATGTGGTGTTCCTTTCTCCCAAAGTTCTTTTCACTACATATCCGCCCTTTGACTTAGTTATTCAGACAAATGAATACTTTATAAGTGGAAAATAAATGTAGGGTGGTTAATCAAGTAAAACATTGCCCCATGGCCCTTGATCATTATGCGTAATATTATTGTAGAGGTCCTAAGAGGGAAGACAATCTTTATAATGTTAAAATGGGTTACCTTAATATTATTATAATTATAGTTACAACGGAAATGTTTTTATTAGTGAGCAGCTTCAATCATGCAACGTTTTGTGCATGATTTTTTAATAGTTTAAGTCCATGTACTTTCAGTTTTTTATTTTTTACTTTGTTCTTAATGTTATATTACAATTATTTAGTTATCCAAATCTCCACTTTAATAGCTTTTATAACAGTAAAAGGGGCAAATTTATAAATATAATTATTATCTATGTACCTAAAGAATATTTATGAAATTAGATACATATTATATACTAGCTGCGGTCTCGGCCGTCTAGCTGCCTAAAAGCTGGTACTTGTATAGGATCTGATACATGATATTATATGCAGTGTGACTCCTCCCCGTGGATCACATCTAATTTGCTATAATCCCTAATTAGTCATTTATTCGGTCAACTGGAGAAGCATTTTTAGAAGTGAAATTTCAGCAAAAACGGTATTTGCCTTCTGTATCCCTTTCCCGGTGTCTTATATCACTTCCCTGGGTTGTAATTTAAATTTTCTTTTACTAATATGCTTATATCCTAAAGATATCTCTTTACTAAGTATTAATTTCAGAAAAACAGTGTGGCTTAGTTCTCTTTTTTTATTTCCACCCTTGTAGTTTGTAGATCAAATTTAAAATAACAAAAATCAATCTAAAGAATAAATTAATTACAAATTTTAAAGAAATTGTTGTAAATGTAGTGAGAGGGACTTATTTGGCCACCATCTTAAATCAAATGGCCGATTCGAAAATCTTTTCACAAAAGTTGTTGTTTTTATCATAAATGGAAATTATCTTCTATGTTTCAAGGTTCTAGTGCAAATGGTTTGGGAGGTATCGCCACGTCGAATTGTGCATAAAAATTGCCGCCATGTTGAATCTATAGATGGTGGATCGAAAACATATTTCATATCAAGCACCTAGGGGGTAAAATAATGCTCCATGCAAAGTTTCAGCTCTCTAGCTATTACTGTTCTATAGAGATACTGTGATTGGTATAAATGGCCGCCATATTGAATCAAGATAGTCGATCATAAAAGTAAAAATGGAAGCTAATTATCAAATTTCAAAGTTCTTGTCCAATTGGTTCTGGAGATAGTAATGGATGAATGAGTGGTATTTGGCTTTTATTTATATATTTATTTATTTAAATTTTCGGGTGTTGAACGACATGGTTAAATACACCCTTAACAAACTTTAATATTTTACATTAGATATTAGTTAATCGATATTGACATATTAACATTATTGTCTGAAATAGAATTACAAATTAGTTGATGCTTAACATTTGGTTGAAAAAAGGAAAAATCTAGTTATTTAAATTTCATTGAATAAGTCAGCTTCTTTTAAATATAGAGTAAGTTTAGTTTAGTTTAGAAATAACAGTCGAATTGTTTCCTAGCAAGTCAGGTAAAGTGTCAGGTAAGCTGTACGTGTGTCTTAGTTGTTCTAGCTGTGGACAGTCTGTTAGTAGATGAGCTACAGTCAGAATGTCATTACATAGTCTGCACCTAGGTCTGTCTCGGTCTCTAGTAAATAGATAACTGTGAGTTAGTCTTGTATGTCCTATTCTTAACCTGCATAGTACAGTTTCTTCATGTCTGTCTTTTCTGTAGCAAGAGTTCCAGTCGGCGATATGTGGTTTAATATGTCTCAGTTTGTTGTCAGTCAAGTTTGTCCATGAAGTTTGCCATTTCTCTCTAATTTTTGAAGTAAAAGGATTATTAAAGTCTCTGGGTGTAATTTCAGCTTCAGTAGGTTCTCCGTATGTAGATATACTAGAAACTCAAATGGGATTCACACATCCATGGGAAGGAAGACGTTCTACTCAACCCAGAAGGCAATAGTTTCTTATAATCTTGCAATTCTAATTCAATTATTATTTATTAATAATAAAATTAGATAATTATCTAATCATATTAACCTAATCAGTTTGTATTTTTTATTTTGTTTTAGGCTCTCTGTATAGTAGTAGTGGCAATATCATGGAAAATGAATGAAGAATTAGAAGATGATGGACCCATATTCTCTGATGAAATTAATAGATCCAATACATATGTGTTCTATTCGACTCTGATAGTGTTTATCGTGTGTTTTGCCGTCTTTGTATTTGCAGTAGTTAATATATTCTTCCCATTTCATAAACTTGGCTACGCAATTGCCGTAAGTGAAATTTTGATTTGTTTTAACAAGATAAAGCTTGCTTCTGAGCCGAAGGTAATGTAAGCATTGTGACAATAATTCTAAAGAGCGACCTGGACAGAAATCCGTTTCAGACATAAGGGAACATTTTTGATTCTGTTAATCAACATTTTTATGAATATCTTACAAAAAAACAACTAATATCTTACAAACACTATATCTGAATGAAATTTGTGTTGTAGGTGTAGGTCAAAATTAGCCCATAGTTGGTCTCATCTTAATTTCAACCTTTTACGCCTATTTCTTCCTACAGCATATTTTACAGTATTTCAAGAAGGGCAATAACTAGAGAGTTGATATTTTACCTAGAGGTTCCCCTTTTCCCCTAGGTAATTGCAGAGAAATTGTTTTACGATACGCCATCTTGATTGAAGATGGTGGCCATTTATGAAAAATTTGTCTGGAACCAGTTTCACTGGAACATTGCAAATTTTAGGTAGGATCCTCTTTGTTTCTAGGTTTTTATGAATAATATTTTTTCAATTCGCCATCTTAAATCAATACGACAGCTATTTATATTCAAATTTAGACATGACGATATCTCCGGAACCAATCGCACTAGAAGCTTGAAATTTTTAACTTAGCTTCCTTTTATAACAACTTTTGAGCAAGGTTTTCTAATCAGCCATTTTGTTTTAAGTTACGGCCGTATACTTATTTAAACCATAAACCAAGTCTCACTAGCTAATTATCACCAGTTTTATGAAATGTTATAATTAAATCTATGTAGTGTGATAATTGTTAAATTAATATGGCTGTCTGTTAATAGGGATTTCCTTTGTATCTGTATTCTTAAGAGCGGAAATAGGGTTAAAGTAAATAAAGAGAAGGAATTGAGCTCAGATGAACCTTCTGAAATTTGGAAGTAGGCTACTGTACAAGACTTCTCTTTAAGATGTAAGCACATATTTATTAAAGAGAATTCCAATTTAAACCGGGAGGTGGGGTAATGCATAAGGAAAATACCTTAAACTAAAGTCAGTACTTCTTAATTAAATGGTTCAGTAGTGGAGCACGGGTAATCAGCTAGTAATATATACTATAAAATGGTATAGTATATGATAAATTTCAAAAGTAGTATTATTAAAATAATAGGTTGTTCACTTGAGTGATATAACTTTAAATTGGTGCAAATGGTTAACACTAATATAAGCCCATCTGTATGCTTACTTTGACATATAAACTAAATAAGGCAAGTAGTTCTCAAATTTTTGTATTCACAACAAAATAGACGCGGTCAGACAGTGCCTGAGTTCGAAAATTTTTAAAACGCATTTAATGATTTAATGATATTTAATGATGTAAACGTACATTGGTTTTGGAAATACTGAATTTGAATTTAGAGATAATTAATTATCTAAGAAAACAATAGTTCTTCTGAATGATCACAATGGTTCCATTACATTATGACAACGTCATAGGTTCATTATTGAAAATAAATCTAAGACGTTTTTTTATGATATGGACCTATAATAATTTTACAGTCAAAGAAAATTACAATCTGGATGGCCGCTAGGAGTACCTCTATTTAAACGAGATCATTATTTTTATATGTTCAGAGCTAATGAAACAAATTTTATTTATCTAACTAAAGAATTTTAATGTTTCACCTATTATAGGCTTTAGCAGTTGTAGGAGGAATGTTTGTTGCACTCGTCGTTGCTGCTAACCAGCTTAGAATTACTTGGGGTGATTTCAATATGCAGGCTTGGATGACAGCTCACTTAGCCAACAACATCTATTGGGACCGAGTCCAAACAAAAGTAACAACTATTGTGTTAAAATATCTATCAATATGTGGAAATATCTTATTGATGTTTATTTTTCTTTTATTAAAAAAAGGTGTTGATTCATTAAGATCTAATAAAAATATGAGATATATATAATTATAATAATAAATTGGTAAGGCGTGAATCTCACGTAAAAAGGGTTTCGTTGGTATTGTGAACACAAAATTAGTAATAAAATTAGTTACAAAAAAGTAACAAAAAATTAAGGGGGGAGGGGAGAAAGTTTTGATTTTTTTTTTGACAAAATGGAGCGCAAAATTAAATGTTAACATCAAGTTAACATCTACTCTTCAATACCTTTTATTTGATACCCCACTTAAAATTTAAAAAAAATATTTTTCGAAAAAAATAATTCGATGTTTTTTGACAAAATGGCGCTGAAAATTAAGCACTACCCCTAAGTGGTATATATATTTCTATTCTACTCTTTAATACCTTTCATTTGATACCCCACTCAAAATTTTAAAAAAATATTTTTTTTTCGCGACGTGAATTATCCGCCATTTTGAATTTGAACAGCTGATAATATTGAGTTCGCTATATTTTTCCTGTGTGCGCGTCAAAACGATCTTTTATACTGGAAAGTTTCACGTTTTTATCTCTTTTGGTCCAAAAGTTATTGGAACCGTACAGAGTGACAGACAGACAGACACAGGAACGAAACTATTAGGGTTTCTTTTTTTTGGTTTTACCAACGAAACCCTAAAAATGGAATCCAGAGAGGACACGTAGCTCTTATGATCAACTAACCCTCCCATAAAAAAAAGAAAAAAGTTTTTAGTTAGTCAGAAAACATAGTCAATTAAAAGAAATAATAAGTTCTCCTTCATTGTACCTATATCCATAACTACAACTTCACACATTTTTTTAATAAATTTTGACCTGAATATTAAATTAATACTCTTTCTTCTGTATTCCCTCATATTTGTGTCCATCTTCTTTATGGAAGGAGCCACCATTCTCAACAATTTCAAGATAGAATATTTGTGCATTCCTTAGAATGCAACAAACTTGCTGTCTGTTTCAATTTAATTGTTCTGTTGCTACGAATTACGAACTGCTAAAGATGAATCCAGTTTAGGAAATTATGCCTTTTTCATCTGAACTACTGCTATACGTATTGTCAAAACTAGCTTATTTAATACAAACTACGTCGCGCAAAATCTGTCGCACTCGTGTGTGAACCTGGTTCTATACTACTGGGACTATTTTGAAACCAGTTTGAAACTCGCGTTGCAAATCAGTCAACTAGGGTGCGGAGGGCCTTGGTAAGTAGAGTTTATCATAGAAGATAAACCTCCTGCAAGATTCGAATGAGGAGCACGAATTTTGCTCCATGAAGAAAAACAAATTATTTCAACCACTGATATTAATTTGTCCACTTTTCATTTATTAAATCCATTAGCACCTTTTTACATTTTAGTTAATAATAAATTGATAGAAATAATATAAATGAACTGTGCTTAATTATTTGGTGTTACAACCAAAGGACATTTTCTTTTAAAAAATTGATGAATATTAGATGCTTATTCAGCTTCAGGTAAAAATATCCTTGAATCTCAGGCTTTAATGTGATGCAGTACAGGTGCTGCGGAGTGAAAGGACCCTCAGATTGGCAAACTGAAAAGAAAACAAATGATACTCCAGATTCGTGCAAAGGTTACGAATCAGGATGCTACTATGCGCTGCATGAAGCCATCTCCCCGCTAATAGTAGTATCGTTGACCGCTATGTATGTGGCCAGCAGTCTTTTGGTAAAAATTTAACTTTTTCCTTTTCTTGCTCTGTATTGAATAATATATAGTGATTCAGTTATTAATAGAAGTCATACGATTAGGAGCCTGTATTAAAGTAATAAAGAAACGATACATTGTTTTTAATTTATAATGTTATTGCCAACAATTACAAAAAAATACGTTTTATTCAGCATGTAATCATGATTAAAATTTCATAAATGTTTTCTTTTCCCTTTAGCCGTATATCGTACGCGTACGATACGGCCGACAGCCGATACCTTAACTCGTCTAACTTGTACTTTTGTGTTAACTTGTTTTCAAACACATCCTAAGCAGCAGCATAACTTCTGCTGCAATTCGGTTTCCAAAGATTTCACTGGCCAGAATGCGACCAATCCACCATTAAGAAAATATCTTATTTTTATATAATTATATGCTGAACAAAATATATTTCAATTTTTAAGTTTTTGGTAGTTTTCATACTACGGAAAGTTAAATTTTAATTTAAATCAAATTATAATTATTATTAACTACGGGAAACAGACAGTGAAAAATACACTCCTGTGCCGGGATTTGAACCACGGGCCTCTATACTGGAAATATAGAGGCCCGTGGTTCAAATCCCGGCACAGGAGTGTATTTTTCACTGTCTGTTTCCCGTAGTTAATAATAATTATAATTTGATTTAAATTAAAATTTAACTTTCCGTAGTATGAAAACTACCAAAAACTTAAAAATTGAATTTCGAATTGATTGTACAAGGTACAGGTACTAATTGAGTACTTTATAATTATAAGCGTTAATTCTTGATTTAGTTCTAATGTCATAAATATTGACTGTCTAAATGTATATGAATATTGAAAGCTTGGATTCGGGACTAGTTATCGATTACGGTAGTGAAAAATCATTCTCCTGCGTAGCTTAGATGGAAGAGCGCTATACTGGAAATATAGAGGCCCGTGGTTCAAATCCCGGCACAGGAGTGTATTTTTCACTGTCTGTTTCCCGTAGTTAATAATAATTATAATTTGATTTAAATTAAAATTTAACTTTCCGTAGTATGAAAACTACCAAAAACTTAAAAATTGAATTTCGAATTGATTGTACAAGGTACAGGTACTAATTGAGTACTTTATAATTATAAGCGTTAATTCTTGATTTAGTTCTAATGTCATAAATATTGACTGTCTAAATGTATATGAATATTGAAAGCTTGGATTCGGGACTAGTTATCGATTACGGTAGTGAAAAATCATTCTCCTGCGTAGCTTAGATGGAAGAGCGCTATACTGGAAATATAGAGGCCCGTGGTTCAAATCCCGGCACAGGAGTGTATTTTTCACTGTCTGTTTCCCGTAGTTAATAATAATTATAATTTGATTTAAATTAAAATTTAACTTTCCGTAGTATGAAAACTACCAAAAACTTAAAAATTGAATTTCGAATTGATTGTACAAGGTACAGGTACTAATTGAGTACTTTATAATTATAAGCGTTAATTCTTGATTTAGTTCTAATGTCATAAATATTGACTGTCTAAATGTATATGAATATTGAAAGCTTGGATTCGGGACTAGTTATCGATTACGGTAGTGAAAAATCATTCTCCTGCGTAGCTTAGATGGAAGAGCGCTATACTGGAAATATAGAGGCCCGTGGTTCAAATCCCGGCACAGGAGTGTATTTTTCACTGTCTGTTTCCCGTAGTTAATAATAATTATAATTTGATTTAAATTAAAATTTAACTTTCCGTAGTATGAAAACTACCAAAAACTTAAAAATTGAATTTCGAATTGATTGTACAAGGTACAGGTACTAATTGAGTACTTTATAATTATAAGCGTTAATTCTTGATTTAGTTCTAATGTCATAAATATTGACTGTCTAAATGTATATGAATATTGAAAGCTTGGATTCGGGACTAGTTATCGATTACGGTAGTGAAAAATCATTCTCCTGCGTAGCTTAGATGGAAGAGCGCTATACTGGAAATATAGAGGCCCGTGGTTCAAATCCCGGCACAGGAGTGTATTTTTCACTGTCTGTTTCCCGTAGTTAATAATAATTATAATTTGATTTAAATTAAAATTTAACTTTCCGTAGTATGAAAACTACCAAAAACTTAAAAATTGAATTTCGAATTGATTGTACAAGGTACAGGTACTAATTGAGTACTTTATAATTATAAGCGTTAATTCTTGATTTAGTTCTAATGTCATAAATATTGACTGTCTAAATGTATATGAATATTGAAAGCTTGGATTCGGGACTAGTTATCGATTACGGTAGTGAAAAATCATTCTCCTGCGTAGCTTAGATGGAAGAGCGCTATACTGGAAATATAGAGGCCCGTGGTTCAAATCCCGGCACAGGAGTGTATTTTTCACTGTCTGTTTCCCGTAGTTAATAATAATTATAATTTGATTTAAATTAAAATATATTTCTTTATACATTTTTTTTTTCATTTAATATATTTGAAATAAGAAAAATGTAAATATAAATTTTAGCTACAGGCTAAAGTATTGTATTTAACATTTCTTTTAATAATCTTAATATTAAGATTTATTGTTGTGATGCGTATGACATGAACAATGTATGTATATTCTTTTTTTAATATTGTTAAATCTATTTTCAGATTGTGGCAGCGTTTTGCAGAATAATGGAACTATTCAGACTCTTCTCTCGTTAAATAAATTAATCGTATCATTTTCCCAGTTTATTTTTTTAAACATTCTAAATAAATTAAGTACACATACATGTATTGAAAGAAAGCAACGCAACAGATGCATAAAACCAAATATGATTCTATATTGGTTGTACATTGGTAACAATAATTTTATCACCAAAACAATAGTTGTTATTTTAGAAAAGACATTAAGGATATCAAAACAAAAATTGTTGACAAAATCCGTTACAAAAATTTACTTTACTTTAAGGCGCCACGGCAAAAAACAAAAAAATAATTATACCCCGACTCTTGATTTTCGGAAAAATGTTGAGTTGGTAATGTCAAAATCGGTTAGGAACCTTAAAAATAGCTTGACCAAACATTGGGTATGGGCAGTTTTAAACCACTCCTTTAGGGTGAAAATTGGCCTTAAAGGGCGAAATAGGATGTTTTTTGGATTTTTGTAGGGTGTGTTTGTCGTAAAGACATGCAGTTTTCTGGAAATTGTTAAGGTTATAGTGTATTTTTAAGGAAAAATTCTATCTGTCGGGACATTTTCCGGTAAATGGGTTTATTTTATATGGGAAATCGTCTACGGTCAAAAAGGGCATTATTTTAACACGTTTTTACGTATAACTTATGAAATAATTGAAAATTTTAAATTTTTTTTCAAGGCTTTTGTAGATCCTGCAGAGGTCCATAGCCGGTAACGAGAACATTTTTTTACGTTCACCCCGCTCAGGGGCGATGTCGGGAAATTTGTTTTTCGCCGATCAGAAAACCGGAGATATTTGGTACGGGGTGTCGTATATCGTTGGAAAGCCCTTGGGAAGAGTACAAAAGTGATGCAATAACATTTTAAAAATTTTCACGTTTCAGGCCCATTAAAGCGAAAAAACACATTTTACCACTTTTTTTCAATAGTTTTTCTACATGGTTCACGTATCTCCTCCTAGGGCATTTATACGCCGCTATTGGGCTTTTGAGCCTTAAAAGCCTATGAAATGCTGCTCCTGGCGTTTTGCTTTTAAACTCGATGGTACTTTTGCTTTTTGAGATTTGGCACTTTAAATTCAGAGGTATAAGATGGTACTTTGGAGGTACGTACAGAGAAAAAAAAAGTACTTTCCTACTCTGCTTCGTATGCTCTCAACATGTCTTTTTCAAGGGGTAAGTGCAATCCCCTTTTTTCAGTACCTTCGAGGGGGGAAGTCGAGTACCTCGGCGAAATACACACAAAAATCGTGTTTTTCCGAAATTTCGAATTTGACCTTCTGTACCGTTCGTAATTTTAATCGGATAGAATTTAAAAGGGTACCGGACTTTAGGTCATATTATCCTCTTTAAGAATCCGGTTTGATATTATATTTCTGATTCCTACTTCGGGAGCTACGTCTATGTGAAGGACATCCTCCTTGGGTAGCCGCAACCAGAAGGGGATGTTGTACCGATTTGAGAGAGGTATCATTGAAAAGGTCATTTGAAATGTACCAAATGTGTGCAAAAATATTTTCGAAAAAATGTACTAGGTTGTAATTTTAGTACCCTATTGTACTTTTAGAGTGCCGTGTATGGGGTAGGTTACCCCACTCTGGGGCTAATAGCGTCGAGGGATTTATCAGCTCGAAAATTTCCTTCGGCCAAAAGTTGCGCCAAATAACACTTGAACACACTGTAGCCTTTTCGTAACTGTACCTTTGCGGGTTCGGTACAGAGGTACTTTTAATACCACGGTAGTTGTAGGGCGCACTGTAAAAATAAAAAAAATAGCTGCTTTTTACTCAAAAGTGTGTGGGTTTTATTGTCTTTGTACCTATTTTATTGAAATTTATTTTTTAATTCTACTTATTTTTGTACTAATTGTACCAGTTTGGAAAAATCGATCGAAAAAAGCTACTTTTTATTTGTTTTACTGTACCATTTTTGAATTTCATAGGATCGGGTTAAAATTCATGTGGTATTTAGTACTTTATAATCGTAAAGTGTACATGAAAGGAAAACATTAAATTTATTAACATGACGGGTACATAGTAGTAGTAGTTGTTAACTAGTACTTCCTACTAGACAGGTAGGACGAACCACTTGTTCGAACCTCGCAATCAGGCCTACAGTGGACCCATTTTACTTCCCCGTGGTGGAGAGTTCCAGCTACTTCACACATCATACATTTGTACATTGTACCGCCGAAGCGAGTATGATGTGGTCATTAATAAGCTATATGAGCGTGCTTCAAAGTGTGGGGGAAGAGGACCCCTCAGGGGGTCCCCTCGCCCTACTCCGACCTCGAACCATAGATACAGATCACATTTCATGACACGGATCGAACCCACTAGACGACGTGGAGGAAGAGAACCCCTGAAGGGGTGTCCCTCGCCCTGCTCCGTCCGCGATTCATAGATGCATTCGTGTATCACGGCCCGGGATCAAACCTACGACCTCGAGTTGCCTCGACTCAGTGATAGCTGCCCGGTGTCTTTGCGACCTCGGCCACCCTGGCCCCCTGACGGGTACATAAGGGGTACAAAGTTGTGTACCTCTGTTTAAGAATAGGTAAAAATAGTAGCTGGCCGGCCGTGTTTGATATCGTTGGAAAGCCCTTGAATCGTACTTAAAAAAAATACAAATGTTTATCGAAAAAAGTCACGTTTCAGACCCTTTTGAACGATAAATAGTTGTTTGGCTCTCAAAAAGTGCGAGGTGAGTCCACTGTTGACCACTTTGCTCCTAAGATTATTCTGTGACAAGATTGTCCTTTTAGAACCTAATACAGTATAATATTGTACAATCCAAGATGTACATTTAATTTAAGTACCTTTAGTACTTTTGGTACAAAAGGTACTTAAAGTCTGGGTACTATGCAGATTAAATTTTTAATTTAATGTGTTTTGTAAAGGTATCATTATGCAGGCATTTAGTATGCCTACTGAGGCCTTATAATGCGGTTGTACTGAAAAAAATTATTATTGTACATAAAAGGGTACTTTTGGTCCCGGTTTGTCGAAATACGCAAAAATACTCTACTTTTTATTTGTTTTACTGTACCGTTTTTGCTTTTCATAGGATCGGGCTGATACTCATATGGTACTTACTACTTTATAGAAGTAAAGTGTGCGCGAACGAAGAACCTTAAATTTATTACTGTACTCTGTCCATGAGGGGTACATAGTGTTGTACCTCTGTTTTAGAAATGGTAAAAATAGTAGCTGATCGGCCGTTTTTGGTATCGTTGGAAAGTCCTTTGAGAGTATTCTAAAGTTGTATAAAAATATTTTGTACTTTTTCACGTGTTAGGTCTTTTATGTTGAAATAACATTTTTTTCGGTTAAATATTTGTAATTTTTTTTAACCTAAGCTCAAAACCCGATTTGTTATTTTAACGAGCGAGGTCTACTGTTCACAGAACTACTAGTAACATGAAACTTTTTACTATTAAGCTGCATCCAAACCGGACGCGCATCGTGTTTGCAAACAGGGATGCGCGTCCGGTGTGGACGGCACCGCGCGCACGAATGAATTGTTAGTGTTCGCGGGTGCTCCGGGTAGAGTCGGTATGCATCAAAGGATGTTCGTTGTTTGTGCGCGTTTGGTGTCGACGCTTTTTGAGCTAACTCCTTGAGCATTCGCAAACAGCGTATGGTTTGACTTGGAAAGCCGAGAAATTTTTTTCATTGGTATATTATGTATGACTATAGCATCTAATAACTATTTAATAAGTAATAATATATACTAATTAATAAATAGTAATTGAAACCAGAGATAAGTTGATGTAAATCCAAGATTAAAAATACCAGATTAAATAGATAAATATAGAGATGACATAAAAGTTCGGCCACGAGGCTCCGGGCCGACCAAATATGACGTTGCTATTTATCTTTTTCCACCAAAAGAACAGATATCTATTAGTATAAAATGTTCTATATGTTTAGGCGTTTTATTTTTGTAAAAATAATAATCTAAAATCAGGGATGATCGAGGAGAAAAAATGTTGACAACCAGAATCTTCGTCTTCTTTTACTATTGTCTTTTTTTACTAACTCACAAATGATAATAAATAAGCCGGTGCTTATACCGCATTTTGATAGTACCATTTTACGAAGATAAATGGAAGTACAGTATAGTTTTAGTACGGATAATTCACGCGATATTTTTTTTTTTTTAATTTTGAGTGGGGGTATCAAATGAAAGGTAATGAAGAGTAGATTACAAAAATATGTAACACTTGTGGAGAGTGTTTAATTTTCCATGCCATTTTGTAAAAAAAATCAACATTTTGCCCAACATTCGGTCTGATGGGCAAAAGAAAAAATAAGTATAGCCATTTGATTTGATTAACTGCGGGAATCCAAAATAGCGGCTAATTCCCGTCACGGGGAACATTTCATTTTTTTTTTTATTTTGAGTGGGGGTATCAAAATACCCCCAATAATCAAAATACCCAAAATAAAAGGTATTGAAGAGTAGATTACAAAAAATGTAACACTTGTGGAAAGTTTTTAATAAAATTTAGCGCCCCCCCCCCCCCCTTATACTAATTTCATGTTCACAATACCAACGGAACCGTTTTTACATGAGACTTCTCGCTCAACCAATTTTTTTTTTGTTTTTGTTCTTTTCGAAAATGAATTAGTAGTCATCAGATGCTTTCTGGTCAATTTAAATAATTTTAAATCTAACCAACTGATTGGAAGGAATCCTGTGTAAATACTCAAAAAAACTTAATATATTCATTTAGTAGGAAATTAGTGGCAAAATAAACTCATTACGTCAAAAACTACGTGTAAAATATATTAGTTATGGTGACTTTTATCTTCAAGCAGACGATGTATAGGTATTAGTTTTTATATTTTTAAGCAATAGTAGCCTTAATAGTCCAGGAGATAATGAACAAAAAAGTGTGACTAACATCAAGAATTTTGTGTATAAGAAAAATTATGGTGCCCTTCAAGAATATGAGGTCTGCAGGACATTTTAGCAAACATGCTTAGCAATAGGCATTTGAAAATAACAAACCGGTGGAGAGCTGCCATGTCTAGACCATTATGTGGACAATGTGATTTTCATGATCCTGTGTACAAAATTAGTTAGTAAACCAAAAATCAAGTTGACGTTTCACTTGATAAGTGACCACTTTGATTTGGAGTAATATTGAATAACTAACCTATCAAGTGACAAACTAACATCAACTTGATTTTTGGTTCACTAATTCTGAACCTAAGATCGTGAAAAATCACATTGTCCACATCTCTTGACCATTATGCTCACTCTCCACCGGTTTGTTTTTTTCAAATGCATAGGCATTTGAAAAAAAAGCTATGTTGCCAGCATTTATTGTCAAGCTATGTCCCGCCGACGAACTTATTCTTAAATTAAAAGCGGTACTCTTATAGAAAAGGGCCCCCCTTTTTGTTTTTTATACACAAGAGTTTATATCCCTTAGTCTAAAAACCTATTAAGACAAAGGGATATTCATTCCAATATGCTTTTGGATAAAGGAATATCACACTTTTACATAAAAAAAGTGTGTATTCGGTTGTCAGAAGGATTATTAGATTAAAAAAAAGTGGGGGCCCTTTTCTATAAAAGTGCCTTAAAGGCCACCAAAAGATTTACTTATACACAAAATTCTAGCTTGATGTTAGTCACACACATTTTTGCACGCAATCTCCAGAACTATTTTACTTGTTTCTTAATACTAAACTTTCTTTGGTTCAACATTGGGTATCCTTAGCTAAAATAAATTATTGGAAACAGCACACGGTATGACACTTCTGTTGGAAAATTTAAGCAGTTAAAATCGTTGCACGTATCATACTTTTTCTTGGGAAATAAAAATAAAAGAAGACTTTACTCATTTCGTTAACCAATTTTTCATGTATGTTTATACCATCAGAACTTGACTTATTAAAGGATACGTCAATCAATTCTGTTTCGTAAACATTGTTGCTAAGAATTTATTGTCAATTTTGGAATAATTTCTATCTGATTCGAGCTGTTACTTGATTTCTAGGCTACGCCGATTAAATATACGATAAAAATGTATCATTAAAAATATGTTTCGCTTCATTGAAAATCTTATTACCTGATAAAAATTATTGTTTATTTGACATCAAATTAAAATGATAAATTGCGGGATCACCTAGTATACCCAGAAGTATGATACTTTGAAAAGGTAGATGAAATGCCCAAGGCGATTAGATGGTCCGTCGAATCAAGAAATGTTATTACATTAACCTTTGCATTTGTAAGTATAATATTATTCAATATTATTGCTTAATTTTTCTTGTTAATCTGCTGTTTTGTCTCAACTATTTTCCAATTCAAGCAATTTTACTAAATCTAAGGATAGATGTAATTTTCGTCGGCTTTCAAATATCGATGACAACTGTTAGTTTTTTTAAGTTTGACAACTAACCAAAAATGAATGAACAACCAGCAAAATACCACGAAATCAACTAGCACAAAAATGCGTTTAAACTTACTTTGACTAGCTTAATTTGTTGATATGTTAAAATCTATATTCTATTGATTCTCATGGCAATAATCTTTCATTTAAACTTAAAAGCCATTTCAAATCCCACATTTTAACAAAATTTACACAATTGATACATCATGAGTGAAAATTATTAATGCTTTTTTAATACTTAGAAGGCTTAGTATGAAACAGGAAAAAACTTCTAATCAAGCGACTTGAATAAGATGTAGTGTGTGACAGTCAAAGATTATGAGATTTAGTAATTTTCTGCCTGAATATATTTCTTGATTTGCCCTTTGCCTGGCATAATATATGAAGGTTACGTCGTGATGCTACTAACCTTTGGTTGTAAGGTTTATTAAACTTTGTAAAGTAACAGTATTTTTATGATCTAACTAATCTTCGATTCTTAATTGTCAAAGAAAGAATGAGTATAGGTATAGAAAAAGTTAGAACTCTTTAGATTTGTTTGTAATCTGTTGAGGTTGTTACATCTGAAACACTTCGCTGACAAGAAAATTTGACAAAACGAGATTAATAACTTATTTAAAATCATAATTATGTTGTGTACAGTATTATACTTGTAGTATATCATTTTTACAAGCTTTTTTTGGTTGTTTCAGCTCTGTTTCGTCGGCGCCTCAATAGTTGGAACATTTTTACTTTACTACGCATACAGGTATACAATTTAGGTACCTTACGATAATAAAAGCATTAATATATAATCACAATTTAAATATGAATTATAATCTGACGACCGTTTGATTTTAATTAATTAAATATATGAGTATATCCACAAATATTATATATATATTTCTTAGCAAATTATAAATAGATTAAACAACCAGTGTTTTATTAAAGTGTAAAATAATTATCATTCTGGTAGTAAGTTGTGAGGTTTGTTTCCTTGTATGTAATTCTTATTGATAGTAGGGTTTACAGAGAAAAAATAAAAGCTCACTTTTACAATATTTTTCCCCCTCTTCAAGCTGACTAGAAGATTACTGTTCCTGTAATCCATCCTGTTCTTGCTAAAAAATAAATATTTTATTCTAACGCAGATGGTTATTGTCAATTATTTGGGTTAATTTTTCAATTAACCCTACAATTTCAGTTATTTCATGACTGTCACTATTTGTTAATAAAGCTTCAAATTAAAAACAAAAATGCTTGCATACGAGTCTGCAAGACAGTGAGACATTTTTATGTAACGCTTTTTTGTGTCGTTTTTGGTAACGCTTGGGTAACGCTTTTTGGTGTCGTTTTTTGGTAACGCTTGTGTAACGCTTTTTGGTGTCGTTTGTAGGTAACGCTTTTTGGTGTCGTTTCTAGGTAACGCATTTCGAGTTTATGAGCCAAAGTAAAGATTTGAAAATGTCAAAAAATTCGAGCGTGCAGATTCTTGCGTTTGTAAATTAGGAATTAAATCAAACATATTTACATATCGATGGTGTTGCGCCAAAAGGGCCAATCTGAAAAAATCCACAAGGGCCAATCTGCTACTAATATCACGTTTATTTTTTTATTTATAATTAATAAAATAAATTTGTTTTTTTTTTACTTATTAATTAGGTATCCAAGTATATTTTAAATAAATGAAAATATAAATAAGGCATTCAAATATCAATTTTTCATTATAGCTTTTCAAGTTTCAGAATTCAAATAAAAAATGCAGATTGGCCCTTTTGGCGCAACACCATCGATATGTTGTGCACGAAGAAAGAAAGTACTTTTTTTTCTTTTCCAGTTTATTAAGAAGTAATCTTTTAGCTTCTTCACCCATATTTTTTTATAATAAATGGAAAAAATTATAGTATAACAAAAATAAAAAATACATTTTATGTAGGTGTGTATAAGTTTATTAAGAATAAAATTGTAATGGCGTTTGTCCGGTGCAAATTGGAGTAGTAGAACCAAAGTTGTATTTAGGGGGGGGGGGGGTGCGAGTGCTGCTGAGTGGTAGCAAGAAGCGAAGAGCGGAAGTTGGGGCGCAGAGCCAGTTACGAGCAAGGTGTACCCCTACGAAGGCTCTCTACAACCTCTACTCTAGACCAGTGGTTATAACCGGGGGGCCCCGGCCCCCAGGGGGCCTCGAAAGGTATTTAGGTACTATATATATTATATTTGGAGATTTTAAGGGGGCCGTGGTTACAAAAAGGTTAAGAACCACTGCTCTAGACAAATACATACTATCTCCTACGTCTTCCCTAACCTCCTGTTACGTGTGTAACGCTTTTTGGTGTCGTTTTTTTGTAACGCTTTTCGAATTTATGTGCCAAAGTCGACATGAAAATGTCAAAAAATATGTACTGTAATCAAGGTAACTTAACCAAATCAAACTCTAGAGTTGGATTAGTTTAAACTTACCAAAGTGAGCTTTTAATTTTTTATTACAAGCTTTTATTTAACTTGCAATGTTTGTATGAATGTTTGTTCGGGTCAAATCTTGCAACTGAATTTTAAAGCAGTTATCCTCAGCCGATTGAATTTAATAATTATAATTATTATTAACAACGGAAGATAGACAGAGAAACATAGACTCCAGCGCCGGGACTCGAACCACGGGCCTCTATAAATTTCTTGGTCTAGTTCTATTGTCGTAAATGTAGACTCCTAGACTTGTGGAAAATTGAAAGCTTAATTCGGGACTATAGGTATCGCTATTGGCAGAGGAATTATTCTTCAGTGTAGCTTAGTTGGCAAGAACACTATACTGGAATTATAGAGGCCCGTGGTTCGATTCCCGGCGCTGGAGTTTATTTTTCTCTGTCTATCTCCCGTTGTTAATAATAATTATAATTTGATTTAAATTAAAATTTAAACTTTCTGTAGTATGAATACTACCAAAAACTTAAAAATGAATTTTAAATTTTGCATACACGTTTAGTTTGGATGACAATGCATGGTTAGCTAAGTGGCGTACTTCTAAATTCAATATAGAGGACTAGTTATTTTTTAAGCACGCCCATGATATGGGTATCTGAAAGGGTTTGCTAAGAAGAATACGAATAAAAGCTTGTTTTAAAAAAAAAAAATGTTTAATAAAATTATATTTCCTGTAGGCTCTACTATCATTATGTTTGGTTACCACAAAATATCAGCCAATACACTCATTTATCTCATTAAAATATCTCTTATTAAAATATAAAATTACATCAATATTACAGGTATTCGACTGCATATCCATCGCTTACAAAGGATGCTGGGATTTTGGCCGTAACTGTATCCGTTATAGGAGCCTTGGCAGTTATGGTTGTTGGACTCCTGATAATTTGTTCAATGGCAACTCGAAAGCGATTAGGAAATATGGTTAAATGCCAATTATTTGGTAACTTTTACTCAGTTTTATATATAATTTTTTTAATTTGTGTATATGATATTAATTTGGCCTATCTATATAATAAAATCCAAATACCACTCACTCACACACTCATCACGAATCTCTTAAACCTATAACTTTGAAATTATGTAGATAGGTTCATCTTAGCACTTAGGCCCTTGCTAAGAAAGTTTTTTGCCATCAGTTATTTTGATTCAAGATGGCGGTCATTTATATTCGAAATTTGATACAACGATATCTCAGGAACTAATTATAAAAGTTGTATTCCTAGTTTGCTTCCATTTGTAAAAGGGCTTTCTAATCGGCCATTTTGATTCAAGATGGAGTCAACTTACATGCAAATTCGTCTAAGCGTTATGTTCAAAACAAATTGCACTAGGACATTGAAATTAATCTAGATGTAAAAATATTTTTACAATCCGCCATCTTGAATCAAGATATTAGCTATTTGACGAGTGGACATGACGATATATTCGGAACCAATTAATTGTACTAGAATATTTAAAATTTGGAATTTAGCTTCTTCTTATAACAAAAACAGCTTAAGTAAAAAGCTTTTCAAATCGGCCCTATTGATTTAAGGTAGCGGCTTTATCTAACATAATTATCACCACCTCTTATAGAAGTTCTAAAATAAAATGTATATAATATGATAATTTCTAAAATAATATTGATGTCTGCCAACAAGGATTTTCTAAACTTAGTATAGAATAGGATGTAAGCCTATAAAAATTTAATTACAATTTCAACCAAGGGATGTGATGAGACGTTAAGGGGCGGGGGTATAGAAGGGAAATACCTTTGCTTTTCCTGGAAAGTTAACTTCAGTAGTCGGAATCATTTCCTAATCACGGGTTTTTGTAAATTATATTATGTAATGGGTGGGGAGCATAGAAGTAAGAGGGGAGGGATTTAGGAAACGGTGCGCCACCTGCATATTATTGTTTAGTAGAATAACAATGTTTCCTGACGGAGGTTGATTAACAATAAACAGGAATCCAGCAAGTATATTAATTAAAGCACTTAACATGTTCCTATAATTTGGAATGAAGGAACTCAAGCAATAGTTCTGTAAAATCACACATCGTATCCTAAACAATTAATTAATGTAAGTTTGTATGGGAGGATGTAAGGAGATGACAGTTCTAAATGATTAGTTAAGGCACGAGTATTGTCAACTTAGTCTTGCACTTAAAAAAATGTTTTATTTTTATAATTATAATATTTTAAATTTATAAAATTCTAATAATAATTTAGTTTCAAGGGATATGCTGTGTGACGTCTCTCTCTACATTGATTGCTTTAGCGTTGTTCTCAAGAGCTTACGTTATGGACATACATCGGGTAAAGAAGATAATGGATCACAATATAGAGCTCGACATATATTGGGATCGTCTTCAACAGGATGTAAGCTTTTAAACACAATTCTAAGATTATGTGTCTCAGTTTGGCGTAGCCCTGCAGATAACAACGGACCAGGGTCCAGGGTACCAATTTTAATCCCGCCTTTTTGACCTCCTTACAAAACATTTAAGTACCAAATGCATTGGGACTTCAGCTTACAAGCAAAAGGAATGGTTGAAAGGATTCAACCATTCCATTAAAACACGCAAGTTAGTTGATTCAAACCCGTTGACCAATACCACTAGTTGTTCTTGGAATAAAGAGACCAAGAAGATCTTAAACAGTTCAACAAAGCTGCTCTACCGCCGGGGCTTGGTCGTTCCAGGAGAATATTTTAACCCTTCGTCACGAGCAACAATATTAGAACCTACTAACGTTGTGGACAGGTTATGCGAATAATTTCGATCAGTCCATCCCCCTGATTCATGGCAAACCAAGAAAAAAGTTTGTTCCTGTCTCACTCATTCAGTGAAACAAACAGGTGTTCCGAGTGAATAAATTTCGACCTAACTTTAGCTCTATGAAGGTCCCTTTAAAGTCATTGAACGCAAAGGAAAGCAGTTCACTGTGAATCATAATGAACAAAAAAATAATTATAATTTATTGATCGACTGATTTTAAAAATGCAAAAAATACTCCTTTTTACAGATGAAATGCTGTGGAACAGGTAGCTCTGGAGATTGGAACGGATCATTGCCTGATTCCTGTTGCCCTTCAAAACATTGTGAAAATAATAATTTCTTTAAATCTGGATGCTATGAAGCTGTGGAAGACCAATTGATGCGATATTCTCTGCCTCTTATAATCTTCTTAGCTCTAGCCCTTATTTTTCAGGTGATTTCAGTTTTAAGTAAATATGATTATATTGTTACTCTGTTGTTGCATTTGTTAAAAAAAGAAAAATTGCTTGCATACGAGTCTACAAGACAGTGAGACATTTTTATGTAACGCTTTTTGGTGTCGTTTTTTGGTAACGCTTGAGTAACGCTTTTCGAGTTTATGAGCCAAAGTAAAGATTTGAAAATGTCAAAACATTCGAGCGTGCAGATTTTTGCGTTTGTAAATTAGGAATTAAATCAAACATAAGAATAAAGTACTTTTCTTCTTTTCCAGTTTATTAAGAAGTAATCTTATTGCTTCTTTACCCATATTTTTATAATAAATGCAAAAAATTATAGTATAACAAAAATAAAAAATAATAAAGTAAAAAATAAATTTTATGTAGGTATGTTAGTCAATTAGGAATAAAATTCTAAGGGTTACGGCGTTTGCCCGTGCAAATCGAAGCAGTTGAACAGAAGCTGTAGTTGGGGGGGGGGCGCCGCTTGGGCGCACGAGCGACTGCTGGAGCAGTAGCGAGAAGCGAAGAGATTGAGACGTGGGGGAAGGTAGCCCATGAGGAGCGGAGGGGTGGGGAGGCCCTACCAAGAGCAGGCAGGTTTGATTGCACACCTCCTATATCATCCTAACTCCCTGTTACACGTTTAACGCTTTTTGGTGTCGATTTTTAGTAACGCTTTTCGAGTTTATGTGCCATAGCCAAGACATGAAAATGTCAAAAAATGTATTGTTTAATGATAAATGAGGAATAAACAAAATATTTTTAACAACGAAAACTTCCTTGTTTTCTCTGTAACGACCGTCACTTGCTTTTATTAAGATAATCCGACTATTCCAGTTAACAAAATGTTATCGCTAACCGGGGCAATGAAGATATATTTTGACAAAAGCTAAATAATTAGGGGTTAAATCAAACCAGTGAATCTAATACATCAAGTTTTAGGGCAAGATTTTAAAATGCCGAAATATGCTTATCCGAAAAATATTCTTTAGATAAATTATAGAAAGGATATGATCATGTAATATAACTGGAATGTGTTTTAAACATTGTCACCACATTCTCAAGTTAATTCCGTTTGAGCTTCATAAAGAAACGATATTTGTCCATTAGAGGAAATTTTTAATTTTACAACTGCTATTTCTCACATGTCTGACGTAGAATCCTCCAGAAAATCTCTACATATTTGACTCTGGCCGCAGAAAGCGACACTAGTATGGGTGACTGGCCCAAAATTTATAAATCCAAACTTGCAACAGGTCATGAACTTCTATTTTTGTTATATGTTGTTAAGACCTTAGCCCATGTTGGCAGGTTTGAAAGACATGAGTGAGTTGTTGAATAATATAAATAGTCTCTCCACGTTAACTGTCTAAGTTGTTTATTATGAATTACATAGCAGCTTTCAGCCTTCATAAGGCTGAATCATCATCATCAGTAAACAAAAGTTAGACTAAGTATTAAAATGTACACAATAATAAGAACTTGTGTTCTTGAGAGGGGAGATGGATCTTCGCTTATAAGGGCAGTAGCTGCAACGCCAGTCCGTAATAGTCTTACCTTGATCTCCGACATGAAGTAAACGGAACTCACTTAACTTTTGTTTTGTACAATGTAACTCTACTTCTTCCATATTCCGGTTTGCTATTTTATATAATCTTGCTTTCGCTTATTTTTTTTGTAGTTTTAGTTTATTTGATTGCTTTGTATTTTTATTTTTTTATACAAATTTCATTTTTCTTGTTTTTGATTGTTGCCTTATTTATTTTGATTTAACATTTTTTTTTTTCTTTTGGGTTTTAGTCCCGATCAACTCCCAGGGTTATTACAGGACGGGGGTTATCCGGCCACTTTACTCTACTGAGATCATTGGTGTGAAACATGTCTCACCTCTCTGGGATTCGAACTCAGAGCTGGGATTTAGACCTTGGTTTCAGAGTCGAGTTCAGAGTGCGCTAACCCCTCAGCTACGCCGGCCCCCTTAAATGAGCTTTTGTTTCTTTAGAATTAACTTGAGAATGTGGTGACAATGTTTAAAACACATTCCAGTTATATTACATGATCATATCCTTTCTATAATGTTAAATATATTTTATTTAACATTATTTTGCTGTATGATTTATTTTTTATTATTTTTTTTTTCGTTACTAATTATAATTTGTATTAACTTGTAATCAGTTTTACATTTATTCGTTTTTTTGGTCCTTTAATTTTTTGTTTTACTTATGCTATTTGCCTAATTTTATTTGTTGACAGTTATTTAAATAAATTCTGTGTTTCGCTCTTATTATTATGTAGATTTCAGTACTTAGTCTAACTTTTGTTTGTTCTTAGGCATTGATGATGGCCTTATGAAGGCTGAATCTATAATAACTGAGTTGTGTGATACAACTAAAAGAGCAAAAACTTTTTGCTCAATATCTCCCAAAGCTTTGTCTGACAGAAAAAGTTATATTTTCATTTTTTAAAGTAGATTAAAATACATCAAGTACTTTCCGAAATACTGCTCTTCGAAAATAGGAGATTTGTTCAAAAAAGAGAGAAAAAAATTGTTTTAGTAATGTATTTTGTCAAATGTAAGAAGAAGTACTCACCAAACGAGGATAATCACATTAAATAAATTTGAAAATGCTTTTTTTAGCTTTAATCAAAGCTCCAACGAGCACCAAATATGACCAATGGTTCTCGCCAAAACCGAATCAAAACCGTGCCTACGATGTGCCGTGTAGCGGACGCTTAGCGAAAGAAGAAAAATCCGCCCCCAATTGAGAGTGGTTGTTAACGTTTCTACTCTTCCTTTTGAGTGTTACGGGCGCTCGGTCCCCTGTTTTAACCAAAAACATGGAAAATTCAAAGAAAATAATTCACGTAGTAATGTAATTTTATTTTTTATTAAAGAAAGAAGTTGTAAAATAGATCATGAATAAATAATATATATAATTAATATACATGTAAAAAAACAATATATCTATAATTGTATCTGTTTTGACGGCCCTGGCTTCGAGAAATCTTTCTCTATAGCAGGTGAAGGCTCCTCACGTCGTACGGTGTACGGTAGTTTTCCTCGTAATTTTCATTGGAATCCTCAAGTTGAAAAGATAGTGTGTTTTAGCATATTTTGTCGCCCTCAAAATTAACAATGGGCCGGAACAAAATTCCACCTTCATTCTATAGATCGTTTGTTAGCCTTCAACCACTTAAACATGGTAGAAAGTTCTGAACGCTTGGTAGGTTTTTGCATCTTCTGTTGGCCAAACGAGCAAAATTAATCTTGAAGTTGTCATTGGCAGCTGATGTATCTAACAATTATAGTCGATAAGGAGGCTATTCAGGTATCTTTTTAGGTTTAATAATGACATCCAGGGCCGTAACTACCACCGGGGCAGTGCCCCGGGGCCCCCGACCGCGGGGGCCCCCGATCCTACGGCCCTACTTGAATTTCAATAGGCAAAACGAAATAATGTGAATTTTAAAAGTCTTTTATAAAAAAAAATAGTTTCAGGAGAGAATAATTATGGACTATTATTAAACGGTTCTTTTGAAACTAGGGGGCCCCTAGACATTTACAGAAAAAGATTTAACATTTCCACGTACCAGGGGCCCCGTGGCAACGTATGACAAACGTAGTTCACCAGTAAGTTTTTTGAAGACTATTACACGGTGAACTGACAAAAAACTCTGACGCTTACTCAATATATTGTTCACCTTTATCAAAGTTTTTTCCTTAAACTGTTACGAAGAGATCATATAAGCAGGGGTGCCCCCCCCCCCCCCCCCCCCTATGCTCCATGACGCAATTTAAAAGCATAATATAAATTATCAATGTGTTTTTGCACACTGCAATAAGGTACACAATTTGTGTTAGTGAGAGACACCAAGGGATGTGCCACGCAAGCGTGAAACATAGGAACTGTTCCAACATCAGACATTACGTCACAAAGATGTTGGCTCGGCATTAAGCCATGTCCTGCATCGTTTCGTCGTGTCCGACTCATCAGGGGCCCGACGATGCCCACCCAACTCTGGTCCTATACCAAATCATGTATAATATAAATCATTTATATTATACCAAATCATGTATAATATAAATTGTTTGCTAAAATAGTGAGATTAAGAGGAAGCATATCAAAATAGTTAAGTAACAGTTTATTTACACAAAAACTGCATGACAAATAAAAAAATAAAAGTTATTAATATCAGTTGGTTAATATGATTTATCTGTCAGTTTCTCTACTGTAAATTAACATTGACCATATTGAATAAGATAAAACCATCACAACAATCTAAGTAACTAAATGAAACACAGGAATACACACGAAGGGCCCCCAGAATAATCTTGCCCCAGGGCCCCCAAGATTGTAGTTACGGCCCTGATGACATCATCCATCTTCGCCTCTGCTACTCTTTATAGGTTGACGTTTACTCTGGGCTGAGCTCAAACCATTGAGGACCAAACGTTTTGGATTGTCATGTCTCGATCAGCGTTTTCTTCGGCTACTTTCTTTAGATTTTTTCCCCCTTCCATTTTGAGCTGGAAAAGCCCATGAATGTGGCTACTTTGCCCTCACGTCTGAAGGTTACTTTACCAATTGTATGAACAATTTATACTCAACACAAGGTGAGCACCTCAGTTAGAGCTAAATAAATAAATTTTAAATTCATTAACTGACTGTCCGATGAGTATTTTTACTTTTCCTCACTACTAATAGTAGGAAAAGTATTGTTTTCACCAAAAAAATGTTTTTCGAGATTTCAACGGAATTATCCGTTTTAGGTGTTTTTAAGACCTCCTGAGGTGTTTTCAGCATGACGTATGTACGTGTGTTATCATCGTAGCGCCCAAGGTTTTTAACCTAGGGAGTTGAAACTTGACAGAAAAATCAGTCCTAACTTTTTCCGCCATCTTGAACCCAGTTTGCTGAGTAAGCAAAAATTAAAAAAAATCGTAATAAATCGAAAATGGTCCTGATCGAGTTGAAATTTGGCTCGAATGTACCTCTCTGTATGACAAAAAAGCCCACTAAATTTCAATTTTATTTTGGCCGCCATTTTGAAGTTATAAATTTTTGCATTTATAAACTTTGAGGGTTAATAATACTGAAATTACATATAGGTTTTTGACTTATAGCATATCGTTGGAACCGGAAAAATTAAGGAACAAATATAAAAAATAAACGATAAAGTTTCATTAATTAGTTTAAAAGTTGTAAGCGAATATAATTTTTTTTATTAATGCGATAATTTTGATGACGTCAAAGTTTGTTTACTTTACATCTGTCAAATTGCCGCCAAACTTCAAATAATTAAATAAAATATAGCTTTTAAAAATAAGGTTATTTTTGAAGAATGATAATAAATCAGTTAGTTCAGAACGGTCACCTGAAGTGAGGAAAAGTTCCGAGGTACCCCGTACCCGATTTTTTTCATATATTACATGGCTGGAAAAAATACATAGCTAAACGTAGATTTCATATTTTTTGGAACAAATGCCAAACTTTTGAAGAGCAGTATCTCGGAAAGTACTAGAAGTGTGCGGAGCTTGGTGAGAACTCTAATTTTAGCAAATTTATACTTTAAACTTTAAAAAAATGAAAATTTCACCGCTTTTGGGGTACTACACATTTTGAGCTTGCGCGCGCGCGGTCTTTCAAAAGCTGTAAACTTGGCTTCTCTGACCTTTTAAAAGGTTTAGCCCTTTGTAGGGGTTCGTTGCTAAAATAAAAAAAATCTTATAGTTTCTAAAATCTTATATTGTTCCTGTGTTGTCTGACTGTCACTCGATACAGTTCAAATAACTTTTGAATCAAAAGAGGCAAAAACATGAAACTTTGCAGTATTAAAGATCTTTTTACGCGCACACAAGAAAAATATAGTGAACTCAAAATTATCAGCCGTTCAAATCCAAAATGGCAAATAATTTATGTTATGTTTATTAATTTAGAGTGGGGTATCAAATAAAAGGTATTAGTAAAACATATTACACTTTGTGGAAATAGTTTAATTTTCACATTCAACACAATATGCATCCTGACTCTCTGTCTGTCAGTAACGTTTACGTGTCCGAGGATGACTTTAGTATAAGTTTACAGATTTAGTAGAAATTTTGTACACATGTTCCTTTTAGTAATACTCAGGCTAAGTTCGTTGGACAGGGTTATCCGTTTAAGAGTTCGCACGCAACGCTCGCGAAAAGGTGAGCTTCATATGTAAAATTGGAATTTCAGGACGGGAAAAGATTTTATCATCACTGATTCGATGAGACACCACTATGAAGTGATAAAGATTGTTAAAACTATTAAAGTGGACCTAAACGTTTAAAATAGAAAAAACATCGTTTTTAACGATATTACGTTCTAACGTAACGATTTTAATAAAACTCCATATATACATCGTCTAAAGAACAAACTGTAGGTATTGAGTAGTAAAGTGATACAATTTGGAAGGAACAACAAGGAAATGAAGATGGCCGGAACATGTAAGTTAAGGAATGTGTAGAAAGGCACTCTTCTCACCTACTACATGGCTCTCTATTATAATCATCCTCTTTAGCTATCACCTCACCGTGAACATCTATTTTCTTAATATCTAATATTTATTGCAATACGCTCGCTTCAATGATAGAGCGACGTTATGACTAGTAATTTCATATTCACAATACCAATGAAACCCTTTTTACGTGAGACAATAATCAAAAATAGTGCTTCAGCTCTTAATTTCGCGTAAATTATTTTTATTCCTGACTAATGAAAACTAAATTTTTCTACGTTGTTTGTGGGTCGATTAAGGGCAATAGATAAATAAATTCAACTAAGGTGAATTTTTAAATTTGGCTATATTTCACCGCTCTCCAGGGCATATTCATGCCTTACCTTACGACTTTAGGAAAACATTTTTGACAAATTTTAAAAAAGAACAAAAGTTTTTTACCGTTTCTCTTTTTTTTTAAGTTTTCTTCTTTTTTAAAATTTGTCAAACATTTTTTCCATAAGTCGTAAGATAAGGCATGAATATGCCCCAGAGAGGGGTGAAATATAGCCAAATTTAAAAATTCACCTTAGTTGAATTTCTTTATCTATTACCCTTAATCGACCCTCAAACAAGGTAGATTAGAAGAAGGGACAAATCAAACTAGTCTATACATTTTTCTAATAATGCATATATTTTAATTGATGTACTTTTTGTAGTTGGCTTGTGTGATAAACATCGTCCAATCTATGGTTGGTGACTTGAGCAGAAGATCGTCAGCTGGTTCTGGACGGAGATAACACAGAAGAGTTTTAGTTTTATAAATTAAAAATTATTTTATAAAATTGTATTATTTATATATATATTTTAAAATATTGATACACCTTAAGTGCTTGCAATCGTTAAAATTAAAGTACAAACATGAACATAAATGTATTTCACACTATATAATTACAGAATAGGTATATGCTAATTAGGTCAATTTAATGTTTTGGTCATAAACTAATCATAGTGAAATGTTTTTGAAATGCATAGAACTTAGTCTTATGGGAAATTCAATATATTTTAACTGGTAAAAAATAAGTAATAGTTTAATTTATTTTTTTATTTAGCAAATAAAACATTTTTTTCAATACAGTTTTATTGCATTTAGAGATTGAATATTGAAACAGAATTTATAAGCGGTTCACAGACTAGTGCACTACACAAGACTAGTGCGAAAGCCTATAGTGGGCATGATTTGCTGTAAAAACGTTTAACTCAATTGAAACGCCAAAAAATTATTATTTTATTTTTAAAACCTTTCAATCAAATAGAAGGGCTTTACAATCGTGATTTTAGGGTAATAAAACATTCTCACACCATGAATCAGTTCAGTTTTGTTTTAAGATAATGAAGTAGGGAATATCTATATTTGACCGTCAATTTACATTATTGAAAGATGAAATATAAAACTATACGCCCAAAACAATTGAAAACAACACAGGAGAACATTAAAAATGAAGTTTATTTTTCGCACCTATCGATGCTATATACTAAAATAAAAATGAAGGTCTACCAGTAAAATTAGCCTGGACAGATTAACTTCAGTTAGCATTTTAGCATGGCATTTTAATTGCAAGAATAACTATTGTCCTGATCACTGTAGGATATTGATTGTTTTGAAGTGCGAGTAGAATAGATTGTTTTGTATTCATTAAATATAAACTCATTTATATTCAAGAAACTTTGAAGAATATGGCCTTGAACTTATAAAGCTTGGTTCTTGTTTGTTGTCATCCAAACACGGACTCTAAATAATCACTTTAAGCATGCAAAGATCCATTTGTTTTCATTGAATTGCTAATCTTAAGGACTAATTATGTAAAATTAGCTCGTGGATATTCGATAATCAAAATAAAATATTAGTTGTAAGGTAAATATCTCCTAGTCCAGGAGGTAGCGTGCAAAAAAGTGTCTGACTAACATCAAGCTAGAATTTTGTGTATAAGTAAATCTTTTTGTGCCTTTTAAGAATATGTGGTCAGCTAAGTTCGTCTGCATGACATAGCTTGGCAATAGGTGTTTGAAAAAAAAACCGGTGGAGAGCCGCCATGTCCCGCCCTTTCTGGTGGACAATGTGATTTTGATTTAAACACCGTCCAATCGATGGTTGGTGACTTAAGCAGAAGAAAATTAGCTGATATAATATATATATTATATATATACAAATTATATATACAGGGTGTTACCGACCTAAACCGAAAAAATGTTTTGAGTGAAACTATAGATCCAAAATGGAGCAAAACTCCACCAAGCTCACTTTTCTATCTCAATCCGTTGCCGAGATATGATTTTTTAAAGATTTTTTTCAAAAACACGTTTTTTACTAATAAAACCGCAATTTCTCCACTTCAAGTCAATTATTTTTACTTTTAACCATATTTTCGATATCAGCGTTAAATTTCCTATAAAACTAGAGCATTTTTATTTTTAGGAATTATGAACTAAACACCGAAATATCAGTTCAAACGTTCAAAATTTAGAAAAACAAAAATTTCTGAAATTCTTTGAACGCTCACTACTTTCCTAGAAAAACTCTTGAAGGCTGGCAAATCTCACAAAAACTTCCTCATTTATTACTCTTTCGAACGGTATAAATAACATTGCGATTCTGTATCGATTTCATGGAGAAATTTAAGTTTTAATGCAAAACAAGTCACCTTTATGCACGTAAATTTTTAGCTGGGCCTACCAAAATGCTTGGATAGAACGAGAAAAATCCTCAGCAATTTTTAAAATGGAAATTTATTACATAAAACATTTCAAAAGAAAACCAATTTTTGATACGGACAATTAGATAAGACATTTAGAAGTGGTTTTAAAAGTGGATCAAAGTGGTTTCCTCTATTGCGGATGCAGGCCATCGCCCTTTTTCGGACCTACAAACCCAACCGTCACACGCATAGAAAAAATATCGCGGAGTGTTACTTTAAATAAGGACGGATTGCATCCCTTTTATTTCACAGCTGTGCAAGGTTTAGAGGAAAATGATCCTGCTCATCGTATCGAATTTTGCAGGTGTTTGCTAAATACCGCTATGGAACAACCCATGAAAGGCCCGATCACAATATCACAAATAACACTCGCCCATACGTTGACTGTGACTGTGAATCTAGTTTGGAATAATGAACTATGATGAGTCCTGTTAGGGTTTTCATGGGATTAGTGGTGACGATTGTGTGTGTTGAACACACCCCCACGTGAAAGTTGATCCATCTGACCACAGAATTTTTCTTAGGAAATGTATGTCGGTATTGTGACGGTTGTGTTTGTAGGTCCAAAAAAGGGCAATAGCCTGCATTCGCAATAGAGGAAACCTCTTTGATCCCCTTTTAAAACCACTTCTAAATGGCTTATCTAATTGTCCGTATCAAAAATTGGTTTTCTTTTGAAATGTTTTATGCAATAAATTTCCATTTTAAAAAATTGCTAAGGATTTTTCCCGTTCCATTCAAGCATTTTGGTAGGCACCAGCTAAAAGTTTAAGTGCATAGGGTGACTTTTTTTGCATTCAAACTTAAATTTCTCCATTAAATCGATACGGAATCGCAATGTTATTTATACCGTTCGAAAGAGTATTAAATGAGAAAGTTTTTGTGAGATTTGCCAGCCTTCAAGAGTTTTTCTAGGAAAGTAGTGAGCGTTCAAAGAATTTCAGAAATTTTATTTTTTCTAATTTTTGAACGTTTGAACTGATATTTCGGTGTTTAGTTAATAATTCCTAAAAATAAAAATGCTCTAGTTTTATAGGAAATTTAACGCTGATTTCGAAAATATGGTTACAAAATAAAAATAATTGACTTGAAGTGGAGAAATTGTGGGTTTATTAGCAAAAAATGAGTTTTTTGAAAAAAATCTTTAAAAAATCATATTTCGGCAACGGATTGAGATAGAAAAGTGAGCTTGGTGGAGTTTTGCTCCATTTCGGATCTAGTTTCACCCAAAAAAAAATTTCGGTTTAGGTCGGTGACACCCTGTATATATATATATATATATATATATATATATATATATATATATATATATATATATATATATATATATATATATATATATATATATATATATATATATATATATTGATTTTTGGTCAACTAACTAATTTCGTACTCCGGATCATGAAAATCAAATGATGTTTGTCAAACACTTTTTTACACGCTATCTCCTGGTCTACCTGAAACGTATTTAATAAGGATTAAATATCAAGGAAAGAAAATTTAAATATAAAATCAGTTAAAAATTAAAATAATTCTATTTATAAATCCTTGTTTCATTTCTATCCTTGTTCTACGTGTTTTATCCAAATTTATTCGTTTTATAACTCAAAAAGTCAAGTATTACTCATGTTGATCTAAGCATATTTCATATAAATTATTATTTATTTATGTTTGATTAATAAAAAATACTCTCTTTTTAATACCGAGATTGTGGAGAAAGTAAACATAAGATTTTAGCATACTTTAGATGTTATCATGGAAAAGCATCAATACATTCTGTTAAAAATATTCTATTATATTGTGATTTTAGAAGAGATATCAAAAATACTTTTGATGGAATTATTCTGGAAATGAACTTCAAGGTCAGGGACATTACTTTTACAATAAATAATTAGATTTTTATATAAATCGAAACTTATCTTACAATATGGACTCTCAGTTGGCGCGATTTTAAGCTAAGTTGCTTCAATTTATCTCTTCAAGTATTCGGCATGAACTTTTTAAAGAAAAAGTAGGTACAATGTTATATTTATATTATTTTGACGCAAGTTTGTTCCCTTTATATGATTCGATCCATTATTATTAATAGCATTAATAAAAATTTGTTTTATATAGTCATTTAATTGTTATTTTTGTAGTTTGTCATTGTTATTAATGTCATTTATTTATTTATCTATTTATTTCCAGTGCTCTCAACAGCCGAACACAGGCCACAAGTGAGAGGCACAAAACAAAACAAAAAAAAAAAAAAAAAACATGAGTTAATATAAAATGTAATATGAATACAAAGTGATAAAAAATATAAAAGAACAATTTAGGATAGCAGGAGAGATTGGGAAATGGATTGAGGAAGATGTAACGTTTAAATTTATTTCTAATTTTCGCGAGGTCTACTGTTCACAGAACTACTAGTCAATAGTAGGAGATTAAACACCAGGGATTGGAGCCCCCAAAAGATATATATGATAGGTGCCACACACATGATTTCATGGAGTAAACTGTTTATATAAACACCATTATTGTTTACATACTGATATTGAATTATGACCGTCTAATCCGAGATGTTTTTACTTTCTCATATAAAGAGAAAGTATTGTGATGGCGCGAAAATTCGATTTTGAGATTTTGATGGATTTACACGTTTTGAGGTCCCCTGAGTCCAAAAAAGTGGTTTTTAAAAAATGTCTGTCTGTCGTCTGTCGTCTGTGCAGACGCCTGGAGCCTAAACTACTGGGCCGATTTTGAAGAAATTTGGCATACATGTTCAGAAAAATCATACCCCGAGGCGAAATCGAGAAATGAATTTTAGCTCCAAATTTAGGGGCGCTACCCCCCAAAAATTCTGAAAAAAAGTGAAAAAAAATTATTTCTCGAAAACGGTTCCGACGATTTTGATTAAAAAATTCTAAAATATAGTCCATTTAAATACGAATCCAACGATATACGCCGTTTTCCCAGGAAAAATCTAGTTCCTGAGAAAAAGGCTTAAAACGCGGACCGAGAGAGCCCGGGTTCGATTCCCCGCCCGGGAGAAGTTATTTTTATGATAAATTTTAATGAAATGCTCAATAATAATTAAATTTACATACGAAATCTAATAAATGGAAAACACTGGGCTAAATAATTATGAACTCGTATATGAGAAAGTTTGTCTGAGTTGTCTCGGACCGATTTTTTTTTTTTTTTTACTTTTGGCTGATCCTCTATTAAATATTTAAATTATGAATGTTTAAAAGAAATCATATTTAAAATTTGCAATAACAGTTTTTTTTTTAAATAAATAGATCAATATTGCCGATTGAGTTTTATTTTACAAGGAATAAGTTTCACATAACTAACCATTTTTAGAAAAGTATTATATTTTATCTAGATATGTACGAGTATATTGATTTTGCACAATCTCATTTGATTTTTTTCCAGAGAACTCAGTAAGATTATTGTAATAGAAATACCTAAGAGAAAAAAGAACAACAATGTAACTTTACTAAAATGGCAGACAATCCTGTGGCGTTGCTTTGGTCTCTGGCCTTACACTAGTGAAGGAAAAATATCTAAGCTGTGGCTTTGCTACAGTGTGTTGGCGTACATATTGGCCGTTTCTCTTACTTATATAACTTACAACATAGCATCAACAACAGGTTGGTTCGTGTTGTCTAATTGATAACCTGTTAAAATTAAGGTAGATGTAAATTAAAATAGATGTAATATATAATGGTGATCTTAATTATTTGATAATATTATATAGAACTGGATATAAATATTCTGTTGATTAAATTTTGAAAAACTAAAATTGATAATGAAATGTCTATCCACCACAAGTGACTTTATCGTAATACGTACAAATGCCGACTTTCAACCACTGTAGTAATTTTTAATTTTACTGTAGTAATTTTCAGTACGGGTAAGGCAAGAAGACATGCGGAAGAGGAAGACATAGTCGTGGAGTTGAGACAGAGATTTATATCTGATTAAATTGAGTTAAATTTAAACTTTGAAGATGGGGAGAGACTGAAATCCAACTTTCTTTGTTCAATGAAGTAATTTAAGTAATTTTGATGTAAACCATAATGAACAAATAATAAATGACTGAATCAATAAAATAAAATTAATGTCTGAAGTAAGAAAAAATAAAAATTAAATTCACAGAAGCACTTACATCTCAATGAAAATTAAATAAAAGAAATAACTCTACCCGAAACAAATAAATAATTGGATGAGCTAACTCAAGCCTAACTAAAACCCTAACCCCAGAACATGGGTGGATGACTGTGGTAGATAAAATCCTATCTCCGAGATATGCATTTACGTATGAGTTGATTCTCAAAAATAAAATAGTATGAAGCTAAATTGAAATATTAAATACAAAGTAAATTACAAATCAATTTTTTCTTGTGAAATGAACGCATTTAAGTATATATTCAAATTCATATTGATATGAGGAGGTAAAACCAAAACAACTCAAACTACACCGCTTAATTAATTATTTTTCTTTACTCATATTCTAAATTTCTTTAGGTACGGAAAGTATTGTTGCTTCAGCGGATACGGCTGGCCTTCTTGTCGCCTCTGGTATGGCCATACTTGCTGCTCCAAGAATTCATCCTCTCTATATTTCTCTAAAACCAACTGTGAAGCCATATACTTATTCTTTCTTCTTTACTCTTATATTCACAATGGTCGTGGATCTTTCTTTCCATTTGAAGGACCTACCCACTACTTTTCTTCTATTGGTGAATGTCGTATCAGTGCTTATCGTCAACAACCTAGTGAGAAATATTCGAGACCAGTTTTGTTTTATTAATACGAAATTAACAGTTATAATGCAACACTCTTATAATCAGAGGCTCTTCATCAGTTTTGAGTTCCAAAATCGTAAGTAAAATACAATGGTATTTTATAAATTAGATTAACCATAAAGTTTTTGTTGTTATTCTTTTATCTTCCCCCTAATTAAGCACTTTTAATTTTCCTTTTTTTCTACATTTATTGATCTGCCACTCTTTAGCAATAACAAACATTACGCAACACCAATACTTTTCATAAATAAGCTTATTGTTGACTTAAATATATTGTCGATCTTAAAGACCTTTTACTTTTTAGGTACGAGAAGTTTAGAGCAGCTGATTTTAACTCACTGGAAACTTTGCAAGCTTGTATCTCGTGTAAGTTCAGTATTGGGATGGCTCTTAGCGTCTCTTCTCTTCTATTTAATCGCTCAACTGACTACCTCTCTTTACTACATATATGTTTATATCAGGTATCCTAAAATAGCCAGAGTATCAAGACAGATAGGCTACTTCATGATCTTCTCCCTTCTTTTAGGACTTCTAGTAGTTCCAGCTTCTCAAACTTCAGACCAGGTCAGTTTTTATGTGTTATGCACTAGTCTCAGTCTCTGCATGTGATTCTTACAGTCCAGGAGATATCGAGCATAAAAATGACCGACTAACATTATGCAAGAATTTTGTGTAGAGTTAATCTTTTAGTCCTATAAGAATATGTAGTGGTCTGCGGGACATAGCTTGGCAATAGGCATTTGAAAGAACAGACCTTTAGAGAGCGGCCATATCCCATCCATTTTGGAAGACAATGTCATTTTCATGAAACTGAGTAAATTTTTAGTTTGTCCAATCTGAGAATTGATTCAGCGCTCAACACAATACCTGGAATATCTTATGAAATGAGATGACCTGAAATAAATTTTGTTGAGATATTTATAATTAAATGCTATAATTAAGTATTCTTAATTTTAATATTATCATTTTTTTCCAGGCAATTACTACGAGTAAAATAATAATTAATTTCCTTTATAAGACAGAACAGTTACCCGTTTTTCAAAGAGAAGTATTATTAATTGTTTATGCATAACTATTTTAAATTCAATAATCCCTTGCTATCCGCGGACATTTTACCTTAAAAATATTTTTTATCTAGAAATAAAACAATCGGTTAACAACTCCTTACGTAAATATATATACATTTATTGTATTATTTTATAATTATACCTTAAGAAATTGTACCTTGTTGTTCATATTTAATTAATTTGAAGTTAAGTTAACCTGATTAGATTAACACTTTTACCACATAACCATATATAGTTAACCAGGATTTCGGGGTTTATTATCCATGTTTTTTGTTATTCTCTTGAATCTATTCTCCCGCGGATGAAGAGGGATTACTGTATTATTAATTTAAATTAAATAATTAGCTTGAAATATCGATTAGACATTAGTAAGATTACTAAGTATAACAAAGCCTATTAAAGTAATAAGAAATTATATTTGTGAACAAAACTAGGAGTAAAATTTACCAGTTAAATGTCAACGAACCCACTATAGACTTTAATTTATCCGTATTATAATTACGTAGCTTTTTTCGTCTTGGTGACAATACAGAGGGCTAGGGGAAAGGAAATTGCAATTTTTAAAATCATATGTCACATAGGGATGAATTGGTACAAAAACGAAAACATATATATATATATATATATATATATATATATATATATATATATATATATATATATATATATATATATATATATATATTTGTATTAAGGGCGTCCTCCCCTGATATTTAACACCTCACATGACGCATTTCTGTTAAAAGAAATGTTAACCCCTTAAAATGTCCTGTTTTTTTATTTTACATATTACATTTAATTCCATTACGAAAACCAAAACCGGGCTTAACTTTTTTCATATCTATATATGTGTCTGGAATGTATGTCTGTCGCCACAGGTCTGGCTTTTTAGGCTCGAAACAAGGGTAATGGTTTTTAAAGAGTCATGCACAGTGGCGGATTAAAGGGGGGGGCGGGGGTGGCGACCGCCCCCCCCCCCTTGATTATACTTTTTTCCAACGACTACCAAATTTCATATCAGAAATGCATAAAAGCGCTGTTTTGAGAGGTAATATTTTCAAAATTTTCCGAGGGAGGACCCCCGGCCCCTCAATATATCCTCCCCCCCCCCCCCCCCCCCCCAATAATATACTTCTGGCGACGCCAGGCGTCCCGGAGTTGTCTCAGTTTTGGACTTTAAATCCCGAACTTGTCTCCCGAAAACACTTTTCGGGACGCCAAAATGTCAAAATTTTCAATAGAGACGCCGATAATAGATTAATTCGTTTAAACAAATCCACATATTCTGACAATTTATTTTATGAAATAATTTATAGATGCGTAGTTTTAGCAAAATGTTTGTTATTGCCAATCTGAATCAACCGCATTTATTCCAATAAAAATAAGTACGAGTATTTGCTTTGATTCGATGGTCTTCAAATAGATATAATAACTTATCTAAATTAATTTACTTGATTTAACTATTTTTTTCTAAATATAAAATTAGGTCCGTTGTCATGGGGTTAACGGCTCGTAGATATATGAAACGAAAATATTAAAAATCCCCCTTTAGCTTCCGAGCTTACCGAAGGTATCAAACTGTGATAAATTTTCGTTCTCAAGAACGAATTTTTTTTTAGGTATTTTAGACAAAGGGAATGATTAGGTGCACAACTTTTATTGTGTTACAATAACTATACTTTTAAGTTTGTATTTTATTTTTTTAAAAAAATGTACTTGTGTTCATGTTCATACTTGTTTTCCAACAAACTACACCATATACTTAATCGAGCCAAAAATGACCCTTTTGTGACTAAGTATTAAAATCAAATTTTACCTCAGAAATGCATTTAAGCGCTCATTTGAGAGGTCATATTTTCAAATTTTTCAGGGGGAGGACCCCCGGACCCCCGCTTTATGCACCATACAATAATTAACTGCTAACGAACCTATGACTTACGTTAAGATATTGTACTGCAGTCGGGGGGGGGGGGGGGGAGGGGGGAGGAATCCTGAGAACTCCCTCCCCCCTTTTCCTTAGGGCTTTCCATACTCCCGAAACCCCTTGGAGGGTCAGATCGCCACCCCCTAGATGACACCCTTAATCCGCCACTGGTCATGCATATGCATATATGTATGTATATTGATTTTATAAGCTCTTCTTTAATCTCTAGTTTATTTGCATCTGTAATCTTTCTGTTTTATGATCATACTTCATAAAATGATTGCTGTAATTTTAAAATTTATTTTGTTTTAGCTGAAAATATATTTGAAACAACTGCGATATCATGAGGCAAAATTTAAAGCCCTTGGATTGGCAGAATTTGAAAACTCAATTATCGCCACGGTATTGTTTTATTATTGGTTTTATTTAGTTGCAGTTTATTTCACGTTCAAACACGTTTTAACACATCATTAAGTTATTTATTATAGTACCGGGGAGGGGGGGGGGATCAACCATCAGCTGGATATTAATCAATAATTAATATTAATTACTATTAATTAATATCCAGCTGATTTTCTCAAGATACATTATTTGAACCCTATAAGTCAATATTTTAATATTGTCTGACGCAGAACTTTTCCAAAGTTATAGGGTTCAAATAATGAAAAACGCCCCTATAAAATCACAGAGGAAAACGGTGGCAGATTTGTCAAACAACGAAGCCTACACAAGCCGTACAAAGAGGTTTGGAAAGAGTATGTATAATTGACTTTTTTGCCTATGGGCATGGGCACCCTGACTATATTAATATCAACATTAATTTTATTCTCCGAGGTATAATATGTGATGTATTTTAAGAGTAATAAGTAGTATTTTTATTGATTAAATATATTAAATTATAAGTCCCATTGAATATAAAAGCTTATTCAGTTAAATTAACACATCAAAATACTTTATTCAAACTAAGAACAGTCTCTTTATTATTCTTATTATAAGTCTTAGTCAAGCACAGTTCAAAAATGTTTTAAGAAAAATATATTGTACAGAATGATTCCTGTTATTTAGGTTTCTGACCGGAAATATTTCTTTTTCGCAAGTTTTTGGTTAAACAACTTAAATAATTAATATTGACTCCACTGTTCATATCCAAGTGTTGGGAAATGAGCAAGTAGTTCCCTTTCTTGTAACTTCAATTCCCCCCCCCCCCCCCACCTCCATTATAAACTGACTGAGAATATGCCCCTCCCAGACCTAGCAGCTGGATACGCCACTGAGAAGAAGCTTTTACTATTATCTATATTTTTTTATTTAAAGAGAAAAGGAAATTTCTTTAAATTCTCTACTGTCATAGATGAGATCTTATCTATTCTAGACAGAAAAACATCTGTGTCTTACTTGCTTAGATTATGTAGCAGATCTTTTCTCAACAAGGAAACTTAGATATCAGTTACAAGAAACATATTTTGGAACTAAATAACAATTAACAAACTGGTGATAACTATAAGATAGATATAAAAAAAACGGCTTATATCGTTAGATTCGTATTTAAATGGACAACATTTAAGAATTTTTTAATCAAAATGGTCGAAAACGGTTTTCGAGAAATAATTTTGTTTTCACGTTTTTTCAGAGTTATTTGGGGGTAGCGCCCCCAAATTTGGAGCTAAAATTAATTTCTCGATTTCGCCTCGAGGTATGATTTTTCTGAACATGCATGCCAAATTTCGTCAAAATCGGCCCAGTTGTTTAGGCTCCAGGCGTCTGCACAAACCACAGACGACAGACAGACTTTTTATAAAAAACACTTTTTTGGACTCAGGGGACCTCGAAATGTGTAAATCCATCAAAATGTCAAAATCGAATTTTCGTGCCATCATGGTACTTTCTCTTTATATGAGAAAGTAAAAAATGTATTTGTTTTGTTCAATACTTTTTTTCATGGAAAAGTTTCTATGATTTCTATATGAAAAACGAAATTTAAATTAATATAATTTTAATTTTGTACTCAGGGGTACGGGGTACGAGGTACAAAAGCCAAAATAGTATATCTTCATGATGCATGTCATTGGAAAGCTTTTTAAGAGTACAGCAATTGCGGTTATATGTACACTTTTGTCATATTTTCATATAAGAGGGGGGTAAAAAGGAAAAACAGAAAATGAATGATGTATTTTTAATTAAAAATTAGAAATACATATTACTAAATTTATAAGATTTGAATGAAAATTGGTATGCGCGCTTTATTTGATGCCAGGATATCGATTATAAAATAATTTACGTACAAATGGTATCAATGTAGGTATGTTTTAAGCTCTGGTTTAAGTGGTAAAAAATTGTATTTATTTTGTTCAATACATTATTTCATGGAGAAGGTTTTATGATTTCAAACTTTAAATTAAAAAAAAACTAAATTTCGTACACAGGGGTTCGGGGGTAGGTATGGGGTACAAAAGTTAAAAAATAATTATACCCTTCATGATGCATGTCGTTGGAAAGCTCTTTAAGAGATCAGTAATTGTTGTTACGTACACGTTTGTCATATTTTCATACAAGAGGGGGGTAAAATAAAAAAGGATCGGAAAAATGTTGTTTAATTAAAAATTAGATTCCATGTTTTTCGCATGGTCAACTATATGTTGCTTGCTTTAAAGGAGGCACTCCAAAAACTCTGGTGGTATCTATTCGTTTTGCTAATAATTAGCGTTAGTTTAATTTATTTTAAGTTTAATTATATAGCGAATGGAATATTAAATAATACTGTTCATACACGTGCATTATTAATAAAAAAATGTATATAGCTCATAATATTATTATTAATTATTTATAATTATAAAATTTATAGAATCTCATCAGTATAAATAAACCATCTTTTATTATTCTACAACGAATATTCGAGTATATTCTAGATTACATTCATATTACCAGAACAAAATCTACCGGGTTTTGTTAGTAGTAATATAAGGATTTATTTTTGAGCTTTAAGAAGTTGATAAACAAAACGTTACCTGACCATACCTTTACTGTGTTCCGCCTTGGATATCCATTACTTACCTCTTAACTCCATATCCCTTACTTTTTTCCTTCCATAATCCTTCTACCCACACAGCCCTAGTCTACCCCCACCTTGTACTGCTAGTTCGCCATAAAAAAATTTGTAAAATAGTTTAGAAATAGTACAGTACTTAGTACAGAATTCACTCTCACTAAGTTAACTCGCACACTGAAGATGATTATACGTGTATGTCGAAACGCGTTTGTTTAATTATATAAAATTGGGGTGAAAATATTGTTGTGTTACTTTTTGTAACCTCTCAAGTCATAATTATGAAGTGGTACCACAAAATCTCAGTCAAAAGTTCAAAACAACCAACTATTTATGAAAATAGTCGTTTCTCCAACAGATTTTTATGAAAATCAGTGGTTAAAATGTTTAGGTACTATTGTCAATTTTGTGAATGCAGTTTTGTCGATTATTTTAATAAATAAATAAATTTAGTTTTATATTTTTAGTTATAAATAATAATAATTAAAAAAATCTCATTCGAAACAAAAAAAAAAGAAAATACTTGGCCTGGTTGGCATTTCCCTTCTTCAGAAGAGTCATACAAAGTCTTCGTTTTTTTTTTTGTTTTTTTTTTTGTTAAGGGGAGGGGTAACAAACTCAAATTCAATGCACTCAATATTCAAAAGGATTGAATATTTTTGAATAAGATTGATTTTACGTTTCTAAACTATCATTCAATACACCTACATTATTATTAATGCTATGTTTTTCTTTTTTATATTATTTTTTTCTTCTTTTTTCAGACCTACGGCACAGTTTCAATGTACTGGGCTATTCTAACACAATTCCAAGACACTGTTCCTGATAACGTTTGTCAAAAAGAGAACCAGAATTTAAAAACTAATTCTTCAACTCCAAGTGCTGCTCATTCTCCTTGAGAATCATTCACTCTGTTTTATACTAAATATATTTTATGCGCCTTTCCCTATTTTTTTTCTTTTGCTTCACTGAGCAGCATAACGATATTCGGTGATTTCCAGCATCGAAGAACTCGTTAAATATGGTAGCAAGCTGTTTCTACCGAGATTCATTTTTTTCAGTGGTATTTAATACTAATAAGTAAAACATGAAAGTTACTAAGTTTAGCTAAAGAAAAGTAAAAATATATTATTTACAACAGTAGACAGTAGTCTGTAATAATATTCACTATTGTGGGTTTTTTATAATTCCAATCAATTTTTCTCATTGAGTTTTAGCAATTTTGTTGAAAAATTACTTCAATGGAATATAAGTGCCAACAAGTGTGAAGAGGGGTGGAGGCAGTAAGCTGAACTATTCGGCGAACTTCTCGGGGAAAGTCAAGGTATTCGATGAATACCTTGATATGTGTGGGGCTCCACCTTTAGGGTTGACTTAACTTACCACCGTATACATCCTACATCAACCGCTACGCAGCTCCGTTTCAGCTATTACTATAATTGTATTACTTCACTACACATACCTGTTTCAATAGTACTTTAGACAATTTATATGAAGTTTTATTAAACTCAATACGTTAGAACGTAAGATATTCTTTGTTGGATAACTTCGTAAAAATTTTAAGATCCGATTTAATAGTTTTACCTATCTTTATCACCTCTTATCGGTGATAAAGGTAGTTGCTGTAATAACTATCTTTAACACCGATAGGAAGTTATAAAGTAGCTGTTAGTTTGTTGTACTAAAGAAAACCATCACCAAACCATTTCGTGCCATCTTAATTAATCGTGCCATTTAATTCAGGTCTCTCTGAATTAAGAGTTCAATAATGAGGATATTAGCAAGTGGCAAATTTTATTATACAATATTGAAAGCAAAGTAAACCAATAAAAATCTTATGCTATGCAAAAATAAAACAACCATGTAATATTAATTTATATTTTAGCGTGAATAAAATTAAATAATCTGAGCAGCATTACCCCTCAACAGAGCATAAGAGAAAAAGAAACCACACCAATATATTATGTACTTATTTATATAATAAGTACATAATACATTTATAATATAATAAAAAGACAAGGCAAATCTTACAAAAGTCCATTTAAGTTTGTAAAATTTTATTAAAATAATAATAAATCATATAATATATAGTGGTTAAAAATGGAAAACATTAAACTAATTATACGGTTTTTTATGTATTCTCGTTCTAAGACGTATATTTAAATAAAAACGTCTAATTATTTCCCTTCTTGTTGATTTCAATGGCTCAGTAAATGTAAAATACTTAATTAAAATCACAGGGAAAGGTATACTTGAGTCCATGATTAAGCATACCCGTTATTGTTGTATAATTAGGATTGTTTTCTTCTACCTCAAAGGGTTCCCTGGTTCGATCCCCCGGGGGGACACAATGTTTTTAATCGGTGGTATGACAAGATGAATTACATTTTTCAGGAAATTTTCATCGCCCAACCATAATGTATAACCATGAATTATTTCAAAATTTTAGGACCAGCCATTATATAATAAATAAAATGTTGGGCGTACTTCACATTTCGCACACAAAATTGACAAGTTTTAAAAATTGGGAATGCGCTCCCAGAATTTTCATCGCCCCACAATAAGGTATTAGAATGAGTTATTTCGAAATTTTAGGACCAGTCGTTATATAGTGGTTCGGGGGGGGGGTTATTTTTTTTTGGGGGGGGGGGTATGTTTTGACTTATAATTTGACAATAAAAAAATCAAAATTTAAAAAATCATATATATGTATATATATATTTGTATCCTACTCTTCAGCAGCTTTCATTTGATACCCCACTCGAAAATTTAAAAAGTATAAATTTTTGAGTTTACCACGTTTTGCGAATTGCGCATATATCATTTTTAACTTCTGTATATTTTTCCTGTAGTTGGGTCCAAAAGTTGCGCCTGTGTTTTAAATTTCAGCTCTTTAGTTTAAACGACTCGAGCCCTATGAACTAGGACAGATGGGAACATCACCCTCGCCATAAGGCATAAGGGTTTTGAGAAGTATCGACAAAACCCAAACCCTAAAAAATAGGGGTATTTATTCCAACAAATCTCCTTCTCTCTTAAATATCTGTATTTAGAATTTGAATCCTGTTAAAACTGAAAATTTTGAATGACAACACTGGACTTACTTTCAATAAAACAAATGCTTCAACCGCGGTATTATCTGAATCCTCTATTTTAATTCAAGAAAGTAAACTTTTAGTGTATGTTTCTTCTTTAATTTAATTTTTACTATCTGAAGAACCCGGCGTTACTCGCGAGTATACAAAAGTCAAAACATTGGAGAATAAAAAAAATAGCCTACCAATGGCAGACTGTTTAGATTCACAGCTTACACTCGCATACTATCGCGTATTTTGATGATTTTTTGTTTTACGGCCCATAATTGTCATCATATATTTCCTCCATAAAAAAGTCACAATCTAATCGGATGAGTACTTTTAGATATAGGTGTTGATAAAAAAAACAGTTCGTGTATGCGATAAAGAAGAAGGAATGGGTGCAGAAGACTGAAAAGTATAGGTGGCCAACAGTGGGCTAATAATGACCTACCATCTAAACTACCAGGTTAGTAAATGTTTAAATAATCAAAGAAAACGTACTTTAAAGTTAAGATTTTAAAAATAATTATTGAGGCTTGAATTTAAAAGTTAAAGTTATAAAATCCCTGTATGGAACATATGTTTACGTCATAACAAGTCACTAATTTACAAATTTTAAGGTTCTAATGTTCTAGTTTAAATTGTTCTAAATATACAGCAAAATGACACAATATACAATATAATATATTTTCCACCATCCAAGAAAGTTCTTTACCACTCGTTTAGTGATTTTAGCGTCCTTGGTTTCCAGGGGGGGGGGGGGGGACTTTAGGCCGTCCTGTATATGCAACCTTCTAGAATTTAAACAACGGATTACAAAATGTTTTTACAGGATTTGTAAATTCCAAATTTCAAGGTCCTAGATCAAATTATTCTAAAGAAATTACAAACTCGAAGATCGATGATTAAAATGAAAAAAAAAATAAATAAATAATGCTGAATAATGATGACGTTGACATTTGTAAATATAAAATAAAAATATTGGTGAATAAAATAAATGGTCTGCCAATTATAGTGGCTTATAGCTTCCTATACTTATCCTAATATTTCGTATACTTTAATGATTTTATGCTTTTACAATCAATTATTGTCAAATATATTTTATTTTAACCCGTTTTTAAATGTCAAGATTGTTTTGATTTTTTACATGAATTAAAGGATCAATTTAGAAAAAATTAAAGAGCTATCTGCATTTTATCTACATTCGATAAAACATCTAAATTTAATATATATCAGATGAGTACTTTTGCTTTTGAAGATATAGGTGTAAATAAATTTATGTTTGTGCACGTGTAAAAGAGAAATGATAGGACGCAGAAGGTTGAAACTTAAATGAGACCAACAGGCTAATTACCATCCACATTTTATTAAAATCGGACGAGTAGTTTTTAAGATATGTTTGTTTACAATAATTGAGCGACAGAGAGACATAGAACCAAAAATGTTCCCTGGATGTCTCAAGATATTACAATCTCAAAAATTACTTATTAAAGTCCGCCATTTTGATTTAAAATAGTGAATTACAAAAACCCTTGCTTAGTGAATGTCAATTAAGGAATTTCTATATCAAGTTTGACTATTCTAACGTTCAAAATTATCGAGTAGTAAGTATATAGTGATGAATACATTAGTAAGGGGACAAGGCTTCTAAACACACGTGCATGGTCGCCATTTGGAATTAAAAAGTTAGATTGCAAATTCCTCTTTATAGAACGTGTATATGTCATAAGACTCATGTGAAAGAGGCCTGAAAAAGTCTTCACATGGACAGTCAACTAGCTGAATTAACTCAAGTCATCTCGTGTGAAAGAGGCCTTACTCCCTTATAATTTCATAGTGCAACAAAATACACATCTGACAGTGAAACTAAATATTCCACTTATAAGAGAGGGTTAAGATGATATTTTTACAGTTTCTGCTGCATTCATTAAAATAATTAAATATTCTCCACTTCAAAAAAACATTGTAAACAAGAATCATGAAGACAGTTGCCATGGTGCGCTCGCATAGACAAATGTATAGTACTAAAAAGTGAAAACCGAGCTACATCCCGTTATATCCTAACTTCATAGTACTATATTTAAGAGCATCACATCTTTCGTGTCGTTTTTGAGTGAAAGAAATTTCTTTAGTCCCCCAGCCCAAAAAAGTATATTTATGTTAAAAGCAAACAAAATTATTGATTTAAAGTTGTAACATTAAGGTGAAAAACAGGTATCTCAAGGATAATCTGTATATATAAAATCCTAATGTCATTGACACCGACTTATCACAAATACCTCTGGAACTATAAAACCTAAGACCATGAAAGTTTTTAGGTAGATTCCTCTTAGCCCTTGGGTGGTACCTAAGGTACCTCTATTTATGATCAGCTATCTTAAATCAAGGTGCAACCCATTGCCTCTCATAGACCTTACTCAATAATAAAGAATAATATAATAGGCCACCACCACCATGAATTATTATACACAATACACAATGCCAGATTTACCACTAGGCCAATTAGGCCTCGGGTTCAGAGGGGGAGGGGGGGGGGGCAAATATGGGCAATACATTGATATTGCTTGCCGCTCAGCGCCTTTGACACAGTACAAGGAGTATTACCTTAGTACTAAGTTAGTTAATAGACCAAATATTAAGTTGATTTTAGCCTGTCACTTGATAGGTTAGTTATTCAATTATTACTCCAAATAAGAGTGGTCACCTATCAAGTGACAAGCTAATATCAACTTGATTTTTGGCCTACTAACTAATTTTGTACTCAGGATCATGAAAATCACATTTTTCACCAAAATGACCAGGACATGGCCGCTCTCCATCGGTGTTTTTTTTTTTTTTTTAAATGCCTATTGCCAAGCTGACGAGCTTATGTCCCTCAGACGAACTTAGCCGATCACATTTTTTTACAGGCACCAAAAGAAACGATGTTAGTCAAACACTTTTTTGCACATTACTCTTGAACTATACATTTTATATTTATAAGTTTTTAAAAAAGGTTCTACAAATAAATAAAATTCAATAAAAAGTGTGAGTTTTATTGAATGGCCTACTTATTACGGCCTACTTATTAAAACCTAAGCACATATTTATGTTGTACTTTTTTGATATTAGTTAAATTAAGTTAGGCCAACAAATATTAACTTACCATAACAGTTTTGTAAAAAAAATTGGAGAAAACCGAAGTATAGAACTTCTATAGTTCAAAAACTAGGATGAAAAAACAATGTAGGACAGGGGGGGGGGGGGGGGGGGGGGCTACACACAACTACACAAACAATAAATTATATAATTTAAAAGTAACATAATTTGAGCACTACACTGTAACTCTATTTCTTCCATATTTATTTAACACTACTCTTTTAATATGGTCAATAAAAATAATGAATTACAAACATGTTGGGATAAAATATGTTAAAGATTAATAGTACAAGTAAAAAAAGACCCAAAATGCACTAAATAAATGACAAAATTTGTACATTCATGAAACTTTGCACATAACTTCATATTGCCAGTGGAAATGAAAATCTGGAGAGTCCGTCAAAATTTAGGGGGTGGAACATCCCCCCAGGGGGGCGGGAAGGGGGAATTTTTTGCTTTTTACCAAATATCTCGAAATGTATTGACATTAGGTGAATTATGGTTATTTACAATTTGGTTCTTCATTAAATTTCCAATAAAAATAGTCCTTTAACTTTTTTTTTTTTTTAGCTCCAACCGTTTTTGAGTTACAAGCGCTCAAAATTAGGTAATAAAAAATAAAGTTGGATAGGGGGGCAAAAGAACTCTTTTATTAGGGATTTCTGACCTTAAGCCTGAAAATCTGCAGAGTCCGTCAAAATTTAGTCAGCAGAGTCCCATTCAGGGGAATGGGGAATTTTCGAAAATTACGGTTTCTTTTAGTACTGAATCGAATGAGGCTACTCCCGAGTCGAATTCCATGATTCTATATAGGAAATTTACTCTTACATTAAATTTCAAAACATATTCGTAAATAAGAAGTGAAAATCTATGCGGCAAAGTCAGGTAAAAAGATCGCGATTTGTTGAAGTATATTTTTTTTCTTTTTCGACTTTACTTTATAGGGTTTTAATTAATAACTCTCCTGTCTTCTCTATAAATCTGCTCTGTTTCGCCTTAACTTGAGGCTTCTTCAGGCTGGTATTATAGTCCAGTCAAATTAGATGAAAAAAAGGGGAAACTTCCCAAGTTTTGGGAAAAATCCCAACGTTTTGGAAAGTGGTGGTGGTAAACAAAGGAATGAAAAATTTGGAAGGGAGTGTCAAAAATCTATGGAAAAATAAATAGAGTGTGGCTTAAAGTCAGAAATTCCTAATAAAAGTGTACTTTTGCCCCCTTATCCAACTTCATTTTTTATTACCTAATTTTGAGCGCTTGTAACTCAAAAACGGTTGGAGCTAAAAAAAATGTTAGCTAAAAAAGGACTATTTTTATTGGAAATTTAATGAAGAACAAATTTGTAAATAACCATAATTCACCTAATGTCAATACATTTCGAGAATTCCCCCTTCCCGCCCCCCCTGGGGGGGTGTTCTACCCCCTAAATTTTGACGGACTCTGCAGAATTTCATTTTCACTGGCAATATGAAGTTATGTGCAAAGTTTCATGAATGTAAAAATTTTGTCATTTTTAAAACCCTATTTTTCCTTTTATAGGGGGATGAACAGGTTTCTCAAGAATAATCTGTAAACATGAAATCCTAAACCATTGACACCGACTTATCACAAGTACCTCAGGAACTATTAGACCATGGCTATGAAATTTTTCATTGTGTTGAGATAAAACAAATACATGATTTGAAAATGCACAAAATAACATAAATAAAATGCACAATCCGTACTTAATATTAGTATAGTGTTCTGAGACACAAAAGCATAAAAATAATCAACTATTGACACTTGAAAATACAGGAGAGCGTCGATTATCCGAACTAATGTTTTTTGGGGTGGTTCGGATACTCAAAAATTTGGATAATCAGAATTCACTAGAAATTTAAAAGGGAAGATGCAAAAATAATCAACCACGTTTATGGAAAAAACATATTTGTTTTATTTATCTAGTACATAGTGAAAAAAAATATATAAGTTATATCACCTAAGATTAATTTGGCATAAAGAAGGTTGTAATACTCGTCTGCTTAATTTTTTTACTTAATTTTTCACTATGAATCTCGATTAGTCGAATCCCATGACGTAATTTGAAATTTTTCAGCCACTCAGAACTGATGATGAATAAAGAATCACCACCAAGTTTCATGTTTAATTCCACTGCTTTATCACACAATATGGGTCCAGATATGGATATGGGCTGACCAGAGGCCCGTTTTTGCAAAAACCAAGCTAATGCAGCATCTTCCAACAATTTGGATGTCGTCAAGATTAAGTGCACTTAATCTTGACCAAGTGATTGAATCATAATTATTTTTTATTCCCGAAATCGTTGATTTACCAACACTGAACTTGATAGCCAATGCCTTGGCTTTCACCTTTCTTCAGCCGCATTTCCATTTTATCTTTTAATGAAAGCACTACCCGTTTCCTTTTTGTCGACATGTTATAAGTTTTACTTAAAATATCTGACCACTAACTAATTCAATGTATACCTCACAATGAATGATTTGAAACTGAGAGCATTAACATAACCAAACAACAGAACAGAAAGGTATTAAATGGAAAAATGCTGCAAATAATTCCACAAATTTCATAGACAAACAAAAGTTAGTTCTTAGTAAACAAATGTTAATGTCTGCCCCGCCAAACTGAATTCATCGAAATCTGGTATCTCTTTATACAGCTAGCACCGCTCTTTCTAGCAATTAATTTAGCGGTACCTTTGATTCCCCCCCCCCCCCATGAAGCTAGTTCGGATAATTGAACATTCGGATAACTGACGTTCAGATAATCGACGCTCTACTGTATATAATTATCAATAAATTAAATTAAAAAAAAAAAAACACAGTACAAAAAGTCTAAGAAAAATAATCATTTAATCAGATGGGTTTTATTCATCTATATGTAATTAATATTTTGATTTTAAATTGAAAACATTTTTAAAAAGAATTGAATTCTGTAAAAAGTTGTATCTGGGAAAGAACTATTGATAAAAACTACAGATAAAGATAAAAACAAACAAAATGCAATCAACAAAAAAAATTAAACAGTTTCAATAGGATCTCTATCTTTAGAGGAAACCTTTACATCAATAGTAGGAAAATTAGAAATAAAATGTTCTCTAAAACATTTAAGGAAAGGTCGCTCTGAATCGCTGTGGTTTGTAAGGATAACAGAAACCCCACGATGAGAAGCATCTAGGAGGTCATGATGAAACATTTCACCAGTTACAAACAGATCAGCACTAATACCTTTCAGCATGGAACCTCCTGAACCAGCAACTAGGGCTACTGTCTTTATTATACTCTCTGAAAATAAACATTTATTTATTTACTCAGCGCTAAAAGATTAAATTATCAAGTACCGAAGAGGTCATTTTCAGTGATAATAGAAATTATAATAGTTCAACAGTGTCCCTTGATAAGTACTGAAGAGGAAAAATTGTTAATTTGTTGGTTTTTGAGAAAAAGTGATTCTTCAAAGAAACTCCCGCTTGTTCTTAAACCACAAACAAATTATATTATAATTATATTTTCTTGATAATTAGTACCGAGTGTTCAGTTATAGAAAACTTTAACGAATGACCAAGAGTAATCTACTATGTTTGACGGTAACAAAAAATATAATTTTGAAACGTGATTCAGAATAGAAAAAAAAATTATACAGTTTTTTTTCTGAAAATTAAACAAAACACTTACTAATCAAATAATAAGCTAACACTTTAATACAAGTAATTAATAATTATAATATTTACAATTATAAATTCAATGTCACAAAAATCTCAACAGTGTTGAAAAAAATAAAATTGAAGAAAAGATAATTCAAATGTATCGTCATCTAAATAATTCTCATTTTAAATCAAATTATAATTATTATTAACTACGGGAAACAGACAGTGAAAAATACACTCCTGTGCCGGGATCCCGGCACAGGAGTGTATTTTTCACTGTCAAAAAAAATGTGTATTTTTCACTGTCAAAAAAAATTGAATTTAAATAATTCTCTATACTTAAGCATTTTGAATGTACTGAAGGGGAATATTGGTGATGGCTTTTGTAATTCTATCACGCTATTATCTGGGTGTTCTGCATAATTTTTCTTATATAGTGTTTGTTAGTGTGTGTTTTTTTACTATTTTACTAAAATTTAATGGTGATTCAGTATTTTTAATTCTGAACCACATTTTTAAATACAGCAATTTACCTGACTTAGGTAAATTCGGAGTTACTAAACACCCAACACAGCTGCTGAAAGTGATGAGGGCTGTTGCACTAAGGAGTATGTTAGTTATAATTTTTAGTGGTTTAAGAACAAGCAGCAGTATTTTTTCTCAAAACCTACAATAAAACACATTTACTACGTTTTTATTAGGTTGCTTTCTTGTTTGTTTGTTTGTTTGTTTGTCCAGTACAAATCTGGCAATCGATTTCTAACTAACTTTCCGAATAGCTAGACTTTTGAAACTTTTAGCATAGCTCAGAACACGATGACAATGCATTATTTTAATACTTTTAGCCATCTTTCAGCAGTATTTAAATTGGTTTTCAGCAAATTTTGTTGTACGGAAAGTTAGTTCGGAAAAAATCCGCAAGTTATTTTATTTGTTTTGCCATGTCTCATATTTATGCAATCTTCATTTTGACGGGTCTCCAATTTGTGATAGATAAACATTGAATGACAGCAAAACAGGAAATATCGATTATATTATTTATCGATTGTATTATTTATATTATTTCAAATATATCGATGGCACGCTTTAGATTTGGTGTTGGGGAGATCCGTTGTACAAAGATTTGTCCTTTTATAGGTTTAAGATCAGCTCTCTAGATGGTTGTCATTTATGAAAAGTAAATACATACGGAACTATTTTTTTTTTCACTAACATTATATATTATATAACAATAACAATTATATTATCGACATTACATACGATTCAACAGAAAATTTAAAAACGTAGTATATAAAAAGTTCTTTTTATCTTGAAGTTATTTTTCCTCAACAGTACTCTATCCTGAGAGGCATGAAAAATATCTAGAAAAAAAGATCATAATATTACCTGCGTTGTGATGAATACCCTTTGAAAGTCGAATATGGCTCAAACCAGTGTAACATTTAACCAATTCTACACACTGACTAAGAGTGCAACCTGGTTCTTTCAGCTGAACTTTTCTTCCCATCCCAATATTTGTTTTACTATTCTGTTTACAAAAAAGAATTAACATTAAATAATATAAACATTAACAAGGATTAAAGGGATTGGGTTAAATATCTTATAGGTAGTATGTAAGTATCTTTTGGGACTAGGTTTAAAATACATTCATCATTAAAAATAAAAATTCAGTCAGACAAACTCAAACAGAACTTTCTTATATATAGTTAGATTAAATTTTAATTCCATAATAGCTAATTTATTTAATTTATTAATAAACACATTTAAAAAATGGTAAGGTGATTGTTTACATTTCATTATAGATTTTCGGATAAATTTCCCGGGAAAATAACTTCTCATATAGTCAACAAAACACATATGGTTAAATTCTTGTCTAGAGTAAATTTTAGAACTTTTTTTTTATTTTTTTTTTATCAAAATCATCAAAACTAAGATTTAAAGGCAATATTATGAAATGACGATATTATGAAATGGATTATTACCATTTAAATTTATAAATAAAAAAGTATGACAACCATACAACAATGCTCAAAAACATATTCGGTTTTAAGACTTGACCACTCTCCATTTATATTATAAAATAATAATAATTATGGACCAATAATTTGCAACTTTGTATATTTAAAAAAAAAATGTTTAAATCGAATAAAATACACAAAGTTACAGGTGTTTTTGGATAGAATATGCAGAGTGTATATTTTGATATTAGTAAAAATTATGAGTGTTTCTTTCCCTTCATCTTCATCTAAGATTCGCTAATTAATATCTAATTTGGTAATAATAACTTTAAATCTTAATATGAGCAATATCCTCACCTACAAAAATTTTTTTTATAATATAGAAAGATAACTAAATAATAAAATAGATTAATAAGAGTTGAGAAATAGATAATAATGATAAAGTAAAATAATAATAATAAATTAATATTCATATAACCTTTTGATTAACACGTAAGATGTATTTTATAATAAAATATGTCTAGGCCACTGCCTCTTCAACATCTTGAAGGGGTCTGGAAGGCTGGAATAAACTGAGAGGAAAAGAGTTGAACACGATAGGCTAAATGTTTATATTCATGGAATTTTCTATGTCAAGATACAGATAGATTTAGGACAAACATTAAATAAATATTTTAGAACATGTTATATGCTTGGCTTCTTTTTATTAAATATAGGTAATAATTAATAATTGAAAAATCAACATAATTCTGATGATACCACTCTATTTACTAGAGTTTGGACATGCAATTTGATTCAGTTGTATAAATAAGTAACTGATTTTTACAGTAAGATTTTAAATTATAGTTTTAAAAATTATTACTGTTGTTTTGTAGACATAAGACTGACTTTAATCTCTACAGGCTTGAAGTTACTAACCCTTAGTGGTATAATTAAAAATGGGTGGTTACATTATAAATGTTTACCTATGTTTTACAATAAAACAAATAATACTTTAAACAAGTGAATACCTTTTTTACTTGTTCAACTTTTGTAACTATGGTGTCAGGAAGCATGGCAAGTTTCTCAGCAATTTTTTTTTCAGCTATAATCCTACAAATCTTTTTATCAGGAGTAACACCTTCTAAGCTGAAAATTGAAACAATAAATTATTATTATTATTTTTTTTTTTTTTATAAAAAATAAATATAATCATTATACATATAATAGTATGATCAGTGTCCCTGTATGCAATTATCTCAGAAAAAAGGTCTTTCCTAGGACAATGACTTAATTAAATTATACCATTGCAAATAAATTGGTAGTGCATGATGTCTCACGTAAAAAGGGTTTCATTGGTGTTGTAAACATGAAATTAGTAAGGGGGGGGGGGGGCAAGATTTTGATGTTTTTAACAAAATGACGTAGAAAATTAAACGCTTTCCACAAGTGTTATATATTTTTGTAATCTACTCTTCAATACCTTTCATTTGATACTCCACTCAAAATTTAAAAAAACAAATTGCATGACGTGAGTTATCCGCCATTTTGGATTTAAACAGCTGATAATTTTGAGTTCGCTATATTTTTCCTGTGTGCGCGTCAAAACGATCATTAATATTGGAAAGTTTCATGCTTATATCTCTTTTTATTGAAAAGTTATTGGAACCGTACAGAGTGACAGACAGACAGACACATGAACGAAACTATAAGGGTTTCTTTTTTTGGTTTTACCAACGAAACCCTAAAAAATGACAACTGTTTTTGAGAAAATAAGATTAAATTTTAAATAATTTTTGAGAGGCATGATTCTGGTGGTAGGAGGGCGATCATATTAATGTTAAGAATATAATACTCTCCAAATCGTAGTTTAGTCTATTTGTATACATAAAAAATAGCCAATCAAAATTAAGTAATAAATAACAATGCTCGATATAACCAAAATATGCTAAAAAAGTAATAAAATATATGAGAAAATAAACGCAGTGAAAATTAATCATACTGGGAAGTCATAGCACAATCATCGACCATTGGCACATTAATTTAATTACCAGTCTCTTCTCAATACGGTAGCTCCACCAGTTGAAATATTTAATAACTCTGGTTCTAGGACAAATTAATAAAATAATACAAATTCAATTTAAAGAGCATAAGAGTGAGATTTAACCGCCCCAATCAGAATTTAAATCGGTCAACAATTACGAACGCCACAAGAGCTCAAAGTCAATTTTTTTTTTTTTTTTTAAATGATCAAATTTATTCTATTTAAGGTAGAACCAATGGAATTTAGACAAAAAATCATGGGTCCAAAAGTCAATTTCTGACCATACGCAAAAAACTGTGAGTGCCTATGTGGTCTAGAAGTACCCAAACATTTTAATTACCGAATCAGTGGATTTTGTCACTTTATATATTTAGTCAACCTAGTTTCTTAATATTTTTTTGATAAAATTGTTTACAACTTTGTTTCTAACACAATGTTTTTTTTTATGAAACCAAGCCTACAACATCCCCCACATGTTTGCGCACACCTCTGCAAAAAAATTAATCAATTTCGTTAAGCCAGTTTTGCGCCTATAAAATAGGACTGTGGCGACAGACACACAAACAAAGACAAAACTTTAATTTTATAAATATAAATGTATTTTCTTGCATAAAATATTAAAGGTCAGTTCTTGTTCTAACCTACCTGTATAAAATAGGTACAAGTTTCTGGACATCCTCTATATGTTCTGAAGATGTAATAACATCAAACATAAGATCATTATCTGAGTTAGGGATAATTGATTGAACAGAACTAATATAATTACCTGAAAAAAGGTAGACAATTAAATAAATTAAAACTTAAATAATTAGAGAGGAAAATAAAGTTATTCCACTAAACTATGCCATTTAATTATTTGATTTAGTTATATTAGAAAAAAAAAATATATATACCAAAAGCAGATGCTAGAGAGTCACTCATAGCACCATTTGTAGCATCCCAAGCAGTATGAGGAGAATATACTGCTATTCTATTTTCAAGGCATGTTGCTATAATTTTTTCCTGGAAGTAAAAAATATTATTGCATAGAAAAAATATTTGTGCATTTCCACTACTGTGCAAACATAAAGTTTAACGCAGAGGTAGGGTTTAAAATTTTGACCCCTCAAATAAAAAATATTGCAACATGATTATTCCCCCCCCCCCTCCTGCCAAGAGGCAATAAACTTGAATCTTAATAAGATAGAATTACCACAACAAGGATTATCCTTCAATTTGATACTGTAATATGATGTCATCTTGAAATGCGGCCACTGTATTAATAACAGGTCACATAATAAATTAGTAAGAAAAAAGTATTTCACTGGTACTGACCTACATTCTAGAATAGAATCTTTAATAATAAAAGGACAAATCTCTGTACAAAGGATCTCGCTAAAATTGAATCTAAACCGGGCCATCGATATGCCCCCGTGTAGGAGAGGGTGAATGAAGAAAAATGAGCCCAAGATCGAGAGGAATTGTTAAGATTTTTGCTCTTCCTGTCGTGGCCATAAAAAGTTTTGTCCAAAACAGGACATTAAAATGAGGGGGGGAGGGTGGTCGAGCTATTGCAGCCCCAGGCAAAAGGGTATGGGCAAATTTTGGACATTTTAAGGAGAAATATATGCATTCTTTGGATAACATTTTCTCATTTGACATTAATTGGTAAATTTGCACAATCAGGCCCACCTATTTCATACTTTCCGATTTACCTATTTCAATTTTTAGCTATTCCTTTTTACATTATAAAAACTATTCCGGTTCTGGCCTCTCAATAAATTCAATAGTTATGTTTATTTTTTAAAAAAAAGACATGAAGTGTCACGTTTTAGGGTAATGACGGAAGGTTATGGTTAGGTTAGGTCAAAATGTACTAACCTTAACTTAAAATAACCATAACCTATAACCTTCCATAATTTCCCCTAAAATTAAAACAATGATTGAAATTAATTTACAAAAATAAGATTGCATTTATCGCGATGCTACTGAAATCGATTTTGTAATGTAAAAAAGAATAGTTTTAAAAAAGTCCAAAGTGTAAGATTTACCCCTTACTTGGGTAAATTTTGATATTATAAATATCATATTGGTCATCATTGAATAACGGAGATTCACACTTTCAGTTACTTCGATTTAGAATCTGAAGATGGGCCGTTAAGAAGTCGAAACCAGTAAATTTTTATTACAAATACGAAGAGCTAGTGTTTTTTTTTCCTTTTCAAAATGATTATGAGTAAGTATAACACACTGGAGAAGCAAACCGTTGATACACACAATATATATTTACTAAGATTGGCAACTTCTCCAACTCATTACGTATGGGACATGTTTTTCATTTCACCCAGAAATTCTGAAAAATGTCCCATTTTTCCAAAAAAGGGGACTTTTCAGAAACCAACCGTATCAGCCTTCAAAAGCTTAAAATAACCGGACTGTCCCGGTCAAAACGGGACATATAGTCACCATGTGTGCTCGGTCTCTAGTTCTTTAGGTAAAAAAACAAAAAAAAAAAATCTTCAAATTGTTGCATAATTGTCTCATTGATAGCTGAAGACATCATAACGTGGTCTTTATTATTAATATATTAGATTATACACCATATCCAAGATTAAAGATTTTTAAATTGGACAATTTCTTCCCATTATAGATAGAATACACCTTCCAGTGTTGAGCATGTTAGCACCCCTCAAAATGTTTCTAGTATGAGATGGTTATTAGACTTGACACAATCTTCACTAGAAAATTGTATCTTACTATGTACTGCATTGATCCAATTGTTTACCTTGTGGATTTCATCAGTTATACAATTAACATGTAAGAAAGGATATAAGATTATTTTATAATTTCCAGTTTTTTTTAAGGTTCTAGGATCATAACTAGGGTCTTTCATCCTTTTAGAGATACAGTAGAGTCTCGCTAATCCGGACCCTGCTAGTCCGGACATCCGTATAATCCGTACGGGCCAAAAACTATGTACAATTTGGAACCAGAGCCTGTTCAGATTTATGAATTGTTAAGATTATCGGGGTTTCTGCTTTTATTGTCTATTAACATTTATAAAATAGTTCCTAGTATAGTTTACAGGTGCACATTGTACATTCCAACGTTCCAACATGAGGAATACCCGGTATTTCTGTTAAAATAAACAGATTTAGAATAATTATCAATAAGTAAGAACATCGATAAATTTATTTCGGTTCCATAAAAATGTAGGGCGGAAGATATAAAGGTAGTGTCCAGGAAATACAATTATATATGTAGATTATATATAGAGATGGGGAAAGGATTTTAAGAAACACGTAGCGGCGTGGCGGTTCAACGGAGTTCCGTGAAATTTTGTCAAGCCGCCAGTGTAAAATGTCTTTACTTTTTGTGAAATAATTAGTCTTTGCTCGAATTTCATTTAGGAACACAGCTTGTTTCCATGGAAGTCCCTTCTATACCTGCACCTGCGTAATAGATTGCCATTTTAATTTAATTTATTTGATATTCAGACTGGTGACAGAACAGACCTTAAATAGTGGTTTTTTGAGACTAATAGAAGTAATTTTTACAATAAAAACATCGATTTTAATAGTTTTACCCAACTAAAACTTGTTTTACAGACATTTTAAAACTGATTCCGTTTAATACGGACTTTCGGTAATCCGGACTGGGTCCGGTCCCGTCAAACCCGGATTAGCGAGACTCTACTGTAATATAATAATTGAAATGTGCAATGCAATGAACTGTTGTACTGATGAACAAAAGTTGTAATTATTAATATTTAATTAAAAAATGGAGCCATACACACACAAGAAAACTAAAATACTTAACAAACTGCAACTTACTTTCCAAGAAGACTGAGTTATACGTTTCAACGGAGCAAATATAGGTGGATGATAAGATATAATCAAATCAGTATTACAAGCCAAAGCTTCCTCAAGAACTGCTTGAGTCAAATCATTAGTTATCAACACTTTAGAAACATTTTGTGGTTGAGTAGGCTCGACTAATAAGCCAACATTATCCCAAGGTTCAGCTAACGATGGATCAGCAAAGTTTTCAAGATAAGCCACTACCTTCTTCAGTGTAATTTTACCTTGTTCCATACTTGTACTCAAATTTAACTTTATAGTCGAGAATCTTGAATTGTAATAAATTCCACTTTTAACAGCTAATTGCCTTATTGTATTGTGGAGTATCAACATAACATATAATATCTGAAAAATAATAAACAATAAACATTTATCTAAATCAATAAATTATTAATTTCTTCTGTCCAACTCAGGCAATATTCATATTAACAGAGACCATATCTCATTTCCTGAGGAGGATCAATTCTTATGAAACGGTCCAGAGGGGGTTGATACTGTAATATGATGTCATCTTGAAATGCGGCCACTGTATTAATAACAGGTCACATAATAAAGAAATGGTAAGATGTGCAAATTTCAGAATTTTACCACTAGCCCTGTCAAAGTTACAGAGAAATTTGCAAATTTAAAAAAAAAAAAACTTGAAAAATCTATAAAAATGAAAGTATGCCACATCTTACAGCGTTCTTGTATAAGGTCATTCAAATTTTAAAAAAAAATCTTGTATATTGAGGTAGTTAAAAAGTTCTGTAATCTCAAAAATTATTGGTTAATATTATGATTGTTATGACATTTGAATCTCAATATGAAATTGATGGAGTTTACACAGATTAGTGAAAAAATCTTATGTTTTTTAAAATCTTCAATTCACTTAATTTTGTGAATGAATGAATTCACAAATGATTAAAAAATACATCCCCTGATTCGTTAAAAGAAATACATAAAAATACCACAGGGATGTGAAAGAAAATCAGCAATGCATTGTATGTATATAGGAATAAGATAGTATATAACACTATTTTTCTTTTTAATAGTTTTTGGTTTTAAGTGTTATAAAATGTTAATTGCTCTTAAATTTCATTAAATTGTCTACACCCAATAAGTTAAAACTTACATACAAATTAGCTAGATTAACTCAAAATACTGAAGTATAATTTATCATGTCTATAACTTTAAATAAGAAGGTTCTTCATGTCTAAAACTTAATAACAGCTCAGAAATGATTACATTAATTTTCTATGGTATATGAGCGACCTGTTTTCATTGATAATTTGTGAGGAGTCAACTTCCATAGAATATTTTTAATGGTACCCATACTTTATCAGTTAAACGAAGTTCTTTCCTTTACCGTTTGTTGAGTTAGGTGAATTCTTTTCAAATGGTACACAAGTTCAGAAAAATCATACACCGAAGCAAAATCAATAAATTAATTTTAGCTCTAAATTTGGAGGCGCTGCCCCCTCAAAAACTGATTTTAAAAAAGTGTAGTCCATTTAAAAAGGAATCTAAGCATTTGTTGTTTTTTCATGGAGTTTTTTCATGTTTCTGAGATGATATGGATGACTATATATTTGGTTTAGCTGAAAATTGAAAACTAAATTAAAAAATCTCCTGTTACTATTTAAATATGTTAGCAATAAATTAATTAAATTAGCTATTACAGAATTTAAATTCAATCTGACTGAGAAAACTAAAGCTTTTAAGAAATTATTACGCCGTTCGCACATGGGTCGTTTTGTAGACGTCTTAAACTCGAAGTGTTGTTCCCTCCACACGGCTTCCTATGTAAGTGAGTGAGAGCCCCCAACAAGGCTTCTTTTTTTTCATCGCCTAGTCGAATTGGATGCGTTTCAATAATTTCTCGAACCTCTCGACATACAGCGAAAGGGAAAAATCGAGCTTGACAACCGAGATTCTTTGAATTATATAAAGAAAAAACTGAAGATGATTTGACCTGATATTTATGACCGGTTGGAGACTGCAGCCCACTGACAAAAATATCACCGCGTGAGGAGGCCATTCCGCTTCTGACGAGTAGTTCACACTTGACACTTGGAGTTCGGGACGACTACAAATCGACCCTTGTGCGGAGGGTCTATGAGTTCTGAGTTATATATTGTAAGGCTTTTGTACAAGCCTGTGTCACCAAACTGGAATGTTCCACTCTGGCCTGAATCCTTTTCTACCTTACACACTAAATTTAGCATACTCTTTATAAGCCGTTATTTTATTTCCTCTGTCTATAATTAAGCTTATATATGTTATATTTTTACACATAGGCAATATATAAACCCAATTTTATAGTAATACTTTAAAAAAATCGAATTTATTGACGCTAAATGAGTATATGTACATATACATACTATAATAAGAATATGTATAAATACGTAAAGAATGAGTCTCAATGCGTAAAGAATTAAAAAACTATATACAATAACTAAACAAGTAACTAAGCAAAAAAAGTTTATCCTTTCTTTTATATCTGCAACCGTCGCTCTATTTTATACATTATACATAGAACATTGTATAAAAGCCAAGAGAAAGTGCTAGGTAAACTTATGTCAATTTACACTATCAGTCCCGTGCCTCTAAACAAGAAAAACCTATTCACGTAAATTTAAATCAGAAGGCTTGATGGCATCAACATTTTTCATGTAAATTTATGTCACTAGGCCAATAGACTCTTATCTAAGCGTTAATTTACGTCAGTAGAATTTAAAGGCTTGTACAAGCCTGTGTCACCAAACTGGAATGTTCCACTCTGGCCTGAATCCTTTTCTACCTTTTCGGCTTAGACTTTATTTTATTATACACTTTCTTTAAGTCCAAAAGGGCTAGGAATATATTTTAATAAAAACCAACAAATATTTCCCCTACAGCTTTAATAATTTGAATTGGCTCTCCGCTGCATTGAGCTACAAAAGTTTAAATTTAATTTAAGACAACAAATCAAGGAACATAATAAAAAAATAATAAAACCTTTAAATTTAATTATAATAATATAATTCAACAAAACATCCTTTGGCTGTTGAATTAAATTAATACAAAGTTCTACAATTTCTGATTTACATAAAAAATTATAAGTTAAAAACCTAAAATAAAATATATACATTACAAAATAATACATGTATATACATAATGTCAGAAATTTAGTAAAAAATTTCATCAATATTTTATATTGGTCTTTGAAGTCACTTAGTCAGAAAGCAATGGAACGGACAAAGAATTATAGCATCTTCTTTACAGTCATCTAATAGAATTTAATTCAAGCTGCCCACTATTATGAGAACAAATAGAACCTTATAAATTACAAGTAGGTAGAATTTTACTTAAAATTAGAAGTACAACATATTCTCTCCTCAATTTATTTAAAATGTTAACTGTTTAATGAAAAATTATTTTCTAATATGGGAGGAAATTCAAGAACAATTTCATAACATTTTAGTTTTAAATGAAAAATGCTAATAAGATAAAAAAAATTAAAAAATCAAGGTAAAAACAAAATTGAGTATGCGATTAAAAAAACTGAATTCAATTAATATAGATGTAAAAATAGTCCTAAAAAATCATTAAGAATTCTTTAGGTAGATAAAGCAAAAGATCTCATTTTACATTCTTCATTCTTTGGTGTCTTCACAAAAGCCTTCATATACCCCTCCCATAAGTTAGTTAATAATATTTGACACTAAGATGTAAAATATAATTTAGATACCACACCATTAAACTGAAATTTTCCATATTTTGACGTTAGAATCATCTCCAGCTGAAGCAAGGACATTAGGATCTTTAGGGTTCCAGTCAACGCTATTAACATCCTGCTCATGTGCATTATACATGACACAAGCAAGTTCAAACACAGGCTGGTTAGTGTCATTAGACTCGATCTCTCTAAATACATGTATTGAGTTATCAGAACTAGCTGTAGCTAAAAGACCAGTAGAATGGTTCCAAGATATATCATATATAGGTCTGGTATGGTAACCAGATAGCGTGCAGACACATTTCCAAGTTGATTCTTTATCTTCTGTCGGAACTCCTTCTGGATTACCAGGAGGATATTCTTTCCAAATTTTTACAGTACGGTCATCACTGCAACTGGCTAATCTTGTACCAGTACCATCAAATGCCAAAGACCAAACAGTGGAATCGTGAGATTTCAAAGTAGCACAATTAATCCATTCACCGTCTGACGTATCCTCTCTGAACATTTTTATGGTGTTGTCATAACTAGCTGAAGCAAGTAGGTCTTTATTAGGGTGCCAAATTACTTTTTTAACATCTTGAGTGTGGGCATTAAGGACAGAACCCAAATCATACTCATCATTTTCAACAGACCAAACAAAAACTGATTTGTCTCTACTGCATGTGGCCAAAAAACTGCCGGACTGAGACCATGAGACTGATTTAACTTCGCTCTCGTGTCCTTCCAAGCTTGAAGAACATTCATAATCCCCTTGACAATCCCAGATAGCAGTAGTGGCGTCAAAACTGGCCGAAGCCAAATATTTACCACATGGTGACCATGATACCTCTCTTACTGTTTTCTGATGACCGTCCTGAAGAATAGTCTTTTCCTTCAAATGACTTCCACTCTTACCCCACAACCTGATGTTCTTGTCCTCTCCACAAGAAGCAAGAATTCCGCCGCCAGGATGCCATTTCACATTCCACACCCGTCCTGCATGGCCTGTTAACGTGTCCAACAAGTCTAAACCCATGACTGAAATCAAATAGCAAATATTTACTTTTAGTAATACTGAAGCATTATGCCAAAATTAACAAAGATGACAAAATTTTAAAATGAACACAGTCCATGGTTTTAGATGTGTTAGTTCACATTGCAAGGCTTCACAAGAATGTTTAACTTAAATAATTGTGATTATAATTGATTTATCTTTCTAAATATATTTCTCCTTGATTACTTAACCTTTTTTATCATTTGCTTTAGTAGATCAAGTTGTTATAGTCTTATGCTTACACCATAAAAATACATTTCTCATTTAAATACCCCTTATTCAAAGACTTAATTCTGGAACCATACAATAGTAGAATAATTTATAAACATTCTAAATAAAACTATCTAGTAATAAAGACAGGAAATCACTCATCATCATCTGCTTGTTATTGTAGTAATAAAGCCAAAACCCAAGTTTTTCTTAATATTTGAAGTCAAAGAAGTTTGTCCCTTTCAGGAAATGAGCTACATTTTTTTTGCAGTTTCAGTCGGTATCTTAAGTAAAAAAAATGAGTGGCAAAAAAAAACCATTTGGTCTAAAGTAATACTGGTTTAGAAATAATAATAATAATAACAATAATGAGATTTTGATCAAGGAATGCACCATATAAATAAGTTTAGCAAGGAAGATTTCACTGGCAGCTTATTTGCTAAGTATGCAATATTCACTAATTGGTCCTCCTATTTCTAATTTTCCATTTATTTTTTAACTGTTCCATATAACATTTTAAACAATTTTCTTGTGTAGTTTTTCGATACTCAAAAGTTTTTTTTGTAATTTTATATAGAGAACCGGGGACCAAGAGCCCGTGGCGTTAAAACCTAAACAACCTCCATAGATCTTAAGCTCATCAATCGTTTCCTTATGAAGCTCAATCAAAATTAACTTGAGAATGTGGTTACGATGTAACACACACACCAATGTTTAAAACACATTCACTGTTATATCATATGATCACATCATTTATCTAAAGAATATTGGTTTTGTGTACAGAGATTTGTCCTTCTATATATTAAAGATAAAGTGTCACGCTCTTAGGAAAAATGTTTGAAGGTGATGGTTGATTAAGGTCACAAAGTACTATACTAACCATAACCTTCTAAAAGCATGGCACTTTATGTATTTAAAAAAACAAACAATTGACTATCAAAAAACTACGCAGAAAAGTTTTTCATGAAATAAATTAGTTGTGTGTGAAATCTCACGTAAAAAGGATTTCGTTGGCATTGTGAACATAAAATAATTTTTTTGACAAAATGGCATGAATAATTAACCACTTTTCACAGTGTTTTACACATTTTTGAAATCTACTCTTCAATACCTTTCATTTGACACTTTTGATTCCAAATTTATAGGAACCGAACAGAACAACAGGCAGACAGAGACAGGAATGAAACTAAGGGTTCCTTTTTTTTGTTTTACCAACGAAACCCTAAAAAGGAACAGTTGAAAAAAACTGAAGTAAACCGGACTGATGCAATTAGAACGGACAATTAGTAAGGTGGGCCAAGTATTGCATATTTACCTATTAGTAAATATTATTAGTGACAGGCAAACTAGGAAACAATCTAGTCATTCATATTAATGACCATGCCCAATGCTTGAGGTTGACCAGTTTGTGTTTCCGAACACACCCTTAATGAGTACAATTTAAGTGTAAATCCTTAACACTTAAAAAAAAAGAAATCAGGGAAAAATCTTGAGGGAAATTTCACACAATCTATCTAAACCTTTACTAGTTCCATTGCTTGGACCATTGTAAGCCATGCTTCATAAGTGCCACATCCACTTTGACTACAAGAGCTAGCTTTTTTTGTAAGCGGATTTGATCAGTTACTTGGACCAAGCATAAGTAGATCGTCTAAACCCGGCTTTTTTAATTATTTTAAATTATTGATTTCATATAGATTATGATTTAAATTATCATAATAAAGTTAGGAAGTGAACAACGAAAGGGTTACGAAATATTCCTTCATTTTCTTTCAACTCAATCGCTAGCATAAAGAAGTTAGAAGGAATACAGAATAATGTCTCATACAAATAACGAAAACTTTGTGCTTCAAAAGCCAAAATAAATTCAATAATATAATTTATGTCAATAGTATTATTTTGTAATTTAAATGCATTTTTAAGTTTCTTAACAAAACTTGCATGTGTCAAAATGTTATTCAATAGAAAAAATATAAATAAAACTCACCTTATAGTTTAGAAAATCATATGATGAAAAATGTACAATCAGCCAATCAAATTAGCATAATTTTTATTCATTCACTACAATAAATAAGAGATAAAATTTGGATTTAAAGTATAAGTAATAAACTGGATTACAATTACTACTTACTACAAAACGAATTGATAAATTATAAATGATAAATATTTAATATTGCATGTTTGTGCCCGACCCGGTAGAAAACCCAAGTTAATATAACTCTAAAATGTTATGCGGTACTAAAATATTTAGTCTATCTTATTTTCTTGCAGTAAATTTACCATAATCCAAACTAATATTTTTAAGATATTTTTGGACTAACACTAACAAACATATAGCATAAGTGTACAGGTTGTATTGTTGTACATGTATAGTTGACATGTATTGTGCGTGCAAAGTTTAAATTTATAACTCCCTCATTCACCATTCACTACATATTCTAGAAAAGTGCTTCTCTGACATTCTGTTTGTTAATGGACCATGGACCACTATTTCTCCCCATATAGGTTGTACTGTTGTACAATGTATAATAAAGTAGAGATAGTACAGTATATATTATGCTAATTTCTTGGTTTTATTTTAATCTGTTTTATTGACATTAGCTTAATAATATTTTATACAAAAAAAACACCCTTATTCACTTTATACTTGTACTCTTAATCAATGCTCCTCAGCCTCAGACATGATGATAGTTGAGGGCCAGCCATTTTTCTCTCAATCTGCTAAGGAACAACATGGGTATCAGTGGCGTATCCAGGGGGGGGGGGAGGGGCACAGCATTTTTTACATGCACCTCATATTCAATTTCACCTCTGAAATGCATAAAAGCATTGTTTTGAGAGGTCAAATTTTCAAAATTTTCCGAGGGAGGACCCCCCCCCCCCAATAATTAACTGCAGGCGGCGCCCATGACTTACAGTAAGATATTAAGATATTGTACTGCTGTAAGCATCAGCATAACATTTGCTAACAAATACGTTCTAAAACAGTTGTTACTTGGGAACGGAGATTTTTGTTTATTATTATAGTTGTAATTTTTTTTTTTTTGGGGGGGGGGGGGGGAGGGGCACCTGCTTTGTTGAATAAGTAGTTCCCTTTTTTTGTTACCACTACGAATACCCCCCCCCCCCCCCCCCCCCCCCCCATCTAAACTGACTTAGGATGTGCCCCCCCCCCCAGACCTAGCGGCTGGATATGCCATTGATGGGTAAGTTGTTCTTTCAGCCTTTCTCCGGAAACAAGGGTCTGCGTTTTAATTTGGAGGTCTAGAGCTCTTTAAGTCTCCATATTGTTGAGTTGCTTAGCCAAACTTTGACACCGCCCCAGAGAAAATTTTGATTGTATGGAGTCCACTTTTGTTTAAGTTTCTGTAATGAACAAAGGCAGAGTACATTATTTAATATTAATACATTTTCCTTTTCTCTGTGCTGTCCCCTTTAATTTGTATATTTTTAAAAATTAGGAGTTTTAATTGATAAAAGTTGTTAAACTTTAACACCTTCTTTAAATTTGTATAAGTATTTTGTTCTTGATGGATTTTTTAGGTGTAATTAAAAGTAATCAAAATTAATTGTTTTTCATAACTTTATTAGTGAGACACGTTGCGACCCTTTTTGTAGGTTCTTATCACATTTTTTTTTTAAATTCAATGTAGCATGATTGAGACTTATAATGGTTTATTTTTTAGTTTTTTTCTTATAATTGATAAATCACCTCCATGAGAGTTTGTCACACAAACTACAACAAGAGTAGTCGTAATTGCGATCATTATATAGATAATGAATTTTAAGAATTATTTAATGTCGTGGCATTGTGTTTTTTACTGTTTGTGACTTGTTACTTTATTTTAACTGGTTTTTAATCATTTGTTAATATTAATTGATTGTAAAAATATTTTGCAGAATTTTTTATGTATTAACATGACAAACTCTCATGGAGAGATTTATCAATTATTATAAGAAAAAAATAAAAAATAAACCATTATAAGTCTCAATGATACTACACTGAATTTAAGAAAATATGAGATAAGAAGATGACCTTATAAAAAGGGTCGAAATGTCTTAAAAATAAAGTTATGAAAATTAATTAATTTTGATTACTTTCAATTACACTTAAAAAATCAATCAAGAACAAATTACTTATAAAAATTAGGAGTCTAAAGGGGTAATTGACTAGCTTCATTCTGGAGGTTCATCGATATCAGTTTCTTCTACCTGCTTTGATGTACTGTTTTGAACTTTTTGATTCAGTTTTGATTCAGTTTCATTAATTTCCGTTTTAACTTTCTCATATAAAGAAAAAGTATTGCAATGGTGCGAAAACTGGATTTTAAAAAAGTTATCTAAAATTAGATAGTTATCTTTTTAGAGTTTTTTAAAAAAAATATCTGTCTGTTGTCTGTGCAGACGGGTAGAGCCTAAACTACTGGGCCGATTTTTACAAAATTTGGCATATATGTCCAGAAAAATCATACCCCGAGGCGAAATTGAGAAATGAATTGTAGCTCCAAATTTGTGGGCTCTACCACCAAAACAAAAACTGAAAAAAAAATTATCAAAAACAGTTCCAATTTTAACAGTTGTTAAAAAAGTTCTAAAATGTAGTCCCTTTAAATACAAATAGAACAATATAAGCCATTTTCCCAGGAAAATCTAGTTCCTGAGAAAATAGCTTTAAACGTTGATGGAGAGAGGCTTCGATACCCCGCCAAGGAGAAGTTATTTTTATTATAAATTTTGATGAAATGTTTAGTAATAACTACAAAAACTCGAAAACAAATAAATGTTAAACACTGGGCTGAGTACATAATTATGAACTCATATATGAGAAAGTTTGTCTGAGTTTTCTCGGATTTCTTTTTTTTAAGAATACTCAACTGAAAACTATGTGACCCTAGGTTTATATATTTATCAGCTGATGGTCCAGATTTTTTAGAGTCGCCAATTTTTTATATTTCCTCCAGCTTTTTGAGGGTGAGCACGACCCCGACTCAAACTACCAATAATGCACACGAGGTAGTGTTCTCGCCAGTTCACTGTGATGTTTTTTTATTGGATTGTTTTCTTCCTTTGTTTGATTGTCCCAACATTGTGGTAGATATTTCCTGTAGAATGTAATGGAAATTATGAAATAAAAAAATACAGACATTGAAGCATCATTTTGTAAACGTATCATATATACCTCTTTAATTTTCCTTATGTTTTACATAACAAAGACTACAAAAATAATACATGCGAATAAAACTTGCATGGACGAAGTATTGGATCAATCATTACATAAGAACAATAATATTATTTTCATTGTATTTTATATTTTTTTTTTTCAAATTATATTTATTCGTTTAACTAGAAATTTGATATTTAAACGTAATAAATGCAATCAATTTCTTTAATTTTTTTCTATTCAGATTACAATTTGATTTATTAAATATTAATATATTTTTAACATAGAATATAATACGTGACTGAAAATAATGGTTTAAAATTTCAAATCCATAAGCATGAATCGTTTAAAGATTCCATATTAAAATGAGAAGAACTTAAACTATAACTATACGTAATCACAATAGCAAAGATTTATAAAAAGGTTTTAATGATTAACCTTAAGTTTATTTGACCGAATACAGTAGTTCAAATCTCTCTGAGTTAGATATATTATTGAGATTTGTCAATAAATAGATTGATTTTATAAAGAGCATATTAATTTACACTCTACCGTTTTATTTACTATTAATCTTTGATGCAGTTAATAATGTTGGCCAAATTAATCTACTTACTCACTTCAACAACTTTATAGATTCAATTAAATAAGATTTTATTGTTTAACTAAAGGTTAATAAAGAAATTATCAAAACTTTTTTTCTTTTAGAACTAGTTTTAATTGAACTGCCTTTAATTACTTAATTTTTATTTAGTTAAATTAAAAGACCATCATATTTTTTAATGTATTAAAAATGTAACAATTTTTATTAATTTCTCATATTCATAGTATAAATATATAGAGAAATTATTGTGATTGCAAAAAATCACCGTTAAGTACTTGCATCCAAGTACTTTTTAGATTTTCATAGGTTATTAGGCATATACATTATTATATGCTGAAATAACATTTTATTTCCTGCCCTATATGAAAGTAAAAAAATATATACATAAACAAATTTAAATAGAAGGCCCTCACAAAAACAAACAAATAGTGTCGAGTAAGGAGAGTAGAGTAGTTTCCCTGGTTCGATTCCCCTGGGGATCACAATGTTTTTTATCGGTAATAACAAATAGTTCAATTAATTTTTTCTGACATTACCATAAGGTATTTGAATGAATTGTTTCAAAATTTTAGGACTAGCCGTTATAGGGTAGTTGGGAGAGGGCATTTTTTGGGTGAAATTTTGGCACTAAAAACACAATATTGGTGGTAAAAAGCACAATAGTCATAAAATATTATATATGTTGTAGTCTAATCTTCATTTGATACCTATCTCGAAAAGATGGTACATCTTCATTTGATACCCACCTCGAAAATTAAAAAAAGAAACGGAACATTTGGAGATTTGACCATTTTTTCGCATTACGCATATTAAATTTTTAGCTTCTCAATATTTTTTCTATGAGTGGGTCAAAAAGTTACACCAGTATTTCAAATTTCACATCTCTAGCATGAACGGTTCGGGGGATATGAACCAAAGCACAACAGACAAATACACACATCACCCTCGGCATAAGGGTTTGGTGGTTGATCTACGGAACCCTAAAAATGTATGACTGTATAGTCTGTGCAGACAAGTGAAGCCTAAACTACTGGGTTGATTTCAATGAAATTTGACATACATATTAGATGAAACCGAGAAATGAATTTTTAAAGTTTCGACCATTTTGATTAAACATTTCTAAAATATAGTCCATTTGAGTTGTTTCCCGGAAAAAGTTAGTTTACAAGATATTTATGAAAGTAAATCAGCTGAAAATCGTTATTAGAGATTGTCAAATCAATTTGCCTTCTTGTAACCAGTTTTTTTGGTACTCTCAATTTTTTAATAATATTCCCCTTAGAGCAATTAGGTCTTATCTCTAATAATTATCATTACAATTACTTCAATTTAAGTTAAATTTCTCTTTAGCAATAAGGCAAACAGTGTAAAAAAGGACTAATGAAGGAAATAAAGTGTTCATTACATTAGTTGAAATGATATTATACCCATTAAAAATTGTATTCTGATCTGTGACACTAAAGAAGGCAAATCATCAAAGAAGCAATTCATGATGTAAGGGGATTATTAGACATTGTTGGAGTTACTTTTCATGTTAGGCATGATGATTGTTAGCTCAAGCCCTTTTTTATCTTAAACAAATATCAATTATTTCAAAAGCAAATTTGAACAATACATAAGTATAGGTAGGTTTTTATATAGGTGTATATATAGGTTTTATACTAGAATGTACGTCCTTTTGGGAAAAAAAAGGTTTTTTTATTCGCAAAGGTAATCAGGGTTTGAATTAGGGCGCTGAATTCAGAGTTTTCATTAATATGTAAAGCGACAGAAAACAGTGGACACTTAATGTGATCACTTTGGGTCCCAGGCAAAGTGATAACATTAACTGATGATAATAATAAGCAAAAGGTACCACAGGAGGAAATAACACTCAAAACAAAACAAAATTATAAAAAAGACTGTGTATATTACGTACACTGAGTAATGTGACACATTAGAAAATAAAAAATAAAAAAAATTTCAATGTACACAATACATCACATTCATTTTTTTTTTTTTTTTTTTTTTTTAGGAACAATGCGAAATAAATTTTTAGGGACAAAACTAATACACACCTATGTGTAAATAAATGTATAAGATCACGACGTTTTGAAGGGCACATTTTTCGTTTATAAGTTACACTTAAAAACACAACAAATCATCTTCAAACTTATGTAAATTTGTTGATGAAAGAATATGAATCGCTGAGACTAAAACACTGACTTCAAGATCGGACTGTAGTCCTTCATATAATGGGGGGTTGTCAGGTGAGGTTTACTTTCTAAGCAAAAAGAATGTTCTCCGAAACACTAGTACCACACCACTAGTCGTTTCCCCAAAAATAAAATAAAAAAACAAATAAAAACAACAATCTCGACTTTGATCACAATTAACAAAATATTGATAACAATGAACTGAAAAATCTTAATGCAGTGGTATTGGTGGGCTTGTTCCGAGCTATTTTGATCATACTAAGCGGTTGATATCATTAACTGTGATTACATTAAGCAGCGTCCTCTGTATAAGATATTTCTTTTCATTATTTTCCATATTTGGTCATTGGCAGAGATTAGACAGTCTGTAAAATAAAATTTGTTATTTTATGGTTTTACATAGACTGATTCATTTTATTTTAGTCCTGGAGATAGCGTGCCAAAAAGTGTCTGACTAACATCAAGCTAGAATTTTGTATACAAGTCAATCTTTTAAGAATATGTGGTCGGCTAAGTTCGTCTGCAGGACATAGCTTGGCAATAGGCGTTTGGAAAAAACAAACCGGTGGAGAGCGGCCATGTCTCACCAATTATGGTGGACAATGTGATTTTCATGATCCTGAGTACAGAATTAGTTAGTAGACCAAATATCAAGTGGATGTTATTTTCACACTTGATGGGTTAGTTATTCAAATATTACTAAAAATCAACATGGTTACCTGTCAAGGGACAAACTAACATCAACTTGATTTTCAGTCTACTAACTAATTCTGTACTCAGGATTATGAAAATCAAATTGTCCACCATAATTGGTGAGACATGGCCGCTCTTCACCGGTTTGTTTTTTTCAAATGCCTATTGCCAAGCTATGTCCCGCAGACGAACTTAGCCGACCACATATTCTTAAAAGGTGCTAAAAGATCGACTTGTATACAAAATTCTAGCTTGATGTTAGTCAGACACTTTTTTACACGCTATCTCCTGGACTATTTTTCTAATTGGGATTCATTCATTATGATTAAGTTCTACAAAATCTTAGTCAGATCAACTAAATTAATTTTAAAAAAAACTTAGTCAGACCAAATAAATTAAGTTAAAAAAAAGTAATAAAAAAAAAAAAAAATTAAAGACTAGTTTTTACCTCGAACTTAAAAGTTGTTAAAGAGGAACAAAATAAATAGTTATTTCTATATTTTTTTTATTTTCTTGATATTTATATTTTTTCCTCGCCCCAATCAACATATTTTGATAGTACTTTTCTCTTTGATGACTTTAATTACAATCTAAAATATTATTCTAATTAGTGATATCTATCTATATATTTGATTATTTTTATAAATATTGCAAATACTTAAAATAGCTTGAAGAGTACACATAGCTGGCTTGTGCTGGACATTTTCCAATTACCATTGCTAACTAAATTTTCGCAAAACTGCCAAGGGTGATGTCTCTGACCGTCCATGGCTCTTTGGTTCATATCTCCCGAACCATTAAAGCTAGAGAGTTGAAATTTTAAAATTCTTGTGCAACTTTTTGATCCATATATAGAAGAAATATAGATAGGTATTTTTATTTTTTTTTAAATTTTCGAGTGGGGTATCAAATGAAAGCTGCTGAAGAGTAGATTACAAATATAATATATAATATTTTAAAAATTTGCTTTGTTTTTTGTTTTAGAAGTTGAAATATACTAACAAAAAAAACAAAAAATTCTGTTACTTTGTCGTTATCACCAATAAAAATCATAGTGGGCCCCCAGAGGATTAAACCAGAGACCCGTTACTTCACTTAGTTTTTGCTTTTGTTTTGTTCTTTGGGGGTGAGGTGGAGAAATAAAAACAACATTATTTCATAATAAGATAACGTACATGCTTAATAATGTAGGAAACCCTAAAAAGTACTTGGATGCAAGTACTTCCCTGCATATTTTTACTGGTCTATATTACACCACTATTGATAACCTATTAAATTATTCAATCTATTTATTACTTAAATGCCAAGCATATAGGCTCCTAATCTTTGTTTGAGAAAGGTATTCAATTAAGAAGTGGTTGGTACAAAAAAAATTATTTTCCCAAAAAAATAATAAAAATAAACAAGTTGAAATTTACTAGATGACCCTGGAATTATTTATTCAGGCTAAATAAAATCTTTTCACCTTACCCTTTCAGTACGAAGTTGGTAGGAGACTGTGTAGTTGTGGGGACGGTACGGGAGGAACAGGTAGTTCTACCCCTGGACTGAATACTTTTCTACCTTGCGTCTACTATACATTCACTAGATATTTTATTAATCATTCTCTATTTATTATATTTGTACATACTCTATAAATTATCCAATTATATTTTTATAATCTGTATTAATATACCATTATGTTGAATGTTTTTTTTTTTATAGAAATATTTTTTTCGCATTGATTTATTTCGATATATATATACAAATTACCTGTTCGTGTTTTCATTAATTCATTATAATTTTTAAAAAGTATTTTTTGTAAATACATTATATGAGAGAAAAAGTGAATTCATTGGTTTTTTTTTACTATTAAAATTGTATAAGGCAAGCTTATACATATATAGCATAGTATGCTACGAACTTCTTTGTAGGCGGGGGCGCGTTATAATAAATGCGTTAAATTTCCATTCATATATTATTTATTTTAAATTTACTTTATTTAATATCTATACACATAGCCATTTATATATATATTTATGAAAAAACCCTGTGAACAAATTAATTGAAAAAAATGTCTGAAACGGATTTCTGTCTTGAAATTGGAGACCTAAAAATTTTTTGTTCATTAGAACGATCACGTAGCCGCCGTTACCTTTGCTAAGCTCAGAAGCAAAACAATAATTTAGCAATTAAATCAAAAATAAACAAGTCGGGTAAATAAAAAGAATAAATAAATTTAAAAAAAAACAAGTCTAAATCGAACAAACAATAGTTACACCGATTAGTTGCGATTATATTGCGTAATTTTTTGACACAGATAATTGCACGTGTAAGCCAAATACGGACTGAATACGTTTTTGTTTTTATAATAATCAAGATTGTATATTTTGAGATAAGTGTAAGGGCAAAGTAGATAACGATAAATAAAGAAGGGAATCGGCGAAAGTACTAGACTTATCGGGCGAGAGGGTCAGAGGTGTCTTCAAGGCTGACACCCTCTCGCTAAACCCTGAAGATAGCTCTAAAATGACAAAGATATAAAATAATTGAATAGATAAAACACCTTCTGGGTAAAAGTAAAAACTTTCAAACATCCACTAGTTCCGAAAATAGCGTCATAATTCTGTTATTTGTAAAAAAATTAAGAGTTGAAAAAAATAACTGATTTAGTCTGTACGCTATATATGTATATCAATAAATTAAAAACGGCCAACCCCAATACAATTGAATCTTGTTAAACATCTTTATTACACCCTAAACTATTACAAGATATCTTTGAATGTTTAATTTTGCAACCCAGAAATTCATAAAATGATAAAACAGTATGAAAAGTGCACGGCGACATATCACGGCATTCGGCCCTGTAAGGCAGTCCCGGTGCTTCGTGATATCACGCATTCGGCCTAGGATGTAGTCCCGGTTTAGCGTAATATCACGGCATTCGTCCTGAAAGGGTTAACTGAATATTCTATGAGCTGAATTTCAGTTAATCAAAAGAAAGATAAGTATACTAGCAGGAATCAATCTAATAAAATATTGTATACTGCTTTTCAAATATAATAATGAAAAATTTCATTGATTACTGAGAATCAAACTACTGGCTGGGCGAATGTTCTAAGCTTCATGAGAGGAATGGTGTTTTAACTTATAAAAAAGTTCCCTGAAAAGCAAGGGATCAGCAATTTGATTCCCAGAATTAATATTTTTGCATTCTTCTTCAAATATGACATAGTATTCTATTAATTGGTTGATGTTGCATACATCAACATGTATAGAAATGGAAAAAATTACAAATATCCTACACTTAGGTGTCAATGTAGGAAATCTGGCTTTTTGAGAAAAAGTATCCATAAATAATGCAAAAAAAAAAGAAAAAAAAAGCATATTGATCTTTGATTGATTTTTGGGGCGACTTGTATAAAAAATTGAAGATTTGGCAATTATTATATTTATGTAAAGTTTTTCTTATGTTTAATTAGTTATTTCTGTAAAACCTTTACATAAATATAATAATTGCCAAATTTTCAATTTTATATACAAGTGGCCCCCAGATGCACTACATCGACCCATTAATTTATTTATTTTATTACAAACAAAATGTTTCTTTTGTAACGCAATATTTAATATTAAAAAACATGCATTTATATTCCTGTAATGTACTGTATGAGACTTTTTGCATATTACTCATCTAAATTATTATTATTGCACAGAAAACATATAACCGATTAATGAGGGAATTAAATAAATAAATCTCTAATAACTTTTCCTAACTCTCTTTTATCCAAATTTTTTTTTAGATCATTTTTAAAATCCATATTTTCAGTCGTATATGTAAATATATATATATATATATATATATATATATATATATATATATATATATATATATATATATATATATATATATATATATATTCAGATACAATCTCTTTCAATGTATACATATTTATATAAATTACATTTATATTAATAATAATAAATAAAAGAAAAAAATATTTTTAGTCAGATTTTAATAATATATAATAAATTATACTTTTAATTATTATTTTATTTTAACTATAACGGTTTATAAAATCTTTGTTATTTTAAATATTGAGGTAACATCACATTATTATGTGATGGGAAAATAAAAGAAAAATAAAATAAATAAAGTTTTCTTTTTCATAAATATTCAAACAGATTTACACCAATTTTAAAGGTAAAATATACAATCTTTCATATCCAAAGAAAAAAAAATCTAACTTATTAACTAAATATCACAAAGAGACACAAAAAATAAATGTTTAAATTGACCATTAAAATAAAAATATACGTAGAATAAACAAATCACCGGAGAAGAAATAATCAATTTAGCTACTTCAAATACAAATATTTTAATTACTTTAAGGCTTAGGCAATAAAAAGTCATGGATTTAACATGTAGCTATAAAATTATACAATATATGTACACTTAAATATTACAATGTTTCAGTATAATAATAGTAATTTTCAAATTTCTTTTACATAAATAAAATGTCTTTATATAGTAAATAGTCCAATTTTCATACAAATAATTCTTAAATCAAAAAACCACATTTTCTACTATTAATTTATGTGGTAACATGAAAATTCAAACTTTATGCTTACAAAAAAAAAAAAAAAAAAATCTCAAAAAAATAAAACTTACACTTATTTTAAATAATAGTTAATGGGTGGGCTCTTTCCAAAACAATAAATGCCCAAAATTTGTGCTTAAAAATAGGAAAGAAAAAATTACTTTTTTTTAAAGGTAGGTTATGTAAAGAGGGTATAAAAGTTTTATGATTTAAAAGAGTAAATTTTATCAATTTACTGCAAAATAATATACAAAGTGAAACTCCAATAATATAGGCAAATTATTGTAGTGATCAGCGAACCATAAAAATAACATTAATTCCTACTTCATTAATGCTCTTGCATTTCTCCTTACCATTAAGTTGCACTCTACATAATTATTGTTTTGCAATAATGATATACAAATTATTGTCAGAAACTAAGTTTAAAATAGTTACCAATTACAGTAGACCACTTTAATCTAAAATTATCAATGAACTAAAGCAAGCATTAATCGATAAATCAAAATTCATTTATTTTATTAATTTTTTAAATTAGTTTATTTTTGGTTTATAGACCCTTAAAAGAGTGAAAGATTGTTATACTGATAGATCACTTCATTAATAATGACATATAACAGTGGTTTAAAATTAGTATTTGTTAATATCAATTCTACTGTGGTTTGAATACAAAATTATTTAAGTTACTCTGCTAGTTTTAAGAATAAGTAAATTCAAAAACTCAATTAATTTTAATAACAAATAATGATTAAATATAGAAAGTGGCAAAAATAACTTAAATATTTGTTTTTAAACTAATATCATTTACAACTATAAAAAAAAAAACCCTTAATAAAGGAAGAAAAGTGCAGTAGAACATTGTTTATCTGTCTCCCGATTTACCATCTTTCTTGCTTGCTTAAAATCAAGCCGCACTTGCCGAGCGCACCCCAATTTCTTTGACTCCATGTGCTCCTCCTAACCCACCCACAGGGTGAACATGAAGGCACTACTTGTCAATTCCTACACTCAACAAAAGTGCCTGGATTAGGCAAGATACACATTGTTACAAGGGCTCCATTAACAAAAAAATTCTACCATAAAATTAAATAGACAAATATGAAGGGAATCTTAAATTGGTAATATGTGTAACTTAATTTATTGATTTTGAGAATGCAAATAATCATTTCAAATTACATGAATAGACTTTTTAAGGGTTGTTAGGGTGATTTCATTTTTTATATAATTGAGAGTTAACAAAACTCGGTATTTATTTAAATGATTTATTTTTAATAAAAAATATGTTCATTAAATATTTTTTCAATACATATTCTAATGTGACAGAAAAAAATTGTCAAATTAAAATAACAGGAAAATAAATTTCTATACAAAACAATAAATAGGTAATACATGTAATTAGTTAGTTTCAGAATAATTGAAGCGAGCGTGCATTCAACAAAATATCCGTCTGTGTCCAACGATAACTTAAGTAAAAGTTGATCCATTAAGTTGAAATTTGGTGTACATGTTCCTTTGACTAACACTCAGGCTAAATTCGACAGTGTTATCCAACCAAGAGTTAGCGTGCAATGCTCACTTAAATGTGAACTTCATATTTAAAATTCGGACGACTAACAAAAAGTTTTTAGTAAGCACGACATGTTGTTTATTGTGTAAAGGTCTTAAAGAGTAAGAAAAGAATATTATGTAACTATTACTTCAAAATTTCCATTATTTGCCGGCATTTCGAAAAACAAATACGGCAGAAATAGGGGTTTGCAAAAAAAGTTAATGGTTATATAGCGTAGCACATGCTATATAACTGCATAAGCTACCATGCTATATAAGGTTCCTATAGAACCTTACAAGTGATGTGGGAGTACCACCTGGCACTACCCTCTTCTCCAATCATCCTTTTAAACTATCAATATCAACTTATCATGATTAACTATTTGCTTAAATTAAATTTATTTAGATTAAATTAAATATTTTTTGCACTACGCTCGCTTCAATGATATAGCCATGCAATGCCTACTTTAAAACAATCAGAAATAAGCATCATAATATCTATAAATAAATAATCATCATCGGCTGTGAGACCCCTAACTCATCACATTTACCTTTCTATACCCTTTCTAATACATTCAAATAAATAAACCACTTTATAATAATTATTTATAAACATAGAATTTAAAGTTTTTTAGAGCTTGGCCCATAAAACACAACAGCCAAATTTCTTCATTTATTAAGTTAGTTCATTTGTATAATAAGGGTTTTCTTTATTCATTATTATCATTTGTTCTTCACATGAGAATTTAATAAAGTTTAAGGAAGTTAATTTTAACAAGTTGTCACTAACGAATAATCTCTACCCATAAATTATTTGTTATAGTATTCAGATACATTATCTTCATTTTAATTAAAATATACAAAAATAAAGCTTTTAAAATAAAATAAACTTAAAAAAGTCTAATTGAAAACAATATTAAAATTAAAGTAAGCTTGTTTTATATTTAAAATGTATTCTTATACACTATAACAGGGTTGTGTGTTATTTAATAATTAAAGATATAAAAACATTTAGTTTACAAAGGCTAGAATAAAACAAATAAAATGTACTATTTTTTTCTTATAAATCCTGAGATATCTTTTATTAAATTGTGAACATTATCCCAATCTAAACAAATTAAAATATTTATGACAAGAAACTCAAAGTAAATGACAGATATTAATGAAAATTCATAATTGTAACAGACGATCAAAGAGTTGTAAATAATAAGAAAATGTGATTCCTTAGGCTTAGGTTAAAACAACCAAATTAGTTTCAAATTTTGCTTAGAATTCATTGTCTGCCATCTCCTATGGTAGTTTATTAATTTTTAGAGAAAATGTATTCTTTTCAGAATGGTTAGAAGTATAACTATCAGGTAGGTTAAAAGCACAGGTAAAATATTTGAGGGTTGTAAGGGCGGGGGAATTGTTGTCAAAATAAAAATTAAAATATAAATAATAATAATTAACACCTGTGTACAGTTGATTTTATAGAATTCAATACCTACCACCTGCAATGTGTAAATACATAAAAATAAAAAAATGAAAAGAACATATTATACAAAGATCAAAGATCTATTTTGTTATAATTTTTCTTCCCCCACTTTTATAAATAAATTCTTTAAAAAAATACTGAGATATCACACACTTAATTTCCAAAGTGTTGACTTAAAACACTATAAATAGCATTAAAAAAATCTATAAGTGTTAAAAAAGAAATGGAGACAGAATGCTAATGTTGCAAGACAAGTGTGAGAGTGAAGGTAAATCAGAGTCCGGCATATTGTGGTGAGTTGGAGTGGGCAATTCTAGGCCGTGGACTTGAACCGGTCAACATTCTGTTGTTTATTTCCTCTTGCTCCCTGGACACAGAAAATGCACAGATTGAAAAAATATTATTTGCAATAAAAGCAGTGACAATAATTATTGTTTTTTTTTTTTTTTTTTTTTTTTTTTTTAATAATAATAATAATGGTTTTCCCCCTGACGATCCAAATGGATCATGGGTGAAGAGCATGAGCATTGTTATTTATAAGAAATAAAGACATTATTATTATTAATTATTGGTTCTCCAATCTTAATAGGTATGTTCCATTCCTACAGGTCGATAAGAAGCCTAACTCTTGTTTTAATTTATAATAGTCTACCAAAATTTGAAGAAAACTTTTAAAGATATAGGTGTTAAAAAAAAGTTTTGTGTGCATAGAGAAAAAGAAGCAATGGACTCAGAAGATTGAGATTAATAAGGGACCATCAGTGGGTTAATTATTACCTACAATTAAAATTGGACAAGTAGTATTCAAGATATAGTGGTTCGCAAAAAAGTTTGACAGACAGACCAACTAGAGACCAAAAATTTTCTATGATGTCTGAAACAGATTACTGTTTCGTAAAATTTTGATGTTTTATGACAAAATGGCATGAAAATTAACTACTTTCCACAATTCAAATATATTTTTGTAATTTACTGTTTAATACCTTTTATTTGATTCCCCACTCAAAATTAAAAAAAATAAAAATCCCCGTGACAGGAATTATCCGCTATTTTGTATTCACAGTTAATCAGATCAAATTGCTATTCTTATTTTTTCTATGGCCCAGAAGGCCGCACATTTTGCATATTTTTTTTTATATTCTTATTAACAGCAGAAATATAGTTTTAGGAGGAGGGGGGGACCCAAAATCTTGATTTTTTTTTTTTTTTTTTTTACAAAATGCCATGAAAAATTAAACACTATCCGCAAGTGCTAAACCCTACAGAGTAATAGACAGACACAGGAACGAAACTATAAGGGTTTCTTTTTGGTTTTACCAACAAAACCCTAAAAAAACAATAAACAAAAATATATAAAATCACACAACTCAAATAAAACAAAATCACAGCTATCAATAAAATCACACGACTCAAATAAAACAATTTATTAATAATAGCTACCCAAAGAAAGGAACAATTGAAATGAGAAGATTCTTGCTAGGACTTGTAGATAGGGCAGGGTTATTTGCTACGATGTGATTCAAAAGCCTTCTTAAATACTGTTGTAATTTTAGTCTCCTTTCTTCTACAAATTTGGAATCCTATAAAAATATAAATATTTATTTATCATATAAAAAATATAGTAATTCATTTTAATTAAATTAAAATTAAGTTTAATTTATATATTAAATTATTTCATTCATTTTTTAAAATTGTACTATGGGTGTTTACAAGTATTTTTGGGTGGTCTCTAAATGAAACAGCTAGACTGTTGGAGGGAATATTTCTTGGGAGTGTTAAATCATGAATCCGAGATGAAAGAGCAAATGGAGGAGGAAGTACACCATGCCATCAATTAAGATTACAGATAGTCCAAGCTATTAAACAGCAAAAAATGGCAAAGCCCCTGGCCTGGACAATATAGTACCGAAACACAAGTGTTCATGGTTGATGGTTGATACAGAGATATCTGCACATATTCTACTACCACTGTTTAAGGAGATATGGGAAAAAGAGAAACTACCCTCAGATTGGAAACTACTGATTAAACTCTCGAAGAAAGGTGACCTGGCAGACTGCAACAACTAGAGAGATATCACACTCGCAATTCTAAGTAAAGTTCTCGCAAGGGTGATTTTGAACCACTTTAAACACCAAATAAATGCTAAGCTTTGACAAGAACAAGCAGGATTTAGAGAAGGTCTTTCAAGAACCAACCAAATAAACAACGCGCATTATTACGGAAAAGTCACCAGTCTTCTCTTTACCTGATATTTGTCGATATGGAGAAGGAATTTAGTAGCATAATGAGGAGCAAAGTGTGGAAGGCCATGAAAGTTTTTAGAATACCAGCAAAACTAATCAGCATCGTCAAAAATATGTACGAAGGCTACACATGCCAGATTAAAAATCAAGGAACCTATACCATTAGACTCAAACAAAGCTGTCTGTTATCGCCAATCTTGATCCTGATGGTACTAGATCTGGTGATGAGGAAAGCAATGAATTGACGCAGAGGCATGCAATGGAGACTAGAGGATAGACTGACGACTTTTTTCTCTTACCAAACAGCTTCAGGGATATGAAGCTAAATTGAACGACTTGAAGGTTGAAGCAGCAGAAGTCGGATTAAATATCAACACCAAAAAGACCAAGGAAATGCGGTTCATGAGTAGATATAACTCAAGGTTCTTCCAGGGCAACCAAGAGATTGAAGAAGTTACTCAGTTCTGCTACCTAGGAAGCATTATCACTACAGATGAAGGGTGCTGTAGATGATATCCAGAACAGCATATATAAGCCAACCTATATGGAAGTCACAGGAGCTTAGAACGGACACCAAGCTGCGTATCTTCAACTCAAATGTTAAGTCCATACTCCTCTATAGCTGTAAAACCTGGAAGACGACTCTACAACATGCAAATAGCCTTCAGACTTTTGTAAACAAGAGTCTGAGAAATATCCTCTGATCCGAATATCATCGGATGTAGTGGCCACAGGTTATCTTACAGAAAGTGGAGGTGGATTGGACAATTTAGCAAGACAAGCTCGAGTGGAACCCACAAGGCTCAAGATGCAGAGGTAGGCCAAGACATACCTGGAGGAGGAAGCGGAAGATATCAAGAGAGGAGGGAAAATCTGGTCTGGAGATAAGAGCGTTAGCCAAAAATAGCATCCATCGGCGTCGGCAGAAATTCATTGAAGCCCTATACTCCACGAAGGAATTAAAGAATATAAGTCAAGTCTATATGGACTACAAAGCATTAAAGGATTAAACTCAAATTTTTGCCAAGTTCTCGAGACTAAAATTGTTTAAGAGGGTTCTTGAGAAAATTAAATATGTTATTCACTATGATCTTTTTTGAAGAAATCTCAGTGGAATATAGAATTTATGAGAAATTTCCTTCAAGGTTTAATATTAACTTGAGTAAAATCAAAGTTAAAAACTCTACTTGCAACCTCAGGACACAAAGACACATTTTTTTAAAAAACAAATTTTTTTGGCATTAGGGGAACTTTCTCGTAACGTTGGGACAACCGACTAGAAAAAACAACCGAATGAATAAGTCGATTCGGGAAAAAACAGTCGATTGAATTCAATCGACTGAAAACAGTCTTATAGCGGGTATAGGATATACGAATAAAGATATAGACCGAGACTAAACCCGCAAGTCGGATGTTTCAATCGAATGGTTTTTTTTATATAGGAGTAGAACGGTGGAGGCCGTAATGGCCTTAGAGCTGAGGGGGGGGGTGAGAGTGAGAAGGCGCTTGACACTCGTTATCTCGTCCCAAACTACAGCCTGCTATGATATCGTTTTCATTCGAATGAAAAAATATAGGCAGACTGAATCCAGTCGAATGTTTCATTCAGATGTTTTTTTTTGGTTTTGGGTTGGGGAAAGGAACGACGGTGAAGGGCTCAGAGCGGAGGAGGGGAGAGAAGGCGCATGACACTCGTTATACACACGTCCACATATACACGTCCGAATTACAACTAATACAACTCCAAACTATAGACTGATACCAGTCGAATGAAAACTAGATATCCACAACCGAATGAATGAATATTTTAAAACAACCGTTTAGTCGACTGTTTTCAATCGATTGGTTCCCAACGCTACTTTCTCGTTAAAATATTAGCTGTAGAGATCCATCAAAATTACAAAAATCTAATTTTTCACCTTAACAATACTTTTTTCCATATATATTTCATATATGAGAAAGTGAATCAAAAAACTTTCTACAGAGTGGACTGGAATTTTAAATAAATTCAAAAATAATTAACAAAAACATTTTTTGAAGTTTTTTTTTTACATTTAGTAAAAAAACTATTTATATTTGATTTTATTATCTTGCATATTCATTGAAAATACAATAATCTGTGAAAAAATTAAATTTCTTGGTAGTCGAAAATTGGGTTAAAAGTATATTACAAAATTTGTATCTCACAAGCAAGTAAAGTTAAATAAAAGCATGTAAAAATAGAGGGGTCACATTAATTATTAAAATAATATGTGGTACCTTATTTCCAATGGTTTTCTTAGGAGGGAATTGGAATGCAGAAACGATAGGATGCTGCTTTTTAGTAAGTTTGTGTAAAGTATAAAACTGAGTATACCTCCTAAAGACATTCCATTCTTCATCTGCTATCCTTAAATGAACCTAGACAGAATTAATAAACAAATCAATAATAATTTTCACATTATATTACAATTGCAAAATCTTTGGATACTTTTTCATTTTAAACATTACAAAAACCTAAAACAGCCTTAACTTGTTTCCTGTCTGTCTGTCTTTTGACTTTATAGGCACAAAACTGGCTAAACTAAATCATCTATCACAGTGGAGTAAGCTAATATTTGGTGCATGTTGGAGGCTTTGTTTTTATCAAAAATATTGAGTAGAACTGAAGATATTTAATATTTACTGGCCTATAGCAAGAAAAGCAGGTGGTAAAATATTGACGTACATGGTTACTATAATGCTGGTGGTATTCCTTTCTGACTCGCTAGTTTACTATAACTTTACTTATTACAAGTTATTAGTAGTATTCATACTACGGAACGTTTAACTTTTAATTTAAATCAAATTATAATTACTCTTTATAAATATTTCTCGGTCTAGTTCTATTGTCATTTGTTGACTTCTAAGACTTGTAGAAACATTTGAAAGCTTAATTCGGGATTAGGTATCAATATCGTCAGAGGAAATTATTCTTCAGTGTAGCTTAATTGGTTAGAGCTCCCACACACTGGATATGAAGGGGAGGTCCGTGGTTCGAGTCCCGGCGCTGAAGTCTATTTTTCTCTGTCTGTCTCCCTTTATAAAGAGTAATTATAATTAGATTTAAATTATAACTTTACTAAGGTTGTTGGCTCGAACTGTACTCCACTACTATTTAACTGTCCAGGCTTTTTAATTCTCTATCAGTAGCTTTGTTTACATTTCCATTTGATACTCTGTTTATATTACCATTGGTTTTTCTTAGTTGGGACTTTGCCTTCTCTCTGATTTAATGTCGACTGCATTTGCGTTTTATTATTTGTTTGTTTTTTACTAATATATAAGAAAGTTCTTTAAGCAGTGATTAAGAATATGTACGGTTTATTTATACTTTTTATGAACAAATTTTTATTCATCGTAGCTAATAATAAATATAGAAGAATTTTTACATAAAATTTTTAAATAGCCTTCGAATGCCTCAAAAAGCCCAGCTATATGCAGGGTATTTTATTCTAATAATGTAATGAATGATATATAATGTAGTCCCGATTTGGTCTTATAAAGGCTAATAAACAAATTGTTTAGACATTTAATTTAATGCCCACATGTTATTGCAACATAACACTAGTGCTATGTGAAGTCTAGTGTAATCATATAACCAACCTGATAGACGTGATGAGGTTTAGAGGATCCAGATAGAAATACAGAAGGAAGCCAAAGGCTAATAATATGAGTATGTATATCTATTTGAGATGGTCCGAGTGGGCCTCGTAATGCTTCTAATTCTAAATATAGTCTACGTATAATGGCTTCTTTTGCAGATATATTCCACTGTAGTTTCTCATTCAGTTCCATCAATTCACCATGCATTTCAGCCACCTAGATCATGAGAAATAGTAATTATAAAATGTATAATGCATTTCAATTATAGAAATTCACCATTAAAATTAATATAATAACTAAGAATTTTTTTTAATTTAAATTATAAAATCATATAAATTAATCTTAAATCATGTTATTTACAGATAGTAAAATTAATTTTTAAAAAAGTATTTTTTACTCTTTTTTCCGTAATTTGCAAATTTAAAAACATATATATTTTCTTGTTAATTTAGGCATACTTAATGTAGATTAAAATAACTAAACACAACATAATTTACAAACCTGTACAAGCTTTTGTTCATAGAGACTGTCTCCTTCACTTAGGCTCTCTTCTTTAAGCATTTGAACTGCACTTACATATTTTCTTAACTGATGCTTTAATAACTCATTTTCTCTGTAGCAATAAAACATAGTGACAATTAGATTGGTTTCAGTGGCAGGGGCGTCAATTACAGTAGAACCCCTTATATCCGCCACCTAGGGGACCAAAGCATGGACGGAACACAAAAAAGGTCAGATAATCCGAGGAACAAAGAAAGCAAATATTCCAGAGTAAAAATTAAATCTTTGTAATTAAAAATAAATGTACGTACTCTAATCTACTTATGTTAGCTAGAATATAAATACTAATCCTATTAAGGAATATGCTTCAATGTCTTTCAAACTCTTTTTCAAATCTTTAATTGTTGTTACACCAACTCCTAACTCTGAAGCTAGTTTTAGAACAGATTCATCTTTGTCAAGCCGTTGAAGAACATATAACTTCTACAGTAATGCACACACAATCCGTTATTGTTTCAGTTGAGCCATATTCACTAAAACTATAGCACAACACTGGATTGTAAATATAGAATGGCACGCACGATAATAATAATCAAAGTGTAGCGATCAGTACGATAGCAAAACACCGACTGGCTGATTTTATTGTTTGATGCTCAATATTCTGATAAGGATAAATAAACATCTTTATGTTGCTGCAAAATACAATAGCAAACATCATATAAATTACATGAAAAAATTAACTGTTAATTGATCACGTTCAGACATGTCAGATTAAACTTTTTAACCAACATTTTTTAACCAAGGGGTGTCATGGTTGTATATACCGAGGAGTCAGGTATCCTGAGGTCGGATATGAGGAGTTCCACTGTACTTCAATACAGCAGTAAAATATCAATAAACTTACAAGGGTTACAAATACTAAAACTATTTTACTTCAGCACCCCCCTTGGATTTAAACAATAGTCTGCCCGACAAAAGTCTGAAAGTTTTGTATGTTTGTCTCCCCCAGACATTGAGACTCTTGGGTTAGTTTTATTTTATTACGCTATTTTAAGATTGAGTTTTATCATATGTGAGATTAAATCGTTGACCAAAATCTGAAGGACAATGAGTTCTATAGTTTTATAAGCGCTTATTTAATATTCCTTTGTCTTAATAGTTAATTATACTGAGGAGTATATACCTACTCTGTTAATGTTCCTTTGTCTAAATAACTATCAAGACAAAGGGATACAGGATGTGCTAAAGTAAAAAAGTACCCAAATACTTCACAAATTATTAATGCTGAAATCAAACTGACAAACTTGAACAAGACTTTCTATATATATTTGAAAGCTAAAATAAAATTATTGAATTTGATATAATAATTTTAAATAAAATAAAATATTTATGCCTGCCGAGAAAGCTTTCTTTTCTTTTCTTTTAATTTGATCCCTAAGGAGGGAGAAATGAGCAAAGTAAGAAAAAAAGAAGGTAATAGAGCTTAGGCTGATCTTCTGAAATTAGGGGAGATACAGAAGGAAAAGACCTCTACTTTTCCTCAAAAGTTCATAGTTAGATCTCTAGTTACTAATTACTCCACGCAATTACTAATTAGGAGTTATAGAAAATTAGATTTGATTCCCGGAAGGGGGTTTACAAATAAGAGGGGTAAGTTTTTGAGAGCATAAAGCTATTCTCGCTTAGTACAATAACTTTGATGTTTCTTGATGGTAATTTTTAAACCCTTCAAATTAACAAAAAGAATCGGGCGTGTTGTCTCAGAACAATTTCTTACCAAATAATTCCAAAATGGCGGCAGATATTAAGTTGAAATATGGAGAACTTATTTATTTCGACAAATTCCAGTTCAATGTTTAAAGTTCAAAAGTCAATATTCATAAAATAGTGGCAGATATCAAAACGAACTTCAGGAGAAATGTTTGCTGTTGGTGCAAATTTCAGAACAAATCAGAATATTTTTGAAAGGTTTGCTGAATCAGCAAAATGGGTTAAGGACGTCACAAATTTATGATTTTCCAGGCCACACAAATCCACATAAGGACTGATTTTTGTGCCAAGTTTTTGGATTTTTTGGGTGAAAACAATACTTTTCTTTAGGCAAGGAAAAGTAAAAAACACACTCAGCTATGAATCACAGTAATACAGCAGTAGTATCACATTGACAAAATATTTTGACACAATCAAAATTTTGTATATCAATATATTTAATTATTTATAATATATATACAACAAATAATCTTAAACTTAAAGTTGTAAATGAAATCTGGTAATCCAGGTTATGAAATAACCAGGTTCAATTATTTGTAACAGGTCCTATACAAGTATCCAGCTTTTATACAATTACCTGGCATACATGTACCTGCCAGCAAGATGGCCTCAGACTGGCCAGCCGAGGTCACAATAAATTACCCTCTTAACAATTTCATCAGACAATCTACTAAACACATATTACGTTATTTTTTACTGCACACAACCCTCTTGAGAAGGAAGTGTGATGTCCATAAAAAATAACTGATCATACCTGTTAAGTTCCTGAACTTTGGTATCAGCTATCCTAAGTTTTTCTTTATATTGCTCACCAGCTTCAGCCATCTGTGATCTTAAAGATTGATTCATTTCTTGTAATTCGTCTAGACTTTTCTGGAGTTTCTCTAACTCTTTATTAAATACTTCAACACTAGCACCGGATTCACCTAAACACAACACAAAACATATTCTATAAAAAAAACTCAAATCAAAAAGTACAATTGTACAATGAATTCCCTTTTAAAATTAGTATAACGTAATTCCATTTAAAACTAAAAATTGAATTAATTTTTGGGGTCTTGTCCCCTTTATATTAATTATAATTTTTATAAATGTTATCAAGGGTAATTAATTAGTACAATTTAGTATTAGTAATTTGTTTTTTAAAAATGGTGATAATTCATCCTCTTTCCTTTTTGGGACTTTCTAAAAACTTTATTGAAAGGTCATAGTTGTTATTATATAAATAATTAAAAAAATATGAAATCAATGTGACAACTTGATGTTATTGTTACAAAAACAACCCAATTTATCTCTACAAGAGCTCTTGCAACTGAGTCATTTGTAAGAGCTTTTTGAAAATTATAATAAATCGAAGTTCTAGTTCATAAAATAAAATTATTAAAGTAATACCTAATTTAAAAATCATGAAATGGTTTAAAACGAAACTCACATGACTCACCTCCTAGAGAGTCCAAGCTAGTTCTTGCAATAGCACTGACTTTAGTTACTCCTTCATTCTCCTGATAAAAAAATACAAAAAATGAATTAACTGAAATATATATATATATATATATATATATATATATATATATATATATATATATATATATATATATATATATATATATATATATATATATATATTAACAATTAAAAGTTTTCCCTAGAGAATAATAAAATAAATAACTTAGGAATATTTACTTCAGAGAAGCTGGGAACTGATATTGAATCTTCAGATGAATGTGTTTCTTCACTAAGTGATATGGGCATTAGTTCCCCAATGCCACAATTATTAACTGGCCTCAGCATCCTACAACAAGGTATACATTTAATTAAAAAAAATGTCCAATGATACCATTTTATGTATTCAGTAATTCCCCTTTAGCCATAGGCTAATTTGCGCCAAACCCATTGCAGACAGCTGAATCAAAAATAGATGCAATGCTAGGGAATCCTATAACAAATATAAAATAATATAATTCATTCTCAATTACCTAACCCTCAACCACCGATCATTATAACCGTACAAAAGAACCTTTTGGTAGATCCTAGCTTCTATAGGTCTGTTGCATGAAGGAGAAACACACATGATAAACACTTTGCTTTTCATATAATTTGAATGCTGATAAAACAACATTATTATTTGCTAATTGTTAGACCTGTAGAACCATCAATTTTGCATCTATATTTTTAATTTGATGGGGTTTTTTTTTATCTCTAGCCCTTTTCAAGATAAACTTTTTCTTTTTTTTTGCAAGATATACACCAATTTTGTTTCTCAGTCTCTGCTACATAAACAAAGTTATCTTTATCAGATACAGAGTAAGAAGCATCACTAATAATTATAATAAGTATATTAACTTTTGTAAATCAATTAAGACAAGTTACCCATTCTGAGCTGTATCAGGTTCCCCAATAGTTTCAGTATCACTATTAGCTATATCAACATCATAGAGGGCTCCAGCTGCTTCCTCGGCACATTCCACTCCAACATAAATAGTTTCCTCCTAAAATACAATATTAAATAATAAAAATTACCAATAAGATGTTCATAACTCCAGTTCTAATGACATTTATCACAACATAACAAACCTAACTTGACTAACTAACAGCACTACATAACTTTTACTCAATCAAGCCTAATGTGATTAACATAAAAAGTAAGAAATAATGGGTATATAAAAATTGCTCCATTTTTTTAGCAGACATAAAAAAGATGTTTTACAAAGTAAGAAAAACAGTGTATATTGCACACTATTTCTTAAAACAAGGTAAGGAAAATAGTGTAAATTGCACCACTGCCTTCCAGAACGAGATAGGTCAAACTATGTAAATTGCACTAATTCCTTTCAACCTCTTTTCAATGGTTCCATCGTAAGTAAAATTATTTTGTACAATGTACATTGGGACAAAGGAATATCACACTTCTGTCATTGAAAGTGACAATATCTGTTAGCCTAACAATCAAATAAGACAAAGGGACATTTAGTCCAATGTATTTTGGGACAAAGGAACATCACACTTATGTAACAAAAAGTGACAAAATCCATTAGTCCAATCGTTAAGTTAGACAAAGGGACATTTAGTGAAGAAATTTACACTATTTTACTTACTTCGTTACAAGAGGTAATGGTGCAATATACATGGTTTGGCTTACTTCGTTTGAAATTTGAGTGGTGCAATTTACATACTTTGATTGACTTCGTTAAAAAAAATGGTACACTTTATAGTTCCCCGAAATAATAAATAAATAAAACAAAAAAATAAAATAATAATAATACAAATTTAAAAATATTATATAAATCTAGAACTATATATTTTTGAGAAAAAGAGTATGAAGGCTCAAAATTCTGGTGCTAGTATTAATTTAGATTGTAAAAAAACATGTGCAACACTCTTATTTCAGAGAGTGAACTGTATGCATCGAACCATTGAGTGGCCTGGTACACTACTGTACAGATATGTTATAAATGAAGAGCTTTATCTCTATTTACCAAACACAATCTCTTGCACAGTCAAACACTAGGTCAATTTCACTACATAGTCACTCCACACTGATTAACACTGTGTCATATATTCACATAATTTTTACAGATTTATTTGCTTGTAAATTTGTATATTTCACTGTTCAAACTTAATTAAAATTGAAAAAAAAAAAAGATTACGTTTACTAATATTAAAAAAAAAAAAAAAATTAAGTGGTATTTTGGTTAATTTTAGAACTAAAGTAAAAGTTATTAGAAATAAAAAACAATTTTCATAAATTGTCAATAAAAATTTAATTTTGCGAATCTGGTTTCAACCATCTTCAGTGAGGCTATTTAAAATGAAGTTACTCTTGGTGGGGAGACGTTCTTTATTTCCCAACATTCAACATTTAGGGCAGTGCCAATTCTGAAGATATTTGGGTCTATTACAACAGTCTTTCTGTGGGTGAAAATAGTGTGGGTTATAACAAACTAACCTTTTATTTTAGCATTTTTTTTATGTATTTTTATTATTGCTGTTATTTATCTATTTATTTATTTTAATCACTAATTTTCACAACTAATCAATTATTAATTTCCACACAATAGTAGACGTCAATCATTACAACTTATATTCATGTACATTTATAAACATCTGTATAAATGAGAAATATATTATTCTTAATATTTTTATTTATTGATTATCAAACTATTTCCTTGAATTTCAACTAACTAAATACGCCTTTTCAACAGAATACAGTTTTTTAAAAACACTATGTAAATATTTCTTACTACCGAGCAATTCACATCTACTTTTAGTTATATACTCATGTACTGCAAAAGTCGCTGGAGATGCATGGAAGAAAACACCTTCATAATTTTGTTCCAATGATAGGTGCTAAGCGACTATCACTTAGTGAAAAATGTAAATATAATTTCAACAAAAAAACAGAGCCCAGGACCCTATAACAAATAGAAATTAAATATACCTGACTCCTTTCAGTTTGAGGTGGAGAAGACACAGTGATGTTTATATCGTTGATTTCCTCTGAAGATACTATTCCGTTGTTCATTTCCTCTTCATCCCCAAATGAAATTATATTCGGTCCTTTCTTGTTTCTTTTATCTTTTTTAACTAGCAAAGAATTACTTATACTCAACATTTTTTATAAAAGTAAAGTACATCAACATTTTAATCTACAATCTACCAAACATTATATTAATGTTAAATTTGATAATGTTATTGTTTTTTTTACACCTTTGTTACATTTTTTAGTAAGTTTTATTTTAAACTTAATTTTGTTAAAATCTCTATTTATATATTTGATAATTTTTAAATGTAACTGACAATTTTTATATTAAAATTAATGACCTTCTCTTATGGAGATGAGAAAACTGCAAAATCATTAAAATGATTTAATTTGTTTGTATTATTCACACCTAAATGTCCATCTTACTTATTAAGACTTCAATAAGATTCAATCTAACTTAAACTTCAAACTTAATTTATTTACTACCTAAATGAAAAGTATAGTCTTAACTATAACACTGGAGTACCATAACAAATGTTTGAACTACATCCAGTAATCTAACTCCAACAAACAATAGTTATAACACTTTCCTTCCTTTACCCGTCTCTAATACAGAAAAAAGCCCAAGACAACTCGGAAAACTTTAACATATAAGAACATTATTATTGTGGTAGTTCCCAAAATCCATCTTTGATAGCAATTATCAAAGAAAGCTAAATTAGTTATCCCCCAGAAGAGCAACTTTTATGGTTTCATTAGTATCAAGTAAAGATATTGTTATTTGTCCTAAATATGTTTTTGAGCAGGAACATGGATGCTTAGATTTGAAAAATGTGATTGGTGTTACATTCAATGCAATAACAAATTATTTATCCTCGTATCGTCAAATTTTGTGTTTTTGAGTGTGATCTCGTTCTCTCTACTGTGTAAAATCTTATCCTAGTAGATTTGGGCAATGAAAGCTAGCATGATAGGTATTTTAGCATTTCAATAAAAATTTTAAATTAAATATCATTTCAACATTTTGGAATGTAGGAAATAAAGTTTTACAAATAATTAGTTGTTTTGACTGAAATTTTGTGGTACCACAACAAATTCTATTTAACATTTGTTAACCAATTTTTATTTTTATTTTTTTTTCAGAAAGTAAACCAGAATGGAGCAGATATGTGAAGCGCAGTTTATCATTATAAAAAGGTAAAATATATATATATATATTTATTTATTATTAAGATAGATAAATTACAATGTTAACTAAAAATAATACACACCTGTGAATGGTGAAGGTTCTTGGATGACTTGTTCGTCTGAAACACCTGCTGGAGCAACAGAACCAGCAACATTGTTCATTTCTGGACGGTCTATACTTATGGCAAACAGTATTGTACTTAGCCCTGCAATCATAATATAGTAAAACATTAACAAGTACAATAGAATTAAGTTAAAATTTTCAGTGGTTGAATACGCAGTAGAATTTAGTGCTTGCTTGCTAAATACAATTATAAATATGCAAAAATTAATTTTAAATCAGATACATAAAATAACTTATTCTCTTAGTGTGCTGTTGGGATAAGAAACATTGTAACAAAATATATTAATGAAGTCTGTTATTCTTCATTCACTACTGAATGCTTTATCACAAATTTTATAGATTAGAGTCTCTCTTGGAAGTTGTTGGTTATGTGTTTTTCTTTGTCCATAGTGTCTTTTCATAATTAATCTGTAAAGTTTGTAATTATTGATGGTGTTGTTAAGCATAATAATAAAGCTTATTGTTGATGGTGTCTCCTTGCAAATGAAGTTTGTAGTTTTACATAAATTTGAGTTACTTGGTTAGAAAAACATAATTATAAAGGGCATTTTTGACCCAGATATTAGAAACTGTTAAATGTAATTTATAAAAACAAATATTATGTTACCTAGCAGCATTAATTACACCACATGTCCAACTTAGGCCCAAATAAACTAATTATGCTTACATCACATTGGAAATTTTGTTATTCTATTTAGAAGATCTTACGAGTGAAATGGTTTTTAAGACTAATGTGAAAATGGCTAAAGAAAGTAAAAATACTCAGACAGAATAGACATCCTTCAATGTCGAGTTACCTAACAAAGGAAGAAGATTGCAGTATTTAAGAAGCTATGGAGAAAATATGGCACTAAAATTTTCTTTGTTATAATAACACTTTAAAGATATGTCAAAATGACATATGATGAGTAATGAAGACCCAGATAATAATATGAGCCTCATAAGGCCAATATCATTTATTACACAGTAACATTGTACTGTTGATTCTCGGTAATTCGAATCCAAGGGACCACAAAATAATTTTGAATTATGGAGAGTTTGATTTATCTTAACTTCTTAATAATTCAAACTAAACAGGCAAACAACTTTGAATTATCAAAACATTTGTATTATCGATGTTTGAATGAATGAGAGCCAGCAGTATTTTAATCACATCTAGAAAAACTTAGGTTGTTTTAATACCACCAATATGATTTAAAGCAAACATAAATATATATATATATATATATATATATATATATATATATATATATATATATATATATATAATTTATTTATAATTTTCTGAAAAAGGAAACTATAGGTTTGTTCCAACCACCAGTTTCGAATTAGTCCGAGTTCGACGTAATGGCGGTCATTGCATCAATTGGCAATTGATTAGTGATTTCGTTTTGTTGGAACGCTCCTGAACTCGAACAAAACTGTTAGATGGTAGGTTTTGGTTTTAGCACTGTTATCAGAACAACTTGTTAACTTGTTTAGTTGATCGTTTACTTCTACCTCTACCCGTAGCTGTGGTCCCTGTGCTATCAAAAATACCTGAACTTATTAAATATTAAAGATATGGATGAGTCAATAGTTGATAAAGATAAGTGCCAGTCGCTTAAATCAGGGTTTGATTTAGGCCTAGGCGGCCACAACAAGGGGGGGAGGGGGGGTACACCACAAAGATTTCATTTTATAATGAACCTTGGGTAAGCTCGAAAGTTGGAAGTAAAACCTACATACTAATAGAGGATATGACGAAAACACATGCAAACTTTATAGGAATGTTTATTTGATATACGCAATTCACAATTTTCGGGCTTACTATGGTAAGCCAGTTTTAGCAGTCACGGTACACACGTATTTTTATTGATATAATCCTAAATACTCTTTTGTTTTAAAGAACAAACATTAATCTTAGTCCAGTTAATGAAAGAAAAATTGCGGAAATAAATTGTTTGTTTCGATATTTCGCATAGTTATTTGAAAGTGGAATATCAAAAGTCTATCTTGGAAAAAAGGTTCAATTTTTATTTTGTTCACAAATATCTAGAAAATGTCATTATATGCACAAAAATTCATCATCACTGTCATACAAAAACATTTTAGTGAGTAAGAAGAGTTGAATCGCAAAGGCATATAGTATGTTAAGAGAAAGGAGAATAATAGGCAAGCAAAACCAAAACAATGAAGCGGAAGGTTAGGTTTCTGTTTACCCAAACTCGGAACTACTAGTCCATGCCGCCGATCGCTGACTGCTCTGACTGGTTCGAAACCAATCCGTGATTCAATCAGAGAACTCTTGACATTATTGGCTTATAAATTAATTTAACGTAAATGAAAAATCCATATAACTAAAAAGTGATCATTTCATGAATTAGTAAAAGTAAATAGTGTACTAGTAACTAATTTGATAGTTAAAAATAACTTATTTGAAATGTTGACTTAAATGCTAGAAATATAGATAATCACTGATTTGACAAAAATATTTTACTACAAGTTCATGGTTACGACAATATGATAAATTACTCATAATTATTACTTAATGTTCTAAGAGCTTGTATTTTTTTCTATTATTTCTCAATTAAAATGGCCTTACATTTCAATTAAGTTCTTAAGTTCAATAAAGTAGGTAATAAAATTGTTTTAATCTGATGCCTTTCATTTAAGAAGAAGTTAAAGACTTATTACCGACTATCATTTAATTAGCGTACATATTCAGTTGGGTAATTTCTTAAGGAGGGGGAAGAATTGGGAGGAAACTAGTTTTTCTAAAATCTTCTCACATGATTTTGATCAATTTATTTGCATAGCTAGTCCATTTAGTTGCTTTTAAGCAAACCTAGTGTCTAAGATAATGACAAAAAGATACAGGACTTGAGCGTAGGGAACAATAACAATCCATAGAAATAACGAAAACCTTAATTAAAGTTTAATCCAACAACATATTTCAATAAATGTTATTTACTCCACTAACATTATTCACAGTGAGATTCTATAGATGAAGCAAATTAAGAGTAAGTGAATTATAAGGTAGTATAAAATTGAGGGATTACAAAGAAAGGTTAATTTATAAAACAAAATTATAGTTTGGCTTAAAACAACTATAAATCAATATATAAAATATATTTTTTCCTCATTTTTTGTCTCAACTTATTAACTGAGCATGATTATTTGAAAATAAAACAAAATAAAAAAGAAGAAGCATACATTTTAAAATATAGTAAAAGTTACATCAATTCAATAATTTATTTTATTCTTACATTCTTTAGCTTGAGCCAAACTCAACCAATTCCCATAGAGGATCATGACTCAGAAGGTAAAACCCAAGGTCATAAGCTATTTGTGAAAATGTTCAAAGTGGTGATACTATGATAGTAATAATGATACTATGATAGTAGATAATAAATACATACATTTTTAGTATGTGTATTATAATTTTTTTTTTTTTTTTGTCCTCTGTAAGAGACATCCACTACAGAAGGATCCAATATAGTGAGGTTCTACAGTAAAGTTCTTATTAAGTCTATGAATTCAAAAATATTAAGTAATAATTAGTGACCTGCAGCGATATTTGGCAGTATATTGGTTATCTCTGGATCTCTAACGAGGGCCCATTCTTCATAGTAAACATGCAAATTTTGAGAAAGAAGAAGATTGTTGAGGTAGCGTTCAAGAGAGCGTTCGTTGAGTGCTGAGCGTAACCAAGCTCTGGCCCGACCCCTGTCAGTCCAAACATGTTTTAAATTGAGGTAACGATCTCTCTCATGTGGAGTTAAACAATCGCAAATACCTTCCCAAAGGCTGTAACCCTCTTCGCTGCTGTTACCCAGAACTAATTCACTCACTTGTCTGTAAAAACAAAAATAAAAAATTTGTCAAGACAATAATAAAAAAAAAAAAAATTTGGGCTTGATATTTGATCAAGTGTAGTTTTGTCGTGTTGTTTGGAATAAAAAGTAAATTTATCAGTTCATTGTCTTACCACAATAATAATTATTTAATACAAACTGCTTTCAAACCACTTTGGTTGGCCATATCAGTAAAGTAATAATAACAAGTATACTTAAACATCTTATCAAGCATTAGAGTAAAATATTATTGTAAATATTGTAATTTTACTCACACTAAAACAGGGATTACAATTAGAGATTCAAAAAAGTTTTTTTTTTTAATTTAAAAAGTGTATTATCATATTTTTTTTTCACCCAAGCTAAAGAAGATGTTTTTAACATTAACAGCAGTTGCTCTTCTTCAAAATCCTTTTTACTTTTACTTTGAAAATATTGTACAAATATGTCATATGTCCTATAGATTTGTTTTAAAGACTTAACAATAATAATATAAATATAAAAACAACACAATATATAAAACATTAATATAAAATATTTTTTATGAAAGTAAAATTATTGATTTTTTTCCGGGGGGGGCTAACCCAGACTCAAAGATGTACAAGTTGTGACCAGGGGGGGGGGGGGGGTAAAAGTAGTAGTAGGATTCTAGTACTTTCTACTCGAAGGGGTAGGTTGAACCACTTGATCGAACCTAGCAATAATATAAATTAAAAAGTAAAAATTAAGTAGTAAAATTTAAATCGTAACTTTCTTAATATTTCTATGAGCCAGTTTTAAAAAAATCGGTCCGAGACAACTGACAAAATTTCTCTTATACGTTATACGAATTTATATAATATTCCTTAGTTCAGTGTTTTCCATTTACTAGTGTTCGAGTTTTCGTTGGTACATAATTATTAAAATCTAATATTTTATCAAAATTTATAATAAAAATAACTTCTCAAGAAAAAATCGGTCCGAGACAACTCAGACAAACTTTCTCATATACGAGAGTATAATTACTTAGCCCAGTGTTTCCATTTATTAGTTTTCAAATTTACATTTAAATATGATTGAACATTTCATCAAAATTTATTAACCGTTTTCGAGAAATAATTTTTTTCATGTTTTTTCAGAGTTTTTGGGGGGTAGCGCCCCCAAATTTAGAGCTAAAAATCAATTCTCGATTTCGCCTCAGGGTATGATTTTTCTGAACATGTATGCCAAATTTCGTCAAAATCGGCCTAGTAGTTTAGGCTCCAGGCGTCTGCACAGACGACAGACAGACATTTTTTAAAAACCACTTTTTTGGACTCAGGGGACCTCAAAACGTGTAAATCCATCAAAATCTCAAAATCGAATTTTCGCGCCATCACAATACTTTCTCTTTATATGAGAAAGTAAAAATCGGATCCAGCCTCTCTCCGACCGGGTTTAATGCTATTTTCTCAGGAACTAGAATTTTCCCAGGTAAACGGCTTATTATCGTTACAGATTCGTATTTAAATGGACTACATTTTAAAATTTTTTAATCAAAATTGTCAAAATCGTTTACGAGAAATAATGTTTTTCAAGTTTTTTCAGAGTTTTTGGGGGTAGCACCCCTAAATTTGGAGCAAAAATCATTTCTCTATTTCACCTTGGTTGGGGTGTGATATGTGTATATATACTAAATCTCGTTAAAATCGGCCCCGTAGTTTAGGCTCCACCCGTCTGCACACAAAACAGACATTTTTTAAAAAACACTTTTTTGAACTCAGGGGGACCTCAAAACGTGATGAAAATTCCCCCTTTAACCCCTTCAGCCCCCTCGTGTGTGCACTACTGAAAAACCAAATAGTTATTGTTTTAGTGACTAGAATTTAACACAAAAGAGAGAAAAAAAATCCGAGGAACCTACTACATAATCTGTTTTATATTTAAACTTAACTTTTTTGATAAAGGTTTTTTTCGAGGGATCTTTTTCATATCTTTATATAGAGGGGGAGAAAAAACAATATCAAACCAAAATCTTAATAAGGTATCATAATGGTATCATAGATAAAGATAGGGTTGGGCCAGAGGTGACCATGTCACATGCTCTATTCTCCCTGGATAAGACAACAGGCATGACACCGCTCGCAATAATACTTTAATCTTATCATTCTTTCTATTTCTATGAAGGCAAAAAAAAAAAATCTTTTAACTCAAACTTAAAATAATAAAAACTTCATTTAATTTGTTCTTATTGATTGTCATTTTTTTATTATCTTTCTTTTCTACCGCAGCCCTAATATAAGTTGATCTAGGGTGCTCTGGGGGGGGGGGGGGCTTCAGCCCCTTCAGCCCCCCCCCCCCCCCCCCCCCGTGGGTGCGCCACTGCACTTATTTTGTTTAAAACTTATAATATAAACTTTTATAATATAAAAGTTTATTCAAATTTTATTAATCAATCAATAATATATTCTTGTTTACGACATTTTATTTGATTCTAAGATTATACAGGGTGTTCCAGCTCAACAGGGACACAGAGCAGAGTGTGATTCTATATCAAATTTGCTACCAAAAATGTTATATTATCACATGTCCTATCGACCTTCGTTTTCGTGATATATCGATATATATATATAGTTTCGATATATTTGTGAATTTAGCAATAAAATGCTCTGTAACTCAAAAACTAATATAGCTAAAAAGATGCGATCTTCACCGTTGGAAAGTGCATTAAATTCCCTTTATAAAACCCTTAAACATTTACTCCTGCAGCTCCATTTGAAGTGAGAATACAACCATTAAAAACTTATAAAATATTTAATTAAAAATGATAACAAAAATATGACCCTCCATAACTTTGTTGTTTGCATAGTCAACATATATTTCTGAATAGCTTAAAAACTACGCCAACTCATAAGCTTTGTAACGACGTAACATATGCTGTACTCTACTGAAAAGTATGGAACAGAAAAGCAAAAATATTGCGAAAAATTCGCTAAAAAGTTCAATATTTTTTGTTAAATAAAAAAATTAATTCATTGATATAATTTTAAATATCATTTTTACTAACAAAAAAATTAATAGCGCTGATTGCAACTGTTGTGAGCAATTTTTTTAATGATATAGACTAGTTAGAAAATGAGGCTATAAATCTTATATACAAGATATGTGGTTTTTAGTGGTCAGTAAGATGAGCTATAATATTTTTTATTATATTATACATTCTTTCGCTTGTTTCTCTCTTCCATTCGCAATATTTTTACTTTTCTGTTCTATACTTTTCAGTAAAGTATGTGGGGGTTCTTCTAACTCGTATACTAACTTCTATATTATATCTTAACTAGGAAACCATTTAGAACGTAAAACTCAATTCAAAATTAATATAATATGAAAATATTGACAACTTTGACAAAATACTAAAAAATAATAAAAAAAATAAATAAATAATATTACGTAGGGGCTAAGTCCCTACAGGACCCCCTCCCCAGCTGAAAGCGGACTTTTTTCGCTTTGTCTTTGCCTGCCACTGCCAACTTGGCAGGTTTAAGCCTATTTATTGACACGGCTTTTTGGGCACCATTTTGATTTATTATGAAGTTTTTTCTCGATTTTCTAATAACTTCAAATGGGCCTTCATATGGTGGGTTAAGCCCACCCTTGCATCTATCTACTCGTACAAAAACATGGTTACAATCATTGAGTGATTGGGGTACAAAAATTTGTTCTTTTGGGTTTACTCTTGTGGCTGGGGAATGAAGGGATCTGAAATTTTGTCTTAATTTATCTACAAAGTTAGTGGGATCAGAAATATCAAAATTAGGTGAGGGTTCGAATAATTCTCCAGGTACCCGGAGGCATTCTCCATATAGCATCTCAGCGGGACTCATTTTAAGATCTGTTTTCACCGCGGTCCGGATTCCCAACAGTATGAGTGGAAGCTCATCAGACCAACAGGTTGGGTTGCCAGATGTTCGAATGGCTGATTTTAGTACCCTGTGAAACCTTTCCACCATACCGTTGGATTGCGGATGATAAGCTGTAGTTCGGATCCGCTGGGTTCCCAGTAATTTGGTAAGCTCGTCAAATAACCTGGATTCGAACTGGGAACCTTGGTCTGTTGTTATTTGTAGCGGAACTCCGAATCTGGATATATATTGCTTAACAAACGTATCTGCCACTGTTTGTGCAGATATATCCCTGATGGGGTATGCCTCAGGCCACCTGGAGAATCGATCTATTATGGTAAGGATATAATGAAAATTATTTGACACCGGCAATGGTCCTACCAGGTCCATATGAATGTGTTGGAAGCGACCAGGAGGGATGGGGATTGATTGAGTTGGGGTTTTTATATGGCGATGGATCTTTTGGCGCTGGCATTCTAAGCAACTTCGACACCAATCATTGATATCTTTGTTCATGCCAGGCCAAAAATATTTGGCGCAAATTTTTGTACGAGTCGATTTTATGCCAGGATGAGATAAACCATGGAATTGGTTAAATATTTTGGGTCGCATATGTTTGGGGATAAATGGACGGTGTTTTCCTAATGAGGATTCACACCATACTTCGAAAGTAGTAGCAGGAATTTTTACTTTCTCCAGTTTAAAATGAGAATTTTCCTGTCTACTGGTTAAAAGTTCTTTTAATTCAGAATCATCCACCTGAAGCTTCACGAGAACCTCCCAGTCTGGTGTCATATTTATTGCTTCTATTCTAGATAATGCATCTGCCACTATGTTTTCAGCTCCTGTAATATATCTTATATCCGATGTAAACTGTGAAATGTAGTCTAGATGTCTAGCTTGCCTTGGTGATCTTTCTGTTTTAGTGAACATTGCTGTTGTTAAAGGTTTATGATCTGTCATGACAAAGAACTCCCGACCTTCGACCATATATCTAAAATTTTTTATGGCTAAATATATTGCGAGAAGTTCTCTATCAAAAGCAGAATATCTTGATTGTGTTGGGGTTAATTTCCTGCTGAAAAAACCTAGAGGTTCCCAACCTTTATTTGTTTGCTGTTGCAATACAGCACCAACTGCTGTATTAGATGCGTCTGATACTATGCTAAGTGTAGAGTTGTCTTTTGCAAATGCTAAGAGGGTTGCGTTGGCTAAAGCTTGTTTTACCTCTTGGAATGCATGTTTACATTGATCTGGCCAAATGCATATGTTTTTGGATTTGTTTTTTGTTTCTTTTTGTAGACGTGCCAGGTGGGAATGAAGTGGTGCAATTTTATGCGCTAAACCTGGTAAAAATCTATGGTAATATTGTACCATACCTATAAATCTCTGTATTTGTTTAATAGACTGAGGTTCGGGAAATTCGGTGATGACAGTTACTCTCTTTTTAGCTGGACAAATCCCTTCTGCTGAAACTTCATGGCTTAAAAATTCTAATTTTGTTACTCCAAAAATACATTTAGACGCTTTAATTTTGAGACCGTATTCATCCAATCGTTGAAAAAGTAATCGTAAGTGTTCTTTATGTTCATTTTCGGATTTGCTGTATATAAGGATGTCATCAAGGTAAACAAAAACAAAGTCCAGACCTCTCAGAACTTGGTGCATGAATCTTTGAAATGATTGGGCAGCATCCCGTAATCCGAATGGCATGCGTGTGAATTCAAACAACCCAAAAGGTGTTATCACAGCTGTCTTGTAAATATCTTCCTGGGCTATGGGGATGTTATGATATGCCCGAACTAAGTCCAATTTTGAAAATATTGTACATCCAGAGAGATTTGCGGAAAAATCTTGTATATGAGGTATAGGATACCTGTCAGGCACTGTAATTGAATTTAGCCTCCTATAGTCCCCACACGGACGCCAGTCGGTCGTGTCTTTCTTTGGGACCATATGGAGTGGTGAGGAACAATGTGATGCTGATGGTCTGCATATTCCAATCTGACACATGTATTCAAATTCTTCTTTGGCTGCTTTAAGTTTTGCTGGATCTAGCCTCCTAGCACGAGAAACGGGTAGCGAACCTTTTGTAATAATTCTATGGACCACAGTATGCTTTACTGGAGCAGCAAAATCAGGTTCTTTGACAATGTTTGGAAATTCATGTAAAATAGAAGCATATTCGTTTTTGCTAACCTCAAAAAATTTTGGAGATGTTGTAATCCAATTTTTTATAACTCCTTTAGCTTTAAGTCCAGTTTGAGGATCAGTAAGGACACGATTTTTTATGTCAATTACTAGTTCAAACTTTTCCAAAAAGTCTGCTCCTATTATAGGTGTGCTTACGCTTGCAACCAAAAATGAATGTCTGAAGTCTTTTCTAAGGCCTAAATTTACATTAATTAATTTAGAACCAAAAACTTCAATTTTTGAACCGTTTGCTGCTGAAAGTGAATAAAGAGGAAATTTATTGTTTATTTTTGTTTGTGATACTGGAATGACTGAAACATCTGCTCCGCTGTCAATGAGGAAGCTCCTTCCTGTATTAGCATCTTTGATGAATAGGCGACTGGTGTGCGTTGCTCCGTTACCGGTCGCTACGGCAACGGACTTTACTGGTTTTCCGGCATTTTAAATGTGCAAGGCTTGGTACATTTGTAAGATTGTGCACCAAATTTATTGTGGTACCAGCACATCCCTGTTTCTCTTGAGTTAGAGCGCCCACGTTGTCTACTTCTTGATCTATTACGTTGATTTCTTTGATAATGATTATTGTAAGCTCTATTGTTAGTGTTTAAGTTAGCTAATAAGCGTTTAATTTCTGATATTTCATTTTGAAGCTTTAAATTTTGTTGCGAAAGTTCTTGAATGGCTCTATCAGTGAGAGAGGAAATTTGTGGTGGAGTAATTTCCCTTGATGTTGAAGCAATCGAAAGAACTGATGACGTTTGCCTATTGAAAACCTCCTGCACGCTGTCAGCAATAGCAATCAAATCTTCAGCTGCAGTTTTCCCACTAGCTGTCACTGCGGTTTGGACCATGGTAGGTAATTTTCTGAGCCAAAGTTTGGTGATAAGGTCATCTGTTATTAAAGTGGATGAACCAGCTAATAGTTTTAAAGATCGATAAAAAGCAGATGGTTTTTTATCACCCATATCCTGTCCTGACAGTAACTCTTCAATACGTCGGCTTTCACTGACAGAATGCCGCTCTATAAGTGCATTTTTTAGTGTAGTGTAAGGGTTAGTAGCTGGCGGATTTTGAATGATATCGTAAACTGTGACCGCTACTTCCTGCGGCAATGAAGCTACTACATGGTCGTATTTCGTTCTTTCTATTCTTATATTTCTTGTATTGAACTGGGCTTCCACCGTTAAAAACCAAATAGCTGGGCTTGTTGTCCAAAAGGGTGGTAGTTTTACACTAACCATATTAACTTCCAAATTATCTTCTTCTAAATTTAATAATTCCATTTTTTTTTATTTCGATTTTTTTTAAAAATTTTAAATTTTGACTTTTTGACAGCGAAAAAAAAAAATTATTTAAAATAATTTTGAACTTACTGCGTGATCTTTTTCCAGAGAGGGTCACCAATTGTGGGGGTTCTTCTAACTCGTATACTAACTTCTATATTATATCTTAACTAGGAAACCATTTAGAACGTAAAACTCAATTCAAAATTAATATAATATGAAAATATTGACAACTTTGACAAAATACTAAAAAATAATAAAAAAAATAAATAAATAATATTACGTAGGGGCTAAGTCCCTACAAAGTACAGCATATGTTACGTCGGCGCACTTCTGCACTTCAAATTTGACTGTGCCCCACAAGTAAAAATCCTTGGGGTTAAGTCAGGTGAGCCGGTGAGCGTGGTTGCCAGATAATAGGTCCACTTCGAGCTATCCAAAGTCGAAGGAAATTACTATGAAGCCAGTTCCTTATGTCTTTAGCATAATGAGAGAGACAACCATCGAACTGCAACCACATGTCCTGCCTTCATATTTCAAATCTTAATAAAAATAAAGTACATATCAGACACAATATGACATATACTACTGAATCAGCATAGGGCTTAAAACATAAGAAGGGGGAGAGAAAGAAGCAAAAGAATGTATGATGTAATAAAAAAAATATTTTAGTGAGCAACTCATCTTAAAGACCACAAAAACTGACCACTAAAAACCACTATTCTTCTTAAGTAAAAACGATATTTAAAATTATATCAATGAATTAATTTTTTTATTCAACAAAAAATATTCAAAATTTTAGCGAATTTTTCGCAATATTTTTGCTTTTCTGTTCCATACTTTTCAGTAGAGTACAGCATATGTTACGTCGTTACAAAGCTTATGAGTTGGCGTAGTTTTTAAGCTATTCAGAAATATATGTTGACTATGCAAACAACAAAGTTATGGAGGGTCATATTTTTGTTATCATTTTTAATTAAATATTTTATAAGTTTTTAATGGTTGTATTCTCACTTCAAATGGAGCTGCAGGAGTAAATGTTTAGGGTTTTTTTAAAGGGAATTTAATGCACTTTCCAACGGTGAAGACCGCATCTTTTTAGCTATATTAGTTTTTGAGTTACAGAGCATTTTATTGCAAAATTCACAAATATATCGAAACTATATATATATCGATATATCACGAAAACGAAGGTCGATAGGACATGTGATAATATAACATTTTTGGTAGCAAATTTGATATAGAATCACACCCTGCTCTGTGTCCCTGTTGAGCTGGAACACCCTGTATATGATATAATAAATTATATTATATAATAAGTATTGATTGTTTAAAAAAAAAACATGGTTTTTGCTAGTGTCTTATTCTTTTATAAAAATTATACATTATTATAACAGAATAATATTACATTATCATTATGCTGTATTAAGTAATTTTTTTAATGTAATAGTAATTTTTTAAGTAGTAATCTCGGCATCTACTGCTGCCAGGTATCATACAAAGCCCAATGACCCTGCCCATCAGTGAATGAACTGATTAGATTGTCTATCACCGTTTTAAAAATAAAATTATTTAATTCCTATTAAATGGAGCCAATATCCAAAGACAATATAATTTCCAAGATATTGGTTGTGAAACCATACATGCTTTGCAAAATTTTGTTTCTTATATCAGTTAAATAACCATTTTCAATAGTTAAGGTCTTAGTACATATGATAAAAATATGTTTAAAAAATGCATCTGAAAAAAAAAAAAAAAAAAAAAAAAAAAAAAAATGTGAAAAAAACAAGGGGCTTGGTTTTTTTTGGAAAAAAAGAACATTTTGAAAAAAATACGAAACCGTTTAATTTCATTTACATCTCAAATAACAATGCCTACAAATTAACAGTCAGAGAACTAATACTAATGTAAAATCTTAAAACCTTTTAATAGAACTAAATAATATAATAGAACAATAATAATGCAAATAAGAAAATTTAAAGATAAATAATAACACAACAGATTAAGCAACTACAGTAGAACCTCGATAAGAAGTGTCTCAAGGGGATTAGGGAAACACTCTTGTTATCGAGGTGCTCTTTTTGTTGAGGGTCGTGTTATCAAGGTAATTTTGGCTATCAGTCGTGTTATCGAGGTTCGAGGGCGGGGTTTTCAAGTACAGACTTGTTCAAGGTCGACCCATTCCTATATAGAGTCGTGTTATAGAGGTTGACTTCTCAAAACGACTTGTTATAGAGGTTCATCATGAAAGATAATTCCAACTCAATAAATATAGGGACAGGCTAACAACATTGAATTATCAAACAAATTGTATTATCGAGGTCTGAATTAATGAGAATTGACTGTATATATATAATATGTTTGACAAATAAATAAAAACCAACAAAGAAAAATATCCTAGACAGTAACAGTATGCCCAAATTTAGTGTTAATTATCCTGGTTGGTGTGAACAGATGATGGTTTTGATTAGATAAGGGGGTCAATGTCACGGAAATTCAACATCATAGTTAAAACCTACAAGGAAAATGTGTAAAAGTCCTGTTGAAAATTCTAGGGGAAAAAAAAATGTATACTTTGACTCTGTAAACACCACCGTACAATTCACTTTAACCACATACAGTATTTGTACAAATAGAAATGTTATGTGACACTCAAATTGGCCAAAGTATGTGAGGGAAAAAATAAACCCACTAGGCAGTTATCCTGAGGTAATCCAGAGACATTGTTATTTGCCTATTTGGCCCTACGTTTGAGACATAAAACTTTGAGCTCTTATAAACTCCAGACCCCAATTTTTTTTTTTTCCAGTGCTGTTACAAAACATAAAAAATACTGTTGTCAACCCAAGTTTCCTGGGAAGTACATTAGTACACCTACTTTCATACAAGTTTTACTTAAAAGATACAAAAACAATTTATATAAAAAATATATTTATGTATATATTAGTTATTCAATTATAAACTAAACAAAAAAAAAACTCCCAATTAATTAAATAATAAAAATTCACATATTTCTTAATACACGCAAAATTCCTGTGAAATACCAAACTCAAAAGATGTCCAAATACTTAAAAAATCTAAATTAACACGGTTCGATTTTCCATTTGTTACAAATAGAGCATGCGAATGCCACTAACAAATAAGATGTGTAAGCATTCAAGGGAATTAAATATTAAAGTTAAACTTTAGCTTGTTGCTTGTGACATCATGTTAATACAATAAAACAAGCAAGAGTAATCCAATCAGTTTCCGAGCGGTTTCACAAGTAACTTAATACATTAAGCAACAACTGATTTTTACTTATTTGCAACGAATCAAATAAATAGTTGTTACAAATGTTAAAGAACTATTTCCACGGCGCTAAATATAATTAAATGAAGATGTAAAAATGATTACCTGAGAGTAGAGGCTTTCTTTTCTTCGTTTCTCTTGATCTTTAGACCATGACTGAGGGCAGATTCCAAGTTATGGCAGAGATTCGCAATGTTTGAATCCAATTCAGTAGCAAGTTCTGTCCTTCCACCGAACCTAGTTTGACACTGTTTGACTGATTTTAACAATTCCGACTGCAGTTTCTCCCTTACAGCGGAATGAGACTGAGCAGGGATGGCAGTAGGTACCATTGTAATGAATCAAGATGGAAAAACATAACATCATTAAACTGTCGCGATCTCTAAGAATACTCTACACTCAGAATAAAGTAGTACATCATTTTAACAACTGTTTAAACTGATCAAAATAAGTAAGTAAAACTGTAATGACCCAATAAAAAATCGAAGATTTTTCCACTATCCTTATCACAACTGACAAGTTTACGCTTATCAAAACAAAAAGAGCAGATTACAAGATGGAGTAGCCCGGAAGTTAGTAAACTAGACTTTGACTAATTTTATAATCATTGTAATTTTTTAAAAATCCATAATTTATTGTTTTTTAAAAATGTGATTTTTATTTTATAAAATATTCCTATATAGTCTAAAATATCCTGCTTCTATTTCAAATTTGTGATCGGAATAAAAAAGTACTCCATTTTAATTCGTAGTTTCATGCTTGTACATAGTAAGATAAAGTAGGGTTGGGACATCGATGTCGATGTATCGAAAACATCGATGTATCGGACTTTAAAAAATCGATGTTGAACATCGATGTTGATCTTTCGATGTATCGGTCAACATCGATGTTTTCCTGAAACATCGAAAAGACCGATGTTATTGATGGATTGCAGCCTAAAAAATGGACGACAACGAAAATCGGGGACGAAAAGGAGAGATTTTTGAAAGTGGTGACCTTTTTTTTTTGCTCTTCAGCTTCAGCTAGGAGGACCGATGTCGATGTATCGAAAACATCGATGTTTTCTTTCGATGTTTTGGGTAACATCGATGTTTGTTCATTCGATGTCGATGTATCGAAAACATCGATGTTTGCCTATCGATGTCCCAACCCTAAAGATAAAGTTCTCACTAAGGCTACAAGAGCGCAGCACTAGTATTTTAGCATTTGCTCAGTGGAAATTCCCCCCACTTTCAACTATGTATGTAAATTTCCCACTTCTACTATTATTCCAAGAAATTATTTTATTACATAGTTACTTATAAAAAGTATTTTGCCTCGGCTCAAATATAAGTGCTCAGAACTCATCTCCAAATTTTTTGTTTTTATGTTATTTGAAGTTTCTTACTAAAACATACATAATCCAGGAACATAGTATACATACATAGTCCAGGAATAGCATGCAAAAAATTGTCAGACTAACTTAAAGTTGGAATTTTGTGTATAAGTTAGTAGTAGTAGTCTAGTACTTTCTACTAGGACGGGTAGGACGAACCACTTGTTCGAACCTTGCAATTAGGCCATCATTCAGGCCCTTTTTACGCCCCGCGTTAGAGAGTTCCAGCCACTTCACACATCATACATATGTACATTTGTACCGCCGAAGCGAGTATGATGTGATCAATAGTGAGCCATATAAATCAGAGTGTCACGGCGAGGAATCGAACCCCGTCTCGTTCCACTCGAGATTCAGTGATGGCCGAGCAGACGTGGTTTAACTCACACGGCTACGCTAGCTCCCTTGTGTATAAGTTAATCTTTTGGTTCCTTTTAAGAATATGTGGTTGGCTAAGTTTGTCAGCGGGAAATAGCCCGGCAATAGGCAATTGAAAAATCAAATTGGGAGAGAACGGCAATGTCCCACCATTTTGGCAGACAATGTGATTTTCATGATTCTGCGTACAAAATTAGTTTGTAGACCAAAATTCAAGTTGATGTTTCACTTGATAGGTGACCACTTTGATTTGAGTAATATTTGTATATAACTAACCTATCAAGTGAATTCAATTTGTCCATCCAATCAATCATTCTATCAATTCATTCTGCGTCAAGATAAAAAGATGTTCGTTAAGAGGAATTAAAATTCTTAGAAAAGAAAATAGTGAGTATTGAAAGGGGTTTGATATCCTTTTGATTGGCTAAAACCAGGTGTTTTTAGCCATTTTAGTTTATGAGTAATAAAGAGTTTTCTGAACAAAAACACTAAATTTTAGTTCTCTAACTAGAAGATCTATTATTGTAAAATATACTTACCAAGGCAGAAGCTGCTCAAAATGGCCGCCACCTTGAGCAATGCACATTCGACATCTTTTTACGCATTTCTCCCATTCGACGGGAGCAAAGTTTTTCCAGATTTTTTTTTTTTTTTTTTTTTTTTTTTTTTTTTTTTTTTTCAAACAGCTCTGGGTCACACTAAAAAGGCAATAAGTTAACTAGAACATACATCATTTTATAGGAACTTTCCTGCTCTTTCCAACGATTGTTCATTCATTGTTCCAAGATCAATAGTTTTTGAGTAATTTCACTTTTTTAAGGTAAAGGTAGATTGTTTTTTACCCAGTCTATTTTCGCTTATAGCTCCTACACCGTTGAGAATTGGACTATAGCTTATGTGAACTTTTTTGCTCCAAATGGCCTGTAGATATACGATATAGATATACCCTTTTTTCTATGTCCATCTGAAATTGATACACCCTGTATATAATATATAATTAAAGTTTTGTCTGTGCATTGATCAGAATTGCAAAAAATTTGGATACTTTTTCATTTCCTACATTCCGGAAACTGAATCCGGCCTTAACTTTTTTTTTAAGTGTGTATGTGTGTTGAGTCGAGAGACAGAGCGAGAAACTGGCTAAATGAAGTCAATTAATTTTTTCGCAGAGGTGTGTGCAAACATGTAGGCTTGTTTATTGAAAAAACATTGAATAGAACCAAAGTTATTAACAATTTTATATTTAAAAAAAAAAAACTATTTTCATAAGAATGTCAGTTTAACACTAAAACAAAAATGATGTTTTAAACTACTATTTTCTATCACTTGCTTTGTTTACTTTTATACAGTTATTTATTTACTCTTTCATGGGCTTTTCTTTAAAAATAATTAATTAACTTTGAATGGTTTTATTTTTTTGTTTTTCCTTTTCCTTATATTTAAAGGAAAATTATCTTTTGTTTTCACCCAAAAAATTCAAAACCAAAATTTCATTTGAATTATCAGGTGTTTTTAAGACTATTTGAGTAGTTTTTAGCTGGATGTCTTTCTGTCTGCCACGCATTACACCCACAGTTTTTAAGCTAAAGATTTGACTTCAATTACAAAAATCAGTCCTTACATGTAGTTGTGTAACCCAGAAAATTAAAAATTTGTGTCATTAACTCCATTTTGCTGATTCAGCAAAATTTCAAAAACTCATAACAAATTGAAACATTTTCTATTAATGCTGAAACTTGCACCAATTTTACCTCTTTATAAGGCAAATAATTTCTGCTGAATTTGGTTTTGATATCTGCCACCATTTTGAAAATATCAAGTCTTAAACTTTGAAGCAAAATAATTGCGGGACTATTTTGCTGATGTAGGTGAAATTCACACCACTTATACCTCTCTATAAGGTAAATAATTTTCCTATATTTTGACTAAATATCTGCCACCGTTTTTTGGTATTATTTAGTAAGGAAAAGTTCCGAGGCGCATTCAAATTTTTTTATATATATGAAAACTCTTGAGGCATAGATTAAGAATATTTTTTTTTAGTTATTTATCGTGCCTAATAATGAAATGGAGGATTTTTTGCATGTAATATTCACAGGGTGTGTTATTCTTAATAATGGAAAGAATGATATATAATATAGTCCTGATTCTTATCATTGAAGGCTTTGGGAATAAAACTATTAAGGGGTTTCATTTTATCGATTGGCCTACACAATGATAGGAAGCCCTGTGTGGAGCACAAAGTGAAGGCTAGTCTTTTTATATTAATAAAGAGGTTTTGTTAACAAACGTGAGTCCAGTGAGTAAGAAAGAGAAGGATAGCTTAAACTAAAGAAGTAGTAGGAGGTAGAGATATCCTTCCCTTATTTGTTGAAAAGGGCAGGATCTCACACTACACTCTCTTTCCGTCTATAGCTAGCCAGCTATTTCATAAAAACATTTCATGTTTACTTCTCACTGCTTTTTTGGGGTATACACTTCCAATTTTCCTGAAATATTATGTGTTTTTGAAGATTTGACCTAAAAGATGAGGCTAACTGCGAACTAAGCGAACTTACAGAATCGCATTCAAAACTTGTTTGACTTTTCTGATTTTAATTTTTTGATTTGTTGCAAAACAGTTGGAATATATATATATATATATATATATATATATATATATATATATATATATATATATATATATATATATAAAAAACTTCCAACTGTTTTGCAACAAATCAAAAAATTAAAATCAGATTTTTTTGATTGTTTTGCAACAAATCAAAAAAATTGACTAAATTTATTCATCAAAAGTGTTTCTTTAAAATAAAAGAAATAAATTTATGTAAATTTTTTTTTACATAGTATAATTTATTACAGGCAACATATATTATCTAATTAATCATCTATCTATAAATGTTATCTAAGTCAGCCACATTCCTAAAGCTGTGGTAGAGCATTATTTTTCATTTTTCTTCTCCTTAATAGTTTCCTGAATTCTACAAAGTTGTAAAGTATTAAGTTGATTTTCATTATTTTATAAGGAGAATGGAGAACATGGTGATCATGTTGTAATACCGAATATTATTTTTCAGAGTAAATAAACTTTTTTTATTTATCAATTTAAACACTAAATGTATTCATTCCATAATAAATTAATGTTATATTTTAATTCAAGAGCTTGATGTAATGCCCTATGCCTCCATATAGGGCTCTCCTGTGATGGGTAAGAGTGATTGCGCCTCTACCAACCACAGGACTAGAGGGGTGCTATGAACTATGTACCCTCCAAATCCAGGGATGCCAAGCAAACAGAGTCAGTTGCCCTTAACCCATTCAATGCGGGTGGATCCACTGTGGATCCATGCCGTGCTAACGTGCCTGGCGGGTGGATCCACAGTGGATCCAAGCCCTCCCTTTCAGCCCTCTGTAGCTCTATTCTCCGTGCCTCGAGTAGAACCATCTTGCAAGGCTTCGTCAGGCCCGCTGACGTTTGTATCCACAGGGGATCCAACAATTTTTTTTTTTTTTTTTTTTTTTTTTTTTAATTAACTGTTAAACTTTCTATTCAGTCACTAAGGTAGGTTCATGAATTAGATTACGCATTCAATGGGTTAAGGAAATTAAAAAATTAACAAAAGTTATGGAAAAATAAATAAAATCAATTTTATTAATTCAAATACATTTTGAAAAATATATTTTTTATAATATATAGGTTAATGATAATTAAAATTTTATTATAAAATATAACATAAGTGACTAAAATATTTATAATACATAAGAATATACAAAACTATTAATATATTATATACTATTCATAAGCATTTTTGGTTAATTATTATAAAGCATAAATAAAAAAATATATATAATTAGTAAATTTTGAATAAATTATAATAAAATTTGTTGTACAAATCATTATACTTCTTTTAATGAGTTGTTTCGAAATTCCCAATTTGTATAAGTATTCCATGTCCACAACAAATTAAAGTATTATAACAAGGTTTGATCCACTTATCTTTGGATGTGGGAATAGAGAGATTGATGTTGAGAAATTTAGATAAATATTACGTTACTTAGTTCACCATGGTTTATAAATATAATGTCAGGTCAAATTAGCAATTTTCATTCGCATGGAGAAAGAAAGAAATGGAAAAAGAATGAATGAATGACTGAGATATAGAATATAATAATTAAAAATGGAAATTGATTGAATACAATTTAAATTTTTATATAAAATTCAAAAAGGAAAAATTGGTCAGTTTAATGCCAAAAACTACATTAGCTAATATTTAATAAAGACCAGCTTCGATCTATAATGGAATGAAGAAAGACTTACAACCACTAGTGGCCACCTTCAGGGCTAGTGAGGCAAGGCAAAACACACAAGAAAAAAATCAGAGAAGGATGGGACAGAGGTTGGAATGTGATTAGTCAGATTTCAACCTCTGTCTCAACCCCTACACTGATTTCTTTCTTGCACATTTTACTCGCCTCAATAGCACTAAAGATGAACATTAGTGGTTAAAGGCCGGCTTTGTACAATGAAGTTACTTTAGTGTAGAGGTACTCAGGGTACCTCAGTAAAAGTTCAAAAAAGTGGTTATTAAGAATGTTTGCCAGCCATAGAGCCTAAACTGCTGGGCCAGATTCTTACCGGAAGGTAAATTGAGAAATTATCTTCAGATCTAAATTTTGGGGCACTACACCCCCCAAAAACTCTGGACAAAAATGGTTCCCGACAATTTTAACTAGGCATTGCATGACTCTATCATTGAAGCAAGTGTAATGCAATAAATATTAGATAGTTAATCATGAGTAGTTGATAGTTGAAGAATATGATTCTAATAGAGAGCCGTGTAGTTGGGGAGAAGGGTTTTAGCATGGAAAATGCTTTAGCCTTGACTTATTTCACCTTCCTTGACTCACCTAGCCAGTACTGGCCATTCCATTTTAACTATTATAAAATGTATTACTTCGCCAAACAAAAACTTCTGCATGTATCAAGTTGAAATTTTACATGCATGATTCAATTGTGCTTTAGACGATGTATATGAAGTTTTATTAAAATGGTTACATTAGAACGTAAGATATCGGTAAAAACGTTGTTTTCTTGATTTTAAAAGTTTAGGTCTCTTTAATAGTTTTAACGATCATTATTACATCTTAGATCTTAGCGGTGTCGCTGTTGGTTATACTACAAAAGTTTATTTGAAAAAAAAAAAAAAAAAAAAAAAAAAAAAATGTTTTTCTCATCAAATAGGTAATGATAGAATATTTTTCGGTCCTAAAATTCCAATTTTACATTTGAACCTCACATTTACGCAAGCATTGTGTGCGTAATCTCAGACGGATAACACTGTCCAACGAACTTAACCTGAGCACTAGTAAAAGGAACATGCATTCCAAATTTCAACAAATCAGTCAACTATTACACAAGTTATTGTCATACATAAACGTTACTGACAGACAGACAAGATGCATATTTTTTTTAATGTAAGCAGCTCGCTTACACTTCAATGAACACCACTGTGTTTTTATAAGAAAGTTAAATATGTGTTGTATTGGACAGATCTTTTATATAATTACAGTAGAGCGTCGATTATCCGAACTAGCTTCATGGAAAAAAAAAAAAAAAAAAAAAAAAAAAAATCAAAAGCCACCGCTAAATTAATTCCTATGAAGAGCGGTGTTTGCTGTATAAAGGGATACCAGATTTCGATGAATTCAGTTTGACGGGGCAGACATTAGCATTTGTTTACTAAGAACTAACTTTTATTGCCTATGTAATTTGTGGAATTATTTGCAGCATTTTTCCATTTAATACCTTTCTATTCTGTTGGTCGGTTATGTCAATGCTCTCAGTTTCAAATCATTCATTGTGGGGTATACATTTTTTAATTAGTTAGTGGTTAGATATTTTAATTAAAACTTACAACATGTCGACAAAGAGGAAACGGGTAGTTTTAGCACTAAAGATGACCATTAGTGGTTAAAGGCCGGCTTTGTACAATGAAGTTACTTTAGTAAAAATAAAAAATAATTATAATAAAAATAAAAAATAATTTTAATAAAAATAAAAAATAATTATAATAAAAATAAAACTAAAAAATAAAATTAATAAAAATAAAAAACTAAAAAATAAACGTGACCCCGATTCAAGTGAAAATCAAGGAACAAATGAATCAACATCTATATCGTGTGAAAAGGTATCAATAAAGATTCCTCCTTTTTGGCCAGAACGCCCGGAAATTTGGTTTTACCAAGTTGAGGCGCAATTTAAAATTAATAAAATCGTAAATGATGAAACTAAATTTAACTATCTTGTGTCTCAATTTGAACCAAAATTCATAGAAAATATTAGGGATATAATTACCAGTGACAGTAAAAATAAATATGAGGAAGCTAAAACAAGACTCTTAAATGTTTTTAAAGAGAGTGAAGAGAAAAAAATTAAACGACTTTTAACGGGTTTTGAGCTTGGTGATCTTAAGCCAAGTCAATTACTCCGCAAAATGCAAACGTTAGCTGGAACTGAAATATCAAGTAAAATTTTACGAGCTCTATGGATGGAAAAATTGCCTGATTCAATTAAAAACATTTTAATTATTAGTGAAGAAACCCTTGAAAAAATTTCTATTATGGCAGATAAAATTGTTGAATCAAGACCAGAGGTGTGCTCTGTTGGTAAGGTTTCTGAACCAAGCAGCAGTACCTCTGATAAAACTGACGAACTGACACTAAAAATAAACCTGATAGAGAAACAGCTAGCCTTACTAACTTCTGAATCCTGGAGATCAAGATCTCGTAGCTGTAGCTGCAGCCGGCAGTCAAGTCGAAATAGATCAAGACAGGGTAAGCGGTATGATCCAAAAGGTGATTACTGTTATTATCATTATCGGTTCGGTGAGAAGTGTAGACCTGATAAATGTAGGCAGCCGTGCAAGTGGACCAAACCGGAAAACTTAAACCAGCAGTAGATGTAGCGGCTGATTCTGCTGCTGGCTATTTAGAAGACCGCAAATCACGCCTATTTGTTACGGACAAAAAATCTGGATTGCGATTCCTGGTAGGCAGTGGAGCAGATGTGTCAATAATTCCAGCAACACATAACGACAAGAAAACTGTAAGTTCATTTAAATTATTCGCAGCTAATAATACTGAAATACCGACGAACGATTTAAAGTTTTGACAATTGACCTCGGACTTCGACGGAGTTTTCAATGGGAATTTGTAGTAGCTAAAATCAACAGAGGGATTCTCGGAGCAGATCTTCTAAAAAAATTTAACTTGCTGATCGACTTAAATAAAAAGAAACTGATCGACGGCATAACTAACCTCATCCTCATGACAACAGGTGAAGTTACAACCATTGAAGAACAGGAAGTACTTAGTACTACTAGCAAGATAACACCATTTTACGACTTACTTTTAGAATATCCAGAAATTACAAAACCTAATTTGCTACCGAAGAAGAAAAAACATGACGTAACACACTAAATTGAGACAACTGGAGACCCGGTGTATTCGAGAGCGAGACGACTAGATCCGAAGAAACTCATGATTGCGAAACAAGAATTTCAATACATGCTAGACAACGGAATTGTACGACCATCTAAGTCACAATGGGCCAGCCCACTGCACATGGTGGCGAAGAAAGAATGTTCTTGGCGTTCATGTGGGGACTACCGAAGGCTTAACAACTCGACAGTTCCAGACAGATACCCCTTACCACGAATCGAAGATTTCCAACAAATTTTGGCAGGTAAACAAATATTTTCTAAAATAGATTTGCTTAAAGCTTACTTTCAAATTCCAATGTCTGAAAAAGATAAGCATAAGACCGCTATAATAACTCCGTTCGGACTCTTTGAGTTCAATGTTATGAACTTTGGACTCCGTAACGCTCCTGCGACGTTTCAAAGATTTATAAACACCGTATTCAGTGGACCAGAGTTTAATTTTTTATTTCCATACCTAGATGACTTGCTAATCGCATCACCTGACTTGAAAACCCATCGGGAACACCTCCGAAAAGTTTTCAAGAGGTTAGACGACTATGGTCTGAGAATAAATGTAGCCAAATCAATCATGGGAGTAAAAGAAATTGAATTTCTGGGACACTGGGTAACACCCGAAGGAACAAAACCTCTACCTTCAAAAGTAAAGATAATTCAGGACTATAAATTACCGGAAACATTGCATGAATTAAGAACTTTTCTCGGCCTAATTAACTTTTTTAGAAGACATCTGAAAGATGCAGCGAAAACACAAGCAATATTGCATGATTATTTAAAAGGAGCAGCTAAAAAGGACAAACGTAAAGTTAAATGGACTAAAGAAGTAATGGAAATGTTTAATAAATGTAAAACTGATTTAGCAAACGCAACATTACTGACTTATCCAGACCCAGATTTACCTTTGGCATTATTTACTGACGCCTCAGATTCTGCAGTAGGATCTGTGTTGCAACAAAATCAAGATAATTCCTGGAAACCGATTGCATTTTTTTCAAAAAAACTCAACGAAGCACAAAAAGTATATAGTACATATGACAAAAAACTCCTTGCCATATACTTATCAATAAAAAATTTTAAACACTTTTTGGAGGGGGGTAACTTCAAAATTTTTACTGACCACAAGCCTATTACTTTTGCATTTAATCAAAAAAATGAAAAGGCATCTCCCCGACAGCAACGACAATTACAGTATATATCACAGTTTACAACTAACATACAGCACATTCGTGGGAAAGACAACATTGTGGCGGACACTCTTTAAAGAATCCAAAAAATCGACAGACATGTAGCTGTGGACTATGATGAAATTGCCAAAGAACAATTAAACGACGAAGAACTCAAAGAACTGATTCAAAATAACAACTCATTAAAATTTAAGAAACATACTTTGACTACAGGACAGGAACTTTGGTGCGACGTATCAACTAAAAATGTTCGAACATATATTCCACAAAATTTTAGAATTGCAATATTTCATTTAATTCACAACTTGTGTCATCCTGGTGTAAAAGCTACTGTTCGGCAGGTAACAACGAGATTCATCTGGAAAAACATCAAAAGAGATATGACCAACTGGGCTCGATGTTGTGAAGATTGTCAAAAGAATAAAGTCTCAAAACATAATAGGACTCAACTACAAGCTTTTCAAGAACCAGACGACAGGTTTAGTGTGGTACACATAGATTTGATTGGCCCCATGCCACCATCAGATGGGTGTATTTATTGTTTAACGTGCATAGACCGTTATACAAATTGGACAGAAGTTGCTCCATTGCCTAATAGTACTGCAGAAACAGTGGAAAAAGCATTCTATACGAAGTGGATAGTTAGATCTGGAGTGCCTCACACCGTCATTTCAGACCAAGGGAAGCAGTTCAAATCGGAGCTGTTCAACCAGTTATCAGCACTTTGTGGAATCGAGTTGCAGCAAACAACCGCGTACCATCCTCAAAGTAATGGGAAAGTGGAAAGATTTCATAGAACGCTAAAGGCCGCCATAAAATCATTGGACAAAACTAAATGGACAGAGGCAATACCAACCATATTGTTGGGAATGCGTGCTGCAATGAGGGATGACAGTAACTATTCAATATCACAAATGGTTTATGGAAAAACGATCAAAATACCCGGAGAATTATCGACCCACCTACTTTCAAAATTGATTCAGAAAATTTTGTTAAAACAATTCAAAATCAGATGGAGAAGATAAAGCCTGTTGCAGTCAAACAGAAAAATAAAAGGAAAATGTTTGTTTTTAAAGATTTGAAGACTACTCATGCATTTGTCAGAACGGATCGAGTTAAGAAAGGTCTGGAAAGTTCCTATGAAGGACCATTTGAAGTTATGAAAAAATTTGATAAATATTTTACAGTCAAAATCAAATCAAAAGAAATTAATATTTCCAGTGACAGACTCAAACCGGCGTATATACTTAATGCACAATTTGAAGAAGAGAAGGAGCCGGAGGAAAAAGTAACTATTACAAGATCTGGACGGAAAGTAATTTTACCTCAGAAATAAGAGATTTTAATTTTTTTATTATTATAAAAAAAAAAAAAATGGATTAGAGTCAAAATTTAAAGTATTTTCGTAACGAAGTTACTGAAGAGGGAGTAGATGTAGCAGGATATTATATTATTATAATATCACTGTACATATTTAGTTATTTTATTTATTTTGTAAACATTGTTTTTGAATTAGTCTTGTCAGATTTGACATAAGAAAAAATATAATTCTTTTTGTGAGTTTTTTCCAACAATTTTATCTGTGTAATTTATATTGTACTATCGTAAGAACTACCACAAGTACACTTTCATTATAAGATAAAATTGAAATTATTACGCGACTGAAGAAAAGTGAAAGCCAAGGCATTGGCTATCAAGTTCGGTGTTGGTAAATCAACGATTATGGAAATAAAAAATAATTCTGATTCAATCACTTGGTCAAGATTAAGTGCACTTAACAGTGAGGAGGACAGTTTAAATCGGAAAACTATAAAAAAAAAAAATCCGAATTGTTGGAAGATACTGCATTCACTTGGTTTTTGCAAAAACGGGCCTCTGGACAGCCCGTATCCATATCTGGATCCATATTGTGTGATAAAGCAGTGGAATTAAACATGAAGCTTGGTGGTGACTCTTTATTCATCCTCAGTTCTGATTGGCTGAAAAATTTCAAATTACGTCATGGGATTCGACTAATCGAGATTCATAGTGAAAAATTAAGTAAAAGAATTTAGCAGACGAGTATTATAAACCTTCTTTATGCCAAATTAATCTTAGGGGATACACAACTTATATATTTTTTTCTCTATGTACTAAAAAAATACATACAAAAACAAATATGCTTTTTGCAAAGGGCGGTTGATTATTTTCGCATCTTCCCTTTTAAATTTCTAATGAATTTCGATTATCCGAATTTTTGATTATCCGAACCACCCCAAAAAACATTAGTTCGGATAATCGACGCTCTACTGTATATAGTTTAATGGTGATAAACCCTTTAAAAAACTGTTAGCAATTGTAATCAATAGATAGCTGACTATTAGCTTTGGTTGTTTTTTGACAATAAACGAAGTATTTTTTTAATCAGTTAAAACAAAGTATTTAAGTAAAAACAAAGATAAAAATCTTTACTTTCTCCTGGGAATCTTAGGGGGTAAAGAGGAAGCTTTTAAAATAATATTGAAGGAAATACAAATACATATAAAAAATTCAAGTTAAAGCCCATAAAAAATGTTTTGTTTTCAAAACTAAAACTGTGTTTAAAATTTCAGAATTAATTTAAAAACCACTATCTATTTTCATAACTATTTTTTACACATTGAGTGCGGAGGCGATTTTGAGAGTTGCGTCAGAGGGGCAAATATATATATATATATATACATAACATAACATCCCTTACAATAAGTAATTTTTGCATTAGTAAAAAAAAAAAAAAAAAAAAAAATATCGGATTTTTTTATTAGACAGTGTTCCCCAGGGTGTTTATACTGCATGGGCCCATCAGAATCCCCTTATGTTTGAATAGAGTTATGACACACTAGCTGCATCATGTTGTGCCTGAGTATAAACTCGTTATGACGCAGAAGTCTGTGTCATCCCCACTCAACGTGTTAAGGCAAAGGGTATAGGGGACAAGAAAAGGATATCAACCAACAGAGTGGCAACAGTACACATATCCCTGGGAACTATAATTAGATAAGAAAGGCATATTATGTTCCTATGTGTCCCATTTTTAATATCTTAGATATTATCCAAGTTAAATATTGTACAATATTGCACTTTTGGTAGTCAAATAATAAATATATATATATATATATATATATATATATATATATATATATATATATATATATATATATATATATATATATATATATATATATATATATATATATATATATATATATATATATATACACACATATATATACATATATATGCATATATGTATACATATGTTGAATTTAAATTATATAGATTTTTACATATATCTAACAAGTCCATAAATAAATAATCAATGAAGAAGAAACATTAAACAAATTAATAGCATTTATGTTAAAAGTATAGTAATTTTATAAAATAAATCACTATTCTACAAAGAGTACAAAAATATTTAATCTAGAACTCTGTTGGTTGCTTTCAACAACATATAAATTTTAAAAATCAATATTTAACTTTTTATCCATGTCCTTGAAAAGAAAAGAGATTCAAATAAAAAAATTGATTTAAATTTATGTTCTCTCTTATTCCTGTCTCATTAAAATTTTAAAATTAAATAAATACTTAAATAGAAAGTTAGTTTTGAAGTGAATTCAAGTCCCATTGGCATTTGTTCTATCTTCCAGGATAGCTCTGTAAAATTAAATAATAATTACAAATTTAAATGAATTATTTTTTGTAATTTTAAATAATACATTTGTTAAATATACCAAAAAAAAAGGTCAAGATAAATATATTGAAATAATGAATAAATATAAAAAAATATATAAAAATGAGATAAATATATGAAATAATGAACCAAAATTGAAGTAAAACAAGGAATGATACAATAAAAAATAAATTCTAATAAATTGTATTTTTTTAAATTTTTAACATCATAAGTGCTAAAAGCCAAAACAATAAAAAAGGCTAGTAGAAAAATTATACAGGGTTTGTATAAAAACAATAAAAAGTAATGAGACCAAATTCGGGGGGGAAAAATTTATTGAAGATATTACTATAAGCCATTAAATTTTTTCAAAATAAGAACCTCGGGCACCATCACACTTCTGCCAACAAGTTTTCCATGCTTGGAAGGCGCCCTGAAAGTCCTTTACTGGAATGTCCTTTAACCTTTGCTACAGACCCATGGTGGAGTCAAGGGCTCTCTTCACTCAGAGGAACAGGAAAAAATCCGCCAGGGCCACATTGGAACTGTAGGGGGAGTGTTGCAATGCCGACCGAGCCTATGGACAAGGTGATGCTAAAATGACAATAAGAACCAGATGGAAGCTATTAGGCAACTGACACTAGGTGCGTTTTAAAGCTGACTTCTCCTCCTTCAAACCATGCCTGCACTGGCTGGGTCTCATTACTTTTTATACAAACCATGTACATATATGATGCCCTTAGGCAAGCCAAAGTCTTCCACAGGCAGTCGCCCTGTGAATCATTATTATTTGTTAAAAAAATTAAAATCATTTTACTTTTTCATTGAAAGACATATCTTTTTAGATTTCCAACAGAATAATTACCCACAACAATATAATAAAATATAGTTTATTCAGTTAATGCCTTTAAAGTTATATTTTCCTTGTTGCTGTGGTCTTTATGGATGATAAATTAAAAAATTAATATTTGTATATTAATTTATTTATTTTGCAATATTTCACCCAATCCTGTGCATCATCAGACCTTATGTCTGCAGATATGACAATGGTTTATACATTTATTTGGAGTGAAGGAATAACATTTAAAACATAATTACATCACTCTATAGTTTAACCATCATTTCTGCAAACATAAGGTCTAATGATGCCCAGGATTGGGCAAAATATTGCAAAATAAATATATTAATATACAAATATTTTTTTTTTTAATTTATCATCCCTAAAAACCACAGAAATAAGAAAAATAAAATATCTTGTTACCTGGGGTATGGTACAAACCTGTTAAACTTTAAAGTGGATAGCTTTGAGAGATTGTTTAATTCCTCATTTAGTGAAGCTATTTTTATATCTTTCTTCCTAGAATCCTCTTTCATAGATAAAATAACTTTATTCATTTTTTCTAATTTACGATGAAGTTCTTTCATTTTACACATCTGAAAATTAATCAATTAAAGTACATATTGTAATTAAAAAATTATAAAAACATTTATCAGAGTTACTAAATATCACATTGATTTTTAAATTGAGAACTACATTTTTGTACTAAGTAAACTTTTCAGTTAGGGCTCGCAATGAACAAGACTTTAATCAATTTAAATTTGTTCAAAAATAAGTTTGGCTACATTTAAATTACAAGAACATTTACTATTGTCGTTATTGTGGGTCCTTAGGGAAGTAAAATAAATTAAACTCTCCTATATCATACTGCTATATCATACTACTATATTTCGACTCTGACCTTGAGTCATTTTCAAGCATCATTTATGGAGCTAAGTTCTTCAATCTTGTGTATTACAAAATCGTCATTTTTTTAAATATAAAAATTATTTTTAAGTGCTTATACAGCTACTTGTCTTGTTCCTTAAAAGGAACATACCACAATTCCTCACATTCAAATTAATTAAACTCTTGCTTGTAAGCAGTTAACAATTTCCCTAAACTTAATAACAAAAACACAATAATACACATGCTAACAAATTTCACTAATTTATTAAAATTAAATTAACAACTAATTTTTAAATTTGCACTTTTTACAGTAGAGCTGTGATAGGAAAAAATGTTTTATATTTAAAAAATAGTCGTTAATTTAATTTTAATAAATTAGTGAAATTTGTTAGCATGTGTATACCCATACACATGCTAACAAATTTCACTATTGTGTTTTTGTCATTAATTTTAGGGAAATTGTTAACTGCTTACAAGCAAGAGTTTAATTAATTTGAATGTGAGGAATTGTGGTATGTTCCTTTTAAGGAACAAGACAAGTAGCTGTATAAGCACTTAAAAATAATTTTTATATTTAAAAAAATGACGATTTTGTAATACAAAAGATTGAAGAACTTAGCTCCATATATGATGCTTGAAAATGACTCAAGGTCAGAGTCGAAATATAGCAGTATGATATAACTAGATGTTAGGGAGCACAAAAAAAAGTCGCCGAAGACAGTCACTCGGAAGTACTCGGGAATCATTGGGTACGCTCCACAGCCTACCTCAACCCCCTTACGCTTACTCCTCTAGAACTTTAAACACGCACTCTTTCTTAACTCTTCCCTTTACTTATACATATAATGTTTAAAGAGATCATAGATTAAAAGAATGCTAATTACGTGGAACTACTAATCCTCTTTAATTATTATAAACCAAAATAAAGACATCTTAAATAAAATAATTAATCTTTTACAAAATTGATAATAATTAGGTCGCTTTTATTAGATATTTTAATGCATATTCCATTTTATGCATTACATTATTATTAATACATATTTCATACTGCCAATTATTAATATAATGTTTATTAATATGATAAATAATAAACTGAATATCTTACATATTTAGCATATTATTTATTATTTAAATATTTAATTAAAAAAAATATCAAACCAACCTTCTTAAATTAAAATAATACTCAGATTATGTTCTAGATTTTATAATATTCTACGTAAATATATTAACATAATAATTTTTTTAATTTAAATCGATTAGTAAGAAATGGTTAATATGACCACCGGTGGATCATGTTATGATATTATAATATTTATTAAAAATATTAAAAGAAAAGGGTTTTTATTAATATCTAATAATAATGTTATATGTTATGTTTATATTTTAAACTGCTGGGAATTCTTAGAATACGTGGTGTCATACATATTAACTTGCATTTATAATTATTAGTTTGATACTTACATTTTGTGCCGTAAAGATATATTTTAGATATATTTTTTGTATATCATTTTTTTAAAGAACTTGTTTGATCAAATGTAATGTAATAATACATAATATTATGTGAGCACTTTGTAAATATGTTTAAATAAATAAGTAAATTATATAATATATATAAATATATATATATATATATATATATATATGTGTGTGTGTGTGTGTGTGTGTGTGTTTGTGTGTATGTATGTATTTATGTATGTATAAATGTATGTATTATAAAAATATATTTCTTAATTTGGAAAAACATGCGAAAAAATTTAAACTCGCATTTATCTATTTAAAAAGCTTTGTTTTTAATTAAATTACATTTAAATTTACATTCAGATTTTCGTATTTCTGTTTTGGGATTTATTGCACTTTTTATTTTAGAATTATAATTACTAATCGTGTATAATTTGTGTACGTATTCCATTTCAATCACTCTTGGGTTTACGTGATAATAATATAAGCTATAAATAATGTAAAAATAACGATGTCTATTTTATTTCTATTTTATATGTATGATTTATAATGCCTATGTTTAATTGTATTCTCATGCTGTATTAATATAAATATTTCTTTAGTGTTATTATATTTGATATATTTCTTAAGTTTAAGTGTTATTATGAATAGTCGTGTCATAATGGAATAGGCCTTGAAGAGAGATTATACAGGCTAAAGAGAAGATAGGGTTGAATGTACTGCACAGTATAGACACTAGTGGTGGGCGGGGCTAGACCCAATCGTACTCGACTGCCTTTGCTTCGGCTTTCTTCGGCGACTTTTTTTTGTGCTCCCTAACGTCTAGTGTATGATATAGCAGTATAATATAGGAGAGTTTAATTTATTTTACATCCCTAAGGACCCACAATAACGACAATAATAAATTTCAAGGGATCACCAATCATCTATAAATAAGAACATTTACTATGTTCACACATCGTTTTGAAAACGATCCTCGAGTTCAAAACGCTGTGTGAATGGACAACGACAGATCATATCGGTTTAAATCCGCTCCACTAAAAATACATGATCGGAACGGGGGATCGAATTCAAAACGCTTGTATGAACAGGTCGTGGAGGGGATCGAGATATCAGGTTCGCTTTCTTAATGATGCGTGAACGTAGTAATTGACTCAAGATTTCGCATCAAGGAAACTAAGCTTAAACATAACAATGATAAATTCAATTTTTAAGTTTTTGGTAGTTTTCATACTACGGAAAGTTAAATTTTAATTTAAATCAAATTATAATTATTATTAACTACGGGAAATAGACAGTGAAAAATACACTCCTGTGCCGGGATATGAACCACGGCCTCTATATTTCCAGTATAGCGCTCTTCCATCTAAGCTACGCAGGAGAATGATTTTTCACTACCGTAATCGATAACTAGTCCCGAATCCAAGCTTTCAATATTCATATACATTTAGACAGTCAATATTTATGACAGAACTAAATCAAGAATTAACGCTTATAATTATAAAGTACTCAATTAGTACCTGTACCTTGTACAATCAATTCGAAATTCAATTTTTAAGTTTTTGGTAGTTTTCATACTACGGAAAGTTAAATTTTAATTTAAATCAAATTATAATTATTATTAACTACGGGAAACAGACAGTGAAAAATACACTCCTGTGCCGGGATCCCGGCACAGGAGTGTATTTTTCACTGTCTGTTTCCCGTAGTTAATAATAATTATAATTTGATTTAAAATAACAATGATATTTTTTGCTGACCCATCCTAGCCTCCATTACTACACTTTTTTCTTCTAAATTTTCTGAAAAATCGGTTAACAAAAATAATAATGAGGTCCCGACAAAATACTAGGTATTTTCATACATATTCTTTTAACACAAAACAAAAAATCACAACACAAAATGATTTCGATTTTTGGAATTGTAAAATGTAGAGGGGTCTGAAATAAAAATGAGATACCCAGGAAAGAGCCATTTAACTCGGCTTTGAAATACCAACACCGAAGGGAAAGCCGGTGAGACTAGACGATAATGTCAACCCCTGTTTTGGGACACCTGTTTCTGTTTAACTCTGTGAATTACTCCTATCTCCTATAAACCGACTTTTTCTCTTACTTGGAATTATCGCTCGCATATTTTAAGGATTATAAAGAAATATTTTGTCAGTTAGTTTTCCAATTCAGTGATTGCCATGTCAAAGTCAGTAAATTGTCAAAATCTATGAATTTCATGATTTTTGTATTTTAAATTAAAAAAAAAAACTTGTTAAGTGTACAATGGCAGAGAAATAGAGACTAATATAAACTGCTAAAAAAATTCAAATTATTAAAGTTTATTAAATTTTTAGATAAAATCTAATATGATATGTTGGACAATCATATACATCTACAAGTGTAAACTAATAACATTTGACATAAAAAATATTGGAGTTTTTTATATGCATGGTTTAACACAAAATTCTTTAAACACAAAAAATATTTTGGACTCCTTAGTTTTGTGTTTAATGGTTTTCACGGTTTGTAACATCTTCATTCCAATTCTAAAGTGTTAAAACCTAAGTCCGGCTTCGAAGTTATGGTAATTTAATTATTTTCTGATATTGAGAAATCTTTGGAGCTCCAAAAGCATTTTTAATGGTTAAGTTGAGTCCAATAGGAAATATAAAAATACATTGAAATTATAAAAACCTGAACAAAGTTGGGTGGAGGAGGTAGAGGTGGTTTTTGAGGTGATTCAACTTCACACTGTGTACTTGCATCTGTTACAACCTTTTCCACTTGTAATATTTGCAATCTCTCTTTTGTTTCTTTATACTCATTCTCACGTTTCATTATGTCCAATTTAATTCTATACAACTGAAATTATTAAAATTGTACAATTATTACAGTGTAGGAAAAATGAGTTCTAAAAATTAGGTAATTAATAGTGTAATTATACCCATTTTTTTAAACAAATAACTATCAAATATTTAATCCATAGCCTGTGGAGGGCTTAGGTCTGCCAAAAGTAATGGCAAGTTGCTCTATCAGCTGTAATAAACAGATTTATTGGCATTTGTTGCCAGATGGATACCACTTCACTAGCTACCTATTACCCCAGAGTAGGGTGTTCAAAATTTTAGGTAACAGACCTAATATTTACTAACTTTAAAAATAAAAATCTATCCAATATAGCTTGTACTGAACTTTCTCATACAGGTACAATTACATAATTATAGGGTCCGGTGTTTTTCATTTATTAGTAGTTTCGAGTTATGGCAGTTACATTTTTATTATTATTGACATAGTATTTTATCAAAATTTAACAGAAAAATAACCTCCATGGCGGGGAAATTGAACCCGACCCCTCACCCTTTGCGTTTTGTAGAAAAAATGGGTCCGATACAACTCAGCACTCAGCAACAAACTTTTTTATAGTACAGGTTCATTATTACTAAGCCCAGTGTTTACCATTTATTAGTTTTCCTAGGTACATTTAATAATTATTGAAGATTTTATCAAAATTTAACAGAAAAATAACCTCCCTGGCGAGGAAATTGAACCTGACCCCTCACCCTTTGCGTTTATAGCTTTTTTTTCAGGAACCAGATTTTTCCCAGAAAAACTAATTTTATGCTTAGATTCGTATTTAAATGGACAATATTTCAGAATTGTTTAATCAAAATTGTCTGAATCTTTTTCGAGAAATAATTTTCTTCAGAGTTTTTGGTGTGTAGCACCAAAAACTTCTTGATTTCGCCACAGGGCATGTTTTTTTCTGAACATGTAAATCGGCTGAGTAGTTTAGGCTCCACACGTCTGCTCCGAGGACAGATATCTTTTAAAAACAACTTTTTATTTACGGACTTAAAGGACCTTAAAACAAGTAAATCTTTCTCTTTATACATTCTACTTGAAGAAATACTTGTATAGATTTATGTATTTTGCTTCCGAGCTTACCGAAGGTAACAGAAGCTATGTGATCGTTCTGAAAAATAAAACATTTTTAGGTCTCTGATTTCAAAAATTCCAAGACAGAAATCCGCTTCAGTTCCACATAAGTTTCAACCTTCAGCCCCCATTTGTTTCTCTGCCACATGCGCACAAACATACATTTATTTACACCTATATCTTCAAAAGTACTCAACTGATTTTTATGAAATTTTGATGGCTTGTCGAAAGTAGCCTAGAGATAGCCCCAGATTAATTTCAATTGTCTACGCTCATTAAATTTTGCTAAATTTATACTTTAATTCATGTGAAAAATAAAAACAAATTTGACAGGTTTAAATAACGGGTGGGAAATTGAATAAATTAGACAATAATAGGTTTCTAAAAGCAAAAAATAATTAATTTATACAAAATAGGATACGAAGAAGCTATGTGCCACTCTAATTGGCAGACTATTTTTAAAGTTCTTTCATATAAATTTTGAGTGTTTTAATTATTATTTAAGGATTTAAACAGTTTTTTTATTTTTTTTTTAACCAGAGAACGCATCTAACTAACTTGCAACCCTTACTATAGAACCCTTGTCTTTTTTGTAGCACTACGTATATTAGAAAGTAAAAAATTACCTCTTTTCTAGTATTTTCTAAAGCTTGCGATTTGCTGTAGTAGCGGGATTTCAGATTGTTAATTTCCAACAGTTGAGATTCATTCTGAGCATTTCTATCTACCAAGAGCAGATTCAACTCTTGAAGTTTCTCGTACAACTTCATACTCTCCAAAACACCTGAATAAAATGTATTTTAATAACAGTTAGTAGGATACAATAGTAATAAGATTATTTTATATTAATTGAAAAAAGACGTGCAAAAGATTTTACAGTACAGTTCAAATTCAATATCTGGCACTTCTTTAGATTGGAACTCCCCTTAGAAAACAATTAGAGGGGAGTAACCATCTGAAGAAGGTGTACGGAATGTTCTTCTTTAGACTGTTACTCCCCTTATAAAAACATAAATATGATATTCCTTTGTCCCAAAGTGCATTGCACTAAACATCCCTTTTTATTGATAGTTATTTAATCAGTCATTTATATTTTTAAAAAAAGATAGGGGAGTAACAATCTAAAGAAGTCCCCAACATTTTGCACTTAAACTACACACATTTGCACTTAACACTTTTACATTTTAAATTTAACCTTTTGCAGAACCAAATGAAATCTTTTCCAAATCATAATTATCACAACAAATTTTGTTTATTAATCAAATTAAAAAACAAACAATTGATGATGACAATATCTTCAACGTTTATCCATTTATACATGAACTAAGATGAGATGGAATGAAAATATGAGAATCTGCTGTGGAGGAGTGGTATAGAAAAGAGTAGCTCTACAAAGAGAAGAATGGAAACGGATAGGAATGATTTCTAGCAAGGTTCTCCATAAAAAAATAAAGTTTTGACAAATAAATAAATAGTACAAATATATTCAATAGGTCTAGTCAACATTTATTTATAGTTATTCTTATTTCTTTGTAGTTAGTTTATTGTTATCTAAATTAATTTTCTTTTTTTTCCTCTAACTCTACAGCTATAATGAACACTGTACTATAATTATTAAAAAAAGTGTTCAACATATATGTATGTAATTAGAAGCTTAGAGTCAGACAGCGTTATCTACATTTTTTGCAATTTTGAATAATTTACACCTATAGAATGCTTGTTTTTCAATGCTTAAGCTGACTGGGGCATATTATCTCTATCAATAATGGATTTGTGTAGATATATATAAATATACCCTAGACAGCTTATGTATTGAAACAAAAGCATTATAAAGGTGTATGTAACTCGAAAATCGCAAAAAAAAAATTTAGATAACGTTGTCTGACTCTAAGCTCGTATGTGCTCATATTTTGTTAATATGAGCAAATTAATGGTTGAATTTGAAGTGTACAACCTGTAAAAAGTATTAAATAATAAAACAATTAAACAATAAATCATATACCTGCTTGTTTAATTTTATCTGAGGAGAACAAATCAGCTTCAAATGACTGCTTACTATTACTAGAATTTATAACTTTATCAATAGAATCTTCTTGTTTTAACAACCCTCCACTTAAAGATAGACTTGCATTATGTTCTATGTACTTCTTAGCCATTGATAAATTACTTTCAGTTAAAGAAATACTTGCATTGAGAACAGCACTCAGATCTTGAACAATTTCATTTAGAATTGTTTGAACATCTGGAGAAATGCTCAAGGAAATATTTTCAAATTTCTTTCTAAAATTTAAGCATTTTTCTAATAAACTTTCGATGACGGAATTATCACTTGAGCAGATATTTTTAGACAGATTGTTAAAATTTGCTTCAACTTCACAATTGATTTGAACTATATCTGTAAAAACATTTTTATTTGATTGCCAAAAAGTAAAGCAGTCTTCAAATAATTTTAGTTTATCTTGCATAACACTTAAACTTTCTTTATTAGAATTTATTTCCGACATTAAATTTGTTATTTTGTTAATAATACTGATATTAGAATCGCTTGAGATTCCTAAACAAAGACACAACTCAGTTTTTAAATTTTCAAATTTCTTATTAATTGTAATATTTTCTTCCTTAATAGAATCAGAATTTTTTAAATTCATTTCATATTCATTTTGAAGATTGAAACATTCTTTTTTCAAAGTTGTTAAATTGTCTTTTTCATTACGTAGCTCTTCAATAGCCTGCTTTAATTCTCGTTCCAATCTATCAACATCTTCTAATAATAATCTATTCTCTTCTTTTAAAGTGTTGTTTTCATTTTTAATTGCACTGCTATTTAATTTTTCTTTATCAATTTTTTCCTCCAAAAGAGTAAAATCATAAAATTGTTTTTGAAATTTTGAAACAAGTTCTTTGAAAGTACAATTATTTTGCACATTTAACAACTCACAGAGCAATTTTTTATTTTCAAACATTTCCATGTTTAAATTAGAAAATTCGTTTTGAATAAGGACTAATTTTAATGACACTGTTCTGAGCTCTTCTTCACTATTTTTCTTATCTTCAGTTAATGTAACATTTTCATTTGTTAATTCATTTAATCGAGTTTTTAATTCCGATATTTCATCCGAAAAGTATTGCTTATCTTCTCTCAACTGATTCATCAAAATATTGTCTTCTTCAAGGCTTTTCAATTTCATTTCAGACTGTCGAAGATTATCTTTTAAATTTTGGCAATCAGATTCAAGCATTAAATATTTTTCCTCGAATTCCCCTGATAACTTTTTTGATTTTTGTTCATTTTCACTTAAACTATGTTGCATATTGACTACTTGATTGTTCAACCCATCAATATCATTTAGAGCCTCTTCATACTTTTTCTGACATGATTCATACGTACTTTTCATCAATTCGTATTCATTTCTCAAAGATTTTATTTTTGATAACTGATTTCGTAAATCACAAATATCATTCTGTGCATCTTCATTTTTTAAATCACACAATTCATGATCTTTTTTAAGCATTTCATAGCCACTTTTTAAGAATTTAAATTCATCTGCTTGATTCTTTAAGACAGTATTCTCTTTTTCTACAGTTTTATACTTATGTTCACACAATTCATGAGAATCTTTCATAGATTTATAATTATTCATCATTACATCGATATCTTGTTTAAGAGACTCATTTTCAACTTTCAAACTTTCCAGATCTGTCGCTAACAATTTATTTTCTGACTCAATTTGTTCATTGATGGCCGAGAGTTCATCTTTTGATTTTCTTAAATCATCATTGTCTTTACTTAACAAAATCGTTTTATCTTCCAAATCCTCATTTTTGGCAGAGAGAAACTTTATATATTCCATTAATTCCTTTAACTGGTTTTTCATTGAAGGCAGCCATTTTTCACAATTTGAAAAGCTAATACTAGTATTGGCATCATGTTCAGTCACATTATTCAGAGAAGTACCAAAAGATTCATTAGTCATAGGCAAGTTAGAATGAATACTTATTTGCTGGAGATTAATTTCATTTAGTGACAATCTAGTACTCTCATGAATCAACGAGCTGAAACCCAATTTTTTTGAAGCTGATTTACATTTAGAGTCTTTTTTATCGAATGTAAATAAATTATCTGCTATCGGGCGCTCATATTCCTTTACAGTTGATTTACTTGAAAAAAAGTCTGTAGAAGATGAAAGGGAATCATTAGGTTCAGTTGAAAGCATTAGAAGACTTCCTATACCACTGCTGTCATTGTTTAAAATAGATCTCAACTCACATCCAAGAGATAAATCAGATTCATCAAATTCTGGAGAAAGACTTTTAGGAGTAATTTTGTCAAGTGATAGATTATTTGGTTGACACAAATCTGGAGTTTTTTCAAGTGTACAGTTACTTATTATTTCAGATTTATCAACTGTTTTGATAGGAGACTCAATACTAACTTCTATGTCTTTGTTAGTATTAGTAATGCTTAGAGGATCAAATCCTGCATCAACAGAACAATCTCTAATACCTGTAAAATTATTTTCAGGAATAAAGAGTGTTTCGTCTCCGTATTTATTTTTTGATGTTTCAGTATTTAAAGTATGTTCAGCTAAAGTTACAGAAGTGGCATTAACATCATTCTCTGTTTCTTGACTTGAATACTGTACATCAAAAGTATCGTCAGAGGAAGGATATTTAAGTGAATTCTGATCTGTAAATGTAAGGCTTAGAGGATCAATAGCACATTCATCAACACAAGTTCTAACTTCAGAGCAATTAACCGTAGGTAGAAATATAGTACAATCATTATTTTGAACGTTTAAAGTTACATCTGAATTAACTTGTAGTGTTTCATTACAAGCAACACTATCTTCAGAATATCTTCCAATACGACTGATTCCATAAGGACTTTCAGTTACTGATAGATATAAATCAATGTAAGAATCATTTTTATTGCCCCTTAATACTTTTACAGGTGTTTCAGATGGACCACTTGGATCTTTGTCTTGATTTGTTTCATTAATTTCCATTGTTAACTAAAACACAAAAAATAAGCATCAGTAAGTTTTTTTTAATAATTAATATTTAAATCTTTCAATTTCATATCTTAACTCTAAATGGGTTTTATTAACAAAATAGGTAATTAGATATTCACCATGTGTGAAATTTATCTGATGAAACAATTACTACGTTCGTACATTGTTAAGAAAGCGTTTTGGATCAATTCGTTTTTAAAACGATACATGTTCACACAACAAAAAATATAGGTCTCATAACGGTGACGTCACAAGTAAAACCTTCTTTAATGTTACCTAATATGCCCGTGAATTTTTACATTTCTTATTTATAAGTTATTAAGACTTTTCACAGGTTCTTTATAGTATTAATTTTTTTAGTTTTTTTTAAAAAAATAAATAAATGGAAGCTCACGAAAACAAACAACTATAAAAGTGGAAAAGAGTAAAATAACCTGATATCTCGATCCCCTCCATGACCTGTTCATACGAGGGTTGTTAATATGAACCCCCGTTCTAGTGGAGCGGATTTGAACTGAAATGTCGTTCTCCATCACAAAGCGTTTTGAACTAGTGGATCACTTCCAAAACGATGTGTGAACGTAGTAAATGAACAATATGATTGTCTTTGATACTATCCAAACAGTAAAGCCTAGCTTTCTACTTCATATCAAAATTGCCTGGTCAGATAGTTTCTACCTGTTACTCTTTACGTTGTATGGGTAACATTCATTTACACTATAAACCTTAAATTTTAATATTGTCACATTATGTCAACGCAACTGTAAATGGGGTCATATCACTTATATAGACCCATTCTAATTCTAATATTGAATTAAAAGTATTATTTTGACAACACAGATTTAGTTGACATTTCTGATATGAGATGTATCAGATAGATTTTTTTTTTTTTTTTTTAAATCTAAACCTAACTTCAATCAACAAAATCCTTCTTATCAACAAAAATGTGAGTTAATCTCAGTTAAAAGTTGCAGACGGCTTAATTCTTATAACTTTTTATAGAAGTGGATAGATGTAAACTATTTATATTTAAAAATTGCTGATTTAAAATAGAATAAATTGAGGGATAATAATATGTAGTATTTTGAAGAATCTCCTCCCACAAATAAAATCACAATATATTGATACTCAGAACCTTTAAACCAAGAGTCACCAAAGTAATGATATTTCTATGAGATTTACATAAAAGAGCAATAATCTGATTAGTCTCATTTTTTTAAGACAAAAGATTATCACTTAAAACAATCGCAAACTAATATAAGGCATAAGAGAAATTTTAATATTGGAAATGGAAAATTGTTCTTAATGTTCAGGTAAATAAGGAAAACTTTTTTTTATAAGAAACAGCCATTAATTATTGAAATAAACAGTATTTGACAAGGCATTTCAAATGTATGATATAATAAAAGAAAGGGCTGAATAGTTACGATAGAACACACTCTATACTTAAGAGTAAATAAATGTTACGAGAAATTGTAAGATAACTTATAATTGTTAATAAGTATTGGCTGGAACACCGATGTTTTCACTCGATTTACGAGTAGCTATAATCAATTGAAAAGTTTTGAATATAAATTGTTACATAATATTTCTCTCTTCATAAAAAAAAAAAATTATTGATAAGAGCCCTAATAGTAATGTTAATTTACTTTCCACTACTATAAATAAACAACAACTTACTGTATGTTAAGAATATTTTTGTTCATGAAGCAGCTAGAAATGTAGCTAGAGTCTTTAGTTTCAAGACTGCAGAAACAACAACAACTAAATCAATATATAAAACATAACAAACTTAAACTTAATGGACAAATACATCTAAGAATTTGAAGTTTATTTAGAAAATATAATTCTTTAAATAAATATTAACCATCATAAAAAAATGTATACAAACTACAAACACAATACACAAGCTTTAAATTTTGATTTTGACAGTTATAGTTGAAGTTGAAGTTGAAAATCATAAAGTACAACGGTTTTCCCAGTGTTGTTATAAAGGTAACATCTAGGTATAGATTTAAAAATCTTAAGGGACAATATTATTAAAAAATCGATCCGAGACAACTCAGATAAACTTTCTCATATACAAGTTCAAAATTACTTAGCCCAATGTTTTCCATTTATTAGTTCGGGCTAAATCGGATTGTACGTGCCCCAGAAATTTTTCGTACTTTTTCCTACTTGATTTTAGAGAAATTATATATGTATGATTTGTTCATAGGAGAGTTTATATCCCTTTGTCTAAAAATATGTTGGAGTACAGAAAAGGGTACACAAAATTAAGGTTTTTAATATAATATACGGGATTTTATCACCTAACCTCAATGTGGGGGCACGTACAATCCGATTTTACCTAGTTTTCGAAATGTACATTTAATTATTATTGAACATTTCATCAAAATTTATCATAAAAATAACTTCTCCCGGGCGGGGAATCGAACCCGGGCTCTCTCCGTCCACGTGTTAAGCTATTTTCTCAGGAACTAGATTTTTCCCGGGAAACGGATTATATCGTTAAATTCGTAATTAAATGGACTACATTTTAGAATTGTTTAATCAAAATCGTCGGAACCGTTTTCGAGAAATATTTTTTTTTCAGAGTTTTCGGGGGTCAGCGCCCCCAAATTTGGGGCTAAAATTCATTTCTCGATTTCGCCTCGGGGTATGCTTTTTCTGAACGAGTATACCAAATTTAGTAAAAATCAGCCCAGTAGTATAGCCTCCAGGCGTCTGCACTGACAGACAGACAGACGACAGATAGACATTTTGTAAAAACCACTTTTTTGGACTCAGGGGACCTCAAAACATGTAAATCCATCAAAATCGAATTTTCGCGCTATCACAATACTTTCTCTTTATATGAGAAAGTAAAAAGAAATGGTGAATATATGGACTGAGATTATTAAATAAATTTTACGATAGTGAGGATTCAGTTAAAAGTAAAAAAGAAAGTCTTAGCTTACCGATGTTCGGAAAATATATTTCCTTCTAAATGATTTTATTTAAAGAGTTGGTATAAAATAAGTAAATAGTTGGAAGGAAAAAAATAACATATTATAATGATGTCAGGCGCCTATTGCTATATATTGGCCTTGAAATAAGGGGTTTCTTAAACATGTGGTATTCCTTTAAAAGAACATTTAAAGGAATGTTTAATATTAATAATAACTGCGCAATTCGCACAAATGTGGATTTTTTTTAATGTTCGAGTGGGGTATCAAAAGAATGCTGCTGAAGAGTAGGCTAAAAATAATATACCTATATAATTTTTCATTCTTTACTGTATAATTTTGAAATAATTCATTAAAATACCTTATAATCGGGCGGAGAAAATTTCCCGAAAAAAAATCCCACTTTTTATAAATTTCAAATTTTGTGAGCGCAAATGCACAGTGTGCCTAAATATAATTTTTTTATAAATTTTGAGTGGGGTATCAAATGAAAGCTGCTAAAGACTAGGTTAAATATAATATTTTAAATGTTGCATTCTTTATTGGTTTATGCGTTGAAATATACCCCACCCCCTCAACCACCCTAAAAAGCCTAGTCCTAAAATTTTGAAATAATTCATGCAAATAACCTAATATATAGGACCAATATATAGGTAACCTGAGAGGGGTCCAGCTTGCATTAATTTGGGTAAACGATTTTTTTTTTGGGATTGTTTTGTATAGTAAGAGGTGCATGAAACCAAGTTTGCGACCTCGAAAGCCCTGGGGACAACTTTTGGTAGGCGAAAAACCTCGCAATTTTGGCACTTTTTTCAGTTTTTAGGGTCCGTAGGCAAAACCAATGACCCTTATATTTTCCTGCGTGTGTCTGTCCGTCCGTCCTCTCGCGTGCTCTCACGGCTACACCTTTCGTCCGATCACTTTGAAATTTGGCATATATGTGTCTTGTACCGACCCACATATTTTAAAAATATAGGGACTTAAAAAAAACATTTTTCAAAAAAATTAGGGTAAAAAAACTTAAGGGTTAATTTTTTTTTTTTTTTTTCGACACCGTGAGGGGTATCATATGAAAGGGTACGTCGAGCTGATTACAAAAATATATAATTCTTTGGATATAACTTTGATAAGGCCAACGTAGGCAAGTTTGAAGTGGGTGTGAAACGTGTCCCCCCCCCCCCTCTATCTCGCTTATGTGAAGTGCAAAAAATCTGAAAAAATTCCTGAACATTCTTCGACCAAAAGTAAAGATACCACTTTTTAGAAATTTCGAAAAAAAATATTATTTTATTTTTTATTGACAAAATACGTTTTTTACGTTAAGCAATTCTGGCTCTAAAAGTTAAAGTAATTTTTTAGTTTTCGCTACTAGAAAGTACTATTTAACACGTAAAAAAAGTACCATTTAAGTATTATTTCAAAAAGTACTATTTAACACCTTGCTACACTATAATAACTCCTTTTTCGGTTTAAGGTTAAATGGTTGATATAAAAAGCTTATTTAGATAAAACATCAACTGTCATTTCACTTTTCACCACAGCGAATATGAAATTATAATTTAATTAAGTACAATACTGAACGGAAAAATATTTACAATATTACGAAAAGTAAGTTGATATTTACAATATTGACATCTTAACTTTATTTCTTAAGTAAAAAATACTTTTTACACAATGAGTACTTTAAAAATATAATAAGAAGAATTACATTTTTTTTAGGGCATTTATATAATTATATTGTATTGTTATTCATAAATGTTGTTACTGAATACATACAAATGTAATTACAATTTTCAAAAAAGAATATTCCATACCTTTTTAATCATTTTATTAAAAAAAAAATTCAACACTTGTTGGTTGTGAACCCTTTATTTGATTATTTTGTATATGTAAAAACTATTAAACGTTTTTTTCTTTCGTATTTTCGGTATCATAAGTGTTCTTACTGTTTAAATAATTTAAGATGGTGTTAATAAATTGAGTAATTTTCGATATGGGTGAGTGCATTGAGTTTATTAATTACCTGTTTTTTCACACTTTACTTGTTTAAACTAGTATTAAGAAATAAGGGTGCCGCGAGAAACAATTAACCAAGTTGAAAAACACAATTAACCATTAGAAAAAGGTTGAAAAACACTGCCCTAGCCGCTAGGGGGTGGGGCGGATGCGCCTCGCGGCAACACTAGACCCTAGCGTTGCCAATATAAACATGAATCGCACGCCACCACGCTAAGCGCAATGTCACAATGTGATTAATGTTCATCATAAAAACACGAATTGACAGCTCACACAACCGAAATTATACCTAAGTATAAAGTTTTCATTTTGACCAATCTTACCAATCAAAAAATGTTTTTCCTCTTCTCCATTTTGCGCCCTTCTCAAACCTGCACCCTTGGCAAGGGCCACCTTCGCCACAGCCTCGGTACGGCCCTGCAATTTTTTTACATTTGTATAGTCGTTTATGGTGCCCATGCCCATTATATATTTTTATGATGTTATATAGATGATATGTATCGTATATCTATGTATATATATACCTTTATACACACATATATATGTGTTTGTGTGTGTGAGTGGAGTAGTGAGGTTTGTTTGCTTGTATATGTGAATTTTAGTGATTGTAAGGTCTATAGGAAATAATTAAAAAGCTCTTAAAAACTCTTGCAATAATTCGACTTCTCTTTGGGTCATCTTCAAGCTGAAACACATTTATTGTCAATAACTTTAGTAATTTTATTCCATTTTGTAGCATATTACATAATTAAATTGCTTTTTATATCTGAATAGAATATATAATGGGCACCATAAACGACTATATAAATGTCAAAAAATGAGTAAACTCCTTTTTTTTTTACATAATTTTGTCAAACTTCAAAGCCCTGTAGAAATGGTTTAGGATAACATAAAATTAAGTTGACACTAGTGCATTTTGTAGAGAATTTTGTCTACTTTTATTTTGAAGAGAATACAATTTCCTGATTTCGGCGTCGTTTATGAGTTATATTAAAAAAACTGAAAAAAGTTCCAAAATTGCGAGGTTTTTCGCCTACCAAAAGTTGTCCCCAGGGCTTTCGAGGTCGCAAACTCGGTTTCATACTCCTCTTACTATACAAAACAACCCTAAAAAAAAAAACATTTACCCTAATTAATACAAGCTCGAATGTATCTATTATATTGGCCAATTATGAGAGGGCGATGAAAATTTCCCGAAAAATTTAATTTACTGATTCGTCATTACCGATAAAAACATTGTGATACCCCAGGAGATCGAACCTGGATCCACTTATATGCTTTCGGGTTTCCTAGGTTATTACCTAAAAAAAATACTTTTATGCAAGAACTTCTCTGGGATTTTTTCAATATTTGATTTTACCTACTAATAGCAATAAAAACATGGCAAAAAATTTTAGATGGTTTTTGTTTTGATGAAAAAAATCAATAACATCAATAATTTTTATACAAATTTTCAAATTGGTTTTTACTTTCTCTTTTACGTTTTATATACATACAGGGTGGTCTAAAAGTCTAAAATTCGCTTAGTCGTCTCACCGGTAAACTAAATCGGTGTGAGGAGATAGAAATTAACGATGAGCTTTCAAGGATTATAGGTGTAATACATCAGGCTGCAAAACAGAGACAAAATAGCAGGCAAAATAAAGACATAATTTTCAAGCAACCGTGGTACTCACACAAATGCAAAAAACTCAGGGATAGAGTGTTTGCTTTTGGAAGTTTATTACATTTTTTTTTTTTTGTATTTATTATTAAAATCCACAATCGTAGATAAAGTACAAGTTCGCAACTCGTGCGAAAACTCCATTTTGCTTTGCTTGTGTGGTTTTACTACCATCGCTGTCGCTCGGGTGCAAACTCCACACTCGCATGCAAACTGCTACTTTCTGCACTAGACGCGTAATGTACTATTACTGCAGTAAGCATCAGCATAACATTTTCTTACGAATACGTTCTAAAACAGTTGTTGTTACTTGGGTGTGGAGATTTTTATTTTTTTATTAGTTGTACATTTCTTTTTGTGGGGGGGGGGGGCAGCTGCTTTGTTGAATAAGTAGTTCCCTTTTCTTGTTACTACTAGGAATACCCCCCCCCCCCCCCCATTTAAACTGACAGAATGTGCCCCCTCTAGACCTGGCCGCTGGATACGCCACTGTCACCGCATTTTACCAATAAAGAAACCACCACAAAGTTGAGCATTAACTCTACTTGGAAGTCTATTTTAGACAATAAATCCGTACCTCTTAGTAAGAAAATAGGAGTCATCAATGCTGCTATAAGAACTTCCTTAGGCTATGGCTCCCAGGTGTGGGGTTATAACAAATATGAAGAGGTGGAAGTGATCCTAAGAAAATACCTAAAACGAATTTTACACCTACCACATCAGTGTCCGACTTATGCGCTATACTTAGAAACAGGTCAAGAGCCCATGTACCTACAAACTTTACGCCTTCATATTAATTACATCCTCCGATGCCTTGAGCTACCTGATCATCGTCTACCTAATATAATGGCAAAAAAAATTATAGAAAAACAAATTTCCTGGTTTGTAGTATGGAAACAAATCGCCAAGACACATGAGATTAATGTGGACTGGAGCTTACCGGACATTACTATATATGGCGGAAGAAACTGTGTGATCTTACAAAATGCTTGTCCGAAAAATGGCTAGAGGAGTGCAGGTCCAAAGCGCGAAGCTCTTCAAGTATATGCTACAAGAATTTAAACTACGATGAAGCTAGTGGATCATATTTAAATGATGAAAACAGTGTAGAATTCATGTGCACCGCATCTTTAGAGCAAGAACAGGACCTCAACAATAAGCCCTGGAAGCACGGTACCGACAAGCACTGCACTATGTGTCAAAATGGAAATACAGAAAACAGGCCCCCACCCCCCTTAAGCTCTATGACGCAATTTTTGAAGAATTTTTGAAAATTGAAGTGCTAAAAGATGAGTTTTAAGGATTTCTGAGGGCAAGATTGCCCTTACAGGAAAATAACTAAGAAAAATATTTATTATCACATCCTATTTACTAAGCCCCCCCCCCCCCCAAGAATTTTAACGACGCAGTCTGCGTCATAACCCCCCTCTGTGGGCACCCCTGCAGAAAATATATTTCACATTATAGGCTCGTGTCCAATCCTACGCGCAATTAGATTAAAACACTACGCAGTGGCGTATCCAGTGGGGGGCACAGGGGGCACGTGCCCCCCACAGACCCGATAGAGTAAAAAAAAAAAAAAATACGGCGTATTTTTTTTTTTTTAATTCATATTTTTACATTCACCTCATATTCAATTTCACCTCAGAAATGCATAAGAGCGCTGTTTTGAGGGGTCGTATTTTCAAAATTTTCCGGGGGAGGGCCCCCGGACCCCCCGCCAAAGATCCTCCTACCCCAATAATTAACTGCAGACGACGCCCATGACTTACAGTAAGATTAGTACAGTAAGATATTGTACTGCAGTAAGCGTCAGCATAACATTTTTTAACGAATACGTTCTAAAACAGTTATTGTTTCTTAGGCGCGGTGATTTTTTTTTTTTTTTGGGGGGGGGGAGGCAGCTGTGTTTTGAATAAGTAGTTCCCTTTTCTTGTTTCCACTACGAATACCCCCCCCCCCCCCCCCCCCACCAGACTAAACTAGAATGTGCCCCCTCCAGACCTAGCCGCTGGATACGCCACTGCACTACGGCGTTGATACCATGGAAACGCAGGAAATAATACTACAACTTAATGGAAAAAACTATAAAACACTATTCAGTTATATTAAAAATGCAATGAGGCATCGACAAGTAATCCTTGGAAAAGTTGTAAATAAATAATATAATTATGATATATTTATTGATATAGTATGTATGTAATATTTAATATAATTTAATTTAATATGTAATTTTAATATAAAATATATTTTTATATTAAAATTGTTTATAATTATTTATAAATAATAATAATATTGATGTAAATTCCCTAAAACCTGAGGCCTTAGTAATGAATAATGCGCGAGCTTTGCCTACATCAGGTACTGCTTTAATAAAAAGCACTGAGGATCCCCTGAAGAATCTGAGAGCTTCTATTAAAAAAGAACTTACACCTAATTTGCACTAACTGCTTCAGGCTGCCATCACAATTCCTGTTAGCTTTGCAGGGTGTGAAAGAAAAAGAAGTTTCTCTGCCATGCGAAGAGTCAAGACTTGGCTAAGAACAACTATGGGTCAAGAAATATTCACCAACCTTTCTCTGCTCCATATTGAAAGAGATATTTTCTAACTAAAATACAGTCAAAAGACGAGTTAAAAAATTTACAAAAACGCCTCTATGAAAATGATTTATAATTAAAATGCAAAAGCACCAAAACAAAATTCAAGGGTGGCAAAAGACTTTTATAGGTATGAATGCTATTTTATAATTGTATACTTCTTTGCTCTAATGACTGGGACTGGAGAACATTTTCAAACAATTTATATTAGTACACAATTTATATCTTATGTCTTATACTGGAAGATTTAAATTTCGTATTTTTACACACATTTTTCGTTACTTTTTAAAATGTACCTACATTTTTATTAGGTAAAAAGAACCTCTAGAATTTGATTTTAGGGTATCGAAATTTTGAAATTTTCGTCCCCCCCCCCCCTAGACTTTTATCCTAGTTACGCCAATGCAGGAAACCTTAGTTCTTCCGTTATCAGCTTGAGGTCAGGTCATTTTACTCTATTGAGGGAATAACAATAGACAAAAGGTTCAAAGTTTATTATATTCAAGGTCCAAGGATGTTAAATAGAGGGGATTTAGTATTAGGTAGGGTTTTAAGACAAAATAGTGACCCCTAGACCCCTAGTTTAGTAGAGAAATAATTAACTTTGGACTGGGATGGTGCTATATAGCAATATTACCTTCCTGATTGTTTATAATCCTTGATTATATCTTTACTTTATCAATATAACGAAAGATAAATAGCATACAGGTGTTTATAACTCTAGTATCAATTCTCCGTTGTATCTTAAAAAAACAAATTCTGTTATAGATTTATTTTTAATTTAGTACATTATAATAATAACTGTGATGTGAGTGATTTTTTTAACGCACGGGGTCGCATGCAATTTGCAAGCTCCAAAGGAGGTCGGAGGTCGCTGTCAAGAAAGTTTAAGAACCAGGCCTACTATCAAAATCATATTCTTCAACTATCAACACATCATGATTAACTATCTAATATTTATTGCATTACGCTCGCTTTAATGACAGTGCCACGCGATGCCTAGTCTTGATTTAAATAGCTTGTTTTTACGGTGAAATCCACGTCAGGGTGTGTGGCCCGACCAGTCCGACGTTTCGATTCCACTACTAGGAGCACTACTGGAAGCATCTTAAGAGGTGTGCTGGATCGTGATGTTAACTCGAAGCAATAGAATTTTTTGAAATTAATGTTATAGAGCCTATGCTAGTTGATGATGTCATTCCTCTTTACTCTATGAAATGTCCATTGCAATATAAAAATATTGTATACAAAATTTGTTACTTCTTTAAATTGCTTCTCCCCTATTAGCGAATTTTCAAAGAAAATTACGCTATTGCAATGCCTTCAAAATTTTTTTAATGCGAATTTTTGACAATTTTTTCCATGGTAATCCGTTTTAGACCATTCTGAATCAATTCCTAAAATTTAACACTTTTTTTTATGTATGTATGTATATATGTGTCACTCCAGATGATACCTCCCCTTAGGATGCTCTTAAATATTTCAAAACAAATTTTAAAATGTCAATATTATCAAAAGAAAGGATTAGTTCGTTGGTCAAATTTTTTGAAGTTCATTTAGGGGTCAAATTTTTACAATTTAGGGTCAAAAATAGCATAAAATCGTGTTTTTTCCATGTTACCCCCCTTTTATATGAAAATATGATAAAAGTGTAAATAACAACAATTACTGTACTCTTAAAGAGCTTTCCAACGACATGCATCTTGAAGGGTAAATACTATTTTGACTTTTGTACCCCATACCCCTGTGTACCAATTTATTTTTTTTTTACCCATGCAAATTCTGAACCAAAATTTTCCTATATTATCATAAGATTTCTTTGAAAATTCGCTCATTAAGTCATGGTGCATGACTGGACTTTTTTTTAGAATATAAATAACTATAATAAGACAAAGATGTTTAGTCCAATATACGTTGGGATAAAGGTATATCACACTTCTGTTTTTATAAGGGGAGTAACAGTCGAAAGAAGAACATTTCGTACACCTTCTTTAGATTGTTACTCCCCTCGGGTTTTTTATAAGGAGAGTAACAATCTAAAGAAGTGCCAAAATTTTTATATTATTTAAAAATATTGTATAACTGTTACTGTTATAACTCTTTGTCTTATATTTTTTGGTCGTGGAGTTCTATGACAGAATATTCATACTTGGAATAGACAACTTCTTTATCTGAAGGTCAACTGTTAAAGGTTAGTCATTTTAGCAGGTTTTCTAACATTCCAAGCAGTACCTACTACAAGTTTCATTTTTGCCAATATAATTTGATAATTTATACGAAAAACGTCAGATACTATTAGAAAGATGTAAGCAGCACTTAAATCCAAGTTTAAGCAGTCGCTTTCTGTCATGATTTTAATAAAATATTATTCGATAACATTGTCAATTTTAAATTATTGACATTTTTGACAATGAAATCGGTAATAAAATTCTAAGTATGCATATAACCAAATCATATATTTGAGCAAGGCTTTTCATGAAATCAAGTATTTGTTGTGAGTATTAAAGTCCTATACTGCTGTTTGCAATATTAGTGAAGGCATAACATTAGAAGTCTTTTGACATTATTTGTAAATGACAAAAAAAAGGAACTATATATTTTCAAAAAAGCTAACTTTTAGGTTTAATATTGGAATATCCATGCTTCAGTCTTAATATCTTAGGTCCAGTTTGTACTTGGCCGTCGTCAGCAGTTCATTTTTGAGGGTGGGACACATTCGGGGGAGGGTAGTCGAAGTTCGGGGGATTTTGAAAATATGACTCCTCAAAACAGTGCTTTTATGCATCTCTGAGGTGAAATTTTATTGTTATACTATGTCACAAAATAAAGTAAACTTATGGTGCAGTTCGTTGGCACAAAAGTATGAACACAAGTATTTAAAAAAAAAATTAATACTAACTTAAAAATAGTAATTGTAACATAATAAAAGTTGTGCACCTAATCATTGAAGATTAAATAAATCAGTCAATAGCCATTATGCAAGTATTCTTAGGGTGGCCATAATATAGTTTATTCCAAAACGGGACATCAGATTTGTTTTGGGGGGAGGGGTCAAGCGTCGAGCTATTGTAGCCCACAGACGGAGGGGGGCCTACGAAAGTTTTGGGAATTTTAAGGGAAAATTTGCATTTTTTCTCTTTTGACATCAATTGCGGTAAATCTGCACTATTTGGCCCACCTATTTCGTACTGTCTGATTTACTTAGTTTTATTTTTAAACTGTTCCACATTACAGGATTTGTGCAATACCTCTGTGCAATGTAAAAAAAATTCCTGTTGTAGCATCTCGATAAATTTTCTTTTTTTTAAATTCACAAAGTGTCACGTTTATAGGGTAATGATGGAGTATTATGGTTAGGTGGGTCAAAAATTACTAACATTAACCTAAACTAACCATAATCTTCCATAATTTTCCCTAAAATTAAAAAAAAATATTGAATTTAATGAGATGCTACAACCGAAATCATTTTTGTAATGTAAAAAGAAACAGTTTGAAGAAACCAAATTAAATCGGACGTTTAGAAATAGGTGGGGCCTATAATGCAGATTTTATGTGGTCTATTATATGTGGGTTCCTTTACCTTGGATACTTATGGCTGAAGGCGAGAAGGATGCTAAATGATTGTTAACAGACCAAAAACAATTCCTGAAATATGCTGGGTTCTTCTGGATTTAGGACAAGCCAATATCCATCAGATCGCTTACTCTTATACATATTAGTTGTTTTTGATATTGCAGGTAAGTTACTTTCGGGGAACAATGAAACCTATGCAAAAATTGCTGAGACATCGGATGGTCCCTAATAAAGCAAGAGCTGCGTTAAGGCAAATGTGCGTTTGGGTTAAACCGGAAGATTCAGATTATACCGCATCATACGATCCCTTGGTCGCGAAATGGAGTGCTTTCGAGAAGGACATGGCCGATGTGCGCTCACAGAGAGAAGGTCCTCTAAGGTTCGAGTTACATCTATAGTTTCTTAAATTAATGTAAGAAGTAGAACCGTCGTTAAATCCATTGGTTATTCTTAGTAAGACTTTCACTGCCTTTTATACTGACCTCAACTGTCCTGATAATAAAGGTAATAATGGGTAATAAAGGTTTGAAACTTTTTAAACAAGCTACAATTGAATATAGTTGTTAAATCTAAAGATCTTCCTGGTCTGAGAAACGGCCACCTACGGCGGCTAAACTAAGAGGGCGGCCGACGCGACTCTGCTCTCTCGAATGTTTGTACACATTTGAAAACAAAATTCTTAGTGGCAAAACGATAATAACTTTTAAAATTCTCTCTTTTTTACAATTAGGGTGGCCCAATGGTGCTGGAATGGTATTTTTTCCCCTTCTAAACGCATCGAAATGGACGATAATAAAAAAGAAAAAAAGTTAGATTGTTAATACAACGTGCAACTTCTGCTACTTATGGGCCGATAATAATAATATTAAGTTTGCATAATATATGGTATAGAAGTTACAAAATAAATCTCATTTTCAGGTGGAATCCTCCAAGTTATAAAAACGACGATTTTCTATTACTCCAGAAAAACCAATCTTCAAAGCCCTTTACGAGAGGACAAAGAAAACAAAATTCAAAACATTTTTATTACAGACCATCTTCACACAGTGCGGCTAGAAATGATGGTCTAGATGCTCATACAAAACAAAATTTCCAAAAGAAAACACCAGATGGAGCCTCGAAAAAAAATAAGAGACAAGAAATTGAAGAGGAAGAACAAATGCCTCAACGAAGTTCTTCCTCGGTAGATACGCGAAGGAGGAGAGTCCAGGTAAGAGAAGCTTCATTGAGAGGAAATCCAACTGAAATAGAGGCACCTGAAAGAGGAGAAATAACCACAGAATCAGCAGTACAAGAAAGCCTTTCAAGAGAAGTGCCATTGGAAGATGTTACAGTCAAAGAAGTTTCTCAAAAACTGGCTAGACCATCGGTTATAGAAGGCCAGGCAAAAAAAATGCCCCAAAAGACATCTTCTTGGCATAGGACCTTGGTGAAATCTAGAAGGCAAGAGTATGAAAAGGAGGATGGAATGCATCAAAAGGTATTATCTTCGATGGATATGCCGAGGAGGAGAGCTCCCTCAAGGGAAACTTTGTTTAGAGGGAACCAATCTGGAGCAGCAACAACATTTATGGAATCGACGGCAAAAGAAATGTCATCAAGGGAAGTTCCATTAAAAGATTTTACCGTTACTGCAGAGTCATTTGAAGAGACAGAAAAAGGAACGTCTCTAAGAGAGGTGCCAGTAAAGCGAATGTTATCTCGGGATGTATCAGAAAATGTAGATTCCGTTAAAGAAGTAGCTGATAGCGAACCTTTGGTGCCAGAGGGACCTGAAAAAAGTCAAGAACATTTGGCTAACGGAACTTTAAGAGACACATCAACATATGTGTCTTCGGCACAGGAAGAACCAGACGAGAGAGATCTCGCACAAGAAATCACAGAAGAAATCGACGCTAAAATAGTTCCCCTACAAGAGACCCCAAGGAAAAGAACAATCTTAAGGGACCGGTTGGAAGACACTGTAAAAAGAAACACTAAAAAAACATCATTAAAAAGAGTTCCGTCAGGTGAAGAGCCTGTTAAAAAAGCTTCGGTTACCCATGCTATTCATAAGTCAGCAATAAATTCAATGCATGAGTTAAAAGATTTTGAGTATCGTGGACTTAAAAAAAAAGAGAGCAAATCAGCAAACTTATACTCCTCCTTTGAAGGTAATTCTTCTCAACTAAATGACGATATATTATTAACTCCCATTCCTGATGAAGGAATGATGAAGGAATCTACTACGTTTAGCAAAAAGAAAGATGAAGCCATACGAAAATATATAGCAGAAGCCGAAGTAGAACTTCGGGTTCAAAAACAGATGCTTAGCATGCAAAAAGAAGATTTTAAGAGAAGAATGAGGAAAATTGCTTTAAATCCTCTTGCTGAAATTGAAAGAAACTCTAAGGTTCACTTGCAAAACCCTTTAGACTACTTCAACCAAAAGAACAAAATTCTTCTATCAGGGAAGAAAAACCAGAAAAAAGTCAGAGATGATGCAAACATTAATTCCACTTCTCATTCTAAAAGTAACGAGTCAATCCCAGCGCAATCACAACTTCAAGAAAGGTCTGAAGAAATTATTAATAAGGAGTCCTCAAACAATATAATAGCTGTTGAGGATGAAATGATTGCTGAATCTAATCCCCAAAGTATGGAAATGCCTCCTCAATTACATCAGGAAAAAGACAACATACTAGAAGGTAGATCTCGCAATAAGACTGCTATTCAGGGACGATCAAAAGAAATATTAGACACATTAAGTAATGTTGTTGAATCGACAGGACTTTCCCATCGTAATCAAGCATCTAAAAAAATATTGAAGCAGGGTAAAAATCAACTCAGAGTGAATAAGTCTAACATTCGGCTTGAGAACTCTGACAACATTGAGGTAGGAAAAATTCAGCAAGAAGGAATTATTGATCTTAAAATGTCCTCAGAGGAAATAAAACCATCAAAAAATATTGATCAAACCATGACTCGAAATCCATCGAAAAATTTAGAGTTGTCAGCATTACAGGAAATGAGTACAGGAGTTAGGGTTGTTCCTGAGCGTGTTACTAGATCTAATGTTTCAAGATCACGCCCATTATCAAAAGAAAGATATGATTATTTTGCCGGTGAGCAGTTATCTGTTTTATCAAGTAATCAAATAAACCCTCAAAACTCTGTGAAACGTAAAATAGCGACAGAATCATACAGTGATAAATCAACAACGGCTGAAGGAAATCACGAGATAACTCAGCGCACAACTAAATTACATAACAATCCAAGAGCCATTGATACTCAACCAGCGATTGTACCTGTTCATACTGGCCACGAAGGCCCTCCATCTCAAGAAAATAACAATTATAATTCTTTTGAGTCAAGAGAAATGCAAGAAAATACTCAGGAGGAGATATATAGGAATGTGGGTGATGAGAGTGTATTAAAAAAACAAAAAGGAACTGGCGTAACATCAACAATTCAGGTAGGAAGGGCATCATCCCTTCTGGATCGGTCTAAAGCAAAACTTCGAAAACATTTTATGGATCGAAGCGCTCCCATTAGGTTAAACAAAAATGCTTCATATATTTATCATCCAAGCGAATCCACTATTTCCACAATGACAAAAGCCAAAATGGACACTATTGGTGACTCAGACATTCCGCCAATTCCTGTTTTATCAACTTCTACTGGACCTACAAATCAAGCAACTCTAGAAGAAAACGTTGTAAAGGATCCATCAAACCAGGAGTACGAACATTTTCTAACCTCTCCATCGGAATTAGTATTCTTTCCTGAACAACCACTTACTAAAGCACAAAAACTACCCGAACGCAACTCAACCGTAGATCAAACCGAAGACGCTCCTTCAGAAAGATGGGATGATGCAATATCACCAATGAACATTAATCTCATGCCCGCAGACGACTCTGCAACCTCAAGAACTTTACCGCAGAAGGACAATTCTGCTCGTCAAACACAAAACAATATAAATGTTAAACAAAAACGTAAATTCTCATCGATTCCAGCAACTTCCAAAAAAAATAAAACCAAATATCAGGAAGATAATATAAATAACATAGTTTATACTGATGCTTACCCTTCAACGTCAAGGAACAAACCAATTCCAGAATACAATTACTTCAGTACTTCTGGAGTGGAAACGAGGTCTAATGTTAAGGATGTTATATTAAATTCGAATGTCAAGCAATATCCTGGACAGCAAAAAGCCAAATTAATTTCTGGGAATGAGACATCCGTTTCTGGTCGAACGACAGACCCGGAAAAGTATGATTCTCTTCCTGAAGGAAGTGAATTATCAAGTAATACTCTAAAAATCCTATTAGACAAAGTATCTAAGACAGATAATTTAAAGTACAAACAAATAAGGTCTGGAGGTGGTTCAATCTCCCCAGAATCTTATCTGTCAAATATTCCAAATAATTATCAACCGATTTCAGCTCATTCTGGTCGAATAAATTCAGAGTACTATTTATCAAAAGACTTCATCAATTTACCTGAAACAAATCCGCCAGAAATTCAAACATATAATCAGAAGATGTCTTCTGTTGCTGATCATACAAATGCTAAACCACATTTACTACACCGAAATCCAATTAGTGTTGACACGGGGTCAAAGAATCCTGAAATCGATTATAATAATATTGTGAATTCAGATCAAAATTCAAGATCACTGGAAAAATTATATCCATCGCTCCATACCACTTACGACTCATTTATTTCAAATGAAGTTTCTGATACTTACGAAACAAAGAGGCCAAATTTGTCGGAAACTGATATCAATGATTATAATCAAAAGTCGGTCAAGAGTAAATTTTCTAATGAATCAAATAGTAGAGGTTCAGAGGCAATTGACACGTTGCAAGACATCGAAGAAGGTATCCCTTCTTCCAGGGTTAATTTGAGACCGCCTCTTGATGCTTTTTCCAGCTTTGGTGTAGGTAAGGTGGCCTCTGAATCCGAGCTATCATCAAATCCATATCTTAGACTTCAATCACATTTAACGAACCCAGAGTCGATTCTTGCAGCTTCAAAGTCCCAATCTGTAAGATCTCACTCGCTGCCCTCAAAACCATTGTTTCAAGTAAATATACCAAAAGAAGGAAATGTACCGAACAACACAAGCGGATCAACAGGCAAGACTAGATTTCCTTCGCATTCTTCGAGTTGGACCAGTACCACTGAATTAAGTCAGCCAAGAACAAGCCGTATTCGCGATAGATACCCAACACTATTTAAGCATGAGCGAAATTCCGACCTCTTTGACGAAATATTCCCATCTACATACGAAAAAAGCGAATGTTCACCATCTACTTATAAAAAAATGTCATCAAATGTACCAAGCAAGTCGGCTACAAACTCTCTAGACTCTAAATTTAAAAAATCATCACAAGATGATATAAAGACGGGCTCTCTTATGTTTAACAAATCAATTGCCCCTGTTGTGCGCAAAAAACCAAGATTTTGGCAAGAAAAATTTGATGAAGAGTTTTTTGAACAAGCTAAACCTATATCTCCTAATGAATGGCCAGATCAAGTAACTCAATCAAAAGACTTCATTGAATCGACGACATGTGGTAACTCGGTGACTCATCATACGTCGTATCGATTTGATCCTCCGATACAGCCTGTCTTTACTCAGTCAGGTATGATTTCTTCTGATCAAGATCCGATTGATCGGTCGACGAAAAGATATAGAACTTCTGATCTGACTTCCGACACCGCTTTTAGCAGCTCTCCAAGAACTGCACAGCATATTGACTCAACTGATGCTACAATATCTTTCAACAAAGGTAAACCTATGTTGTACAAGAAACCGTACTCGTCAAAAACTAAATTTCGACCCCGTGGTATTAGCCCACCCTCGTACGATGTTGCAAATGTGGACTCATTTTTTAGTGTTAACGAATCAACTCAATTACCAGGTTCACCGATTCGAAAGTGGAAAGTGGCTTCCAAAGAAAGAGGCAGAGCGGTCTATGTCGCTTCAATACCACAAAACAGGACATCACCCTAGGTAAAATCAAATCCAACGAATTAAGGTCGTTGACAAAAGCCTAGACAAGCGCTGAAATGCGCATCCTGCAAGAAGAGCTGTACCTGAAAACGGAATACAGCAAAATTGTTTCGTCCTCAGTGTCGTCCTATTCATTTTAAAAAAAATTCATTATAAATGAAAGAAAAAAGTTTATTTTGTGGTATATATTATCTGTGTGTGACAATGTCGTCTTTCGTCTTATGCATGTATGAAATCGAACAATGTTTATGTTACATAATATAAAAAATGAAAATTAAACGTTTAGTCTTACTTATAAATACATAGTTTTATCTAAATATAGATTAGTTGATATTAAAGTCTATGAGCCTATACTAAATAATTGTAGCGAACGAGCTACATTTTTCATGGGGGAAGGGTAGTCCAGGAGGGGGGGGGGAGTGCTGTGCAATATATTTTTTAAGTAATTTGCGGAGGATTAGGTACAAATTTTCTAACTACAGATAAAGATTAAGTTTACCTAAAATATTATTACATGCACAATCAAAGATTAATCAATTATCAACAAGAAAGGTCCATGACTATGTAAAGGTCTAAGGTTATAATTTTCTTGACACCTCGGAGGCTTAAAAACTTCTATTTTAAGTACAAATTAAAACTATTTTCCATGCAAGTTTATTGAGCGTTTTTGTTAATTATTTACAGCCACTTTGGTTTTTCTTTTTATTATAGAACTAGCTTAGGTAATACCTAAAATATTAAACATGGTTTTATAGTAAGTTTTCCAAGAATTCTAACGGTAAAACTTTCTTAGGTAAATCTTCTGTATTAAACTAAACATTTTACTTTCTCATATATTTTCAGGTCCCGAGTCCAAGAAAGTGGTTTTTATAAAATTCTAGCTGTCGCCTCTAGTCTTTGCAGACGCGTGGAGCCTATTTTTATGAAATTATTATGAGACTTTATATCTGTTTGTTTTGACGAGGCTCAGGGTGCCAGGAGAAATTGACATACATTTTTTTAAGTCTTGAAAATTTCCACGAAAGGAGAAGCAACAAGGAGAGGCAAACTTTTCAAAAACGCCCCCCAATATTTGGTCATAGCTAAAAGGAAGGGAGGCCCACACCACATCATTCGCCTGACCCCATACTCAAAATCCTACCCTGTCGGAAAAATTTTTGTCTCCGATGCCAAAAATTCCAAGACTGAATCCGTTTCAGACATCAGGGAACATTTTTGGTTCAGTATCTGTATGTCGGTCTGTCGCTCAATTTGTGCGTACTAATATATCTTAAAAAATACTCGTCCAATTTTATTGAAATTTGGATGGTAGGTCATAATTAGCCCATTGTTAGTCCCATATAAGATTCAACCATCGGCGCTCAAATTTTTCTCTTTCACATGTGCGCAAACATACATTTATTTACTCCTATATCTTCAAAAGCACTCATCTGAATTTTATGAAATTTAGTTAGTTTGTCGAAAGTTGATAACCCTAGATTAATTTCAACAGTGTCATTTTAACGATGTATACAAATTTACGAATAACTCTTTCTTTTTTACTTGAATTACAAGATTTTACAATGCCAACATCGGGAAATATAATGACCTACAAAAATATTGGGGCATTTAGCGAGACCTACACCCTCAAAATGTCAAATTCATGTTGTTATGTAATTTATAAATAACCAGCTGATTTTTGCACATTTGCTAAAATTAATTTTAACGGTTATAGTCCAGGAGATAGCGTGCAAAAAAGTGCCTGACTAACATCAAGCTTGAATTTTGTGTATAAGTAAATATTTTGGTGCCTTTTAAGAATATATGGTCGGCTAAGTTCGTCTGCGGGACATAGCTATTGGCAATAGGCATTTGAAGAAAACAATCCGGTAATCCGGTGGAGAGCGGCCATGTCCTACCCTTTTTGGTGGACAATGTGATTTTCATTATCATGAGTACGAACTTAGTAGACCAAAAATAAAGATGAGGGTAGTTTGTCCCTCGATAGGGGAACACTTTGATTTGGAGTAATATTTAATATTCACAAAATTCTAGCTTGATGTTAGCAGGGGCGGATGAGGGTACCGGGAAGACGGACAATTTCCTGAAGCGCCGCTAAGCCAATAATAAAAAAAAAAAATTGGTCCGACAATTCGAAAAAAAATTTCTCATATCAATATGGAATTTCATTAGTGCGGTGCCAGTAATACAATAGCTCAATTTTCACTTCTTACAAAATGTGTAAGCGACGTTTCAGTCTGCTATAGATGGGTCATAAAGACAAATTTTTGATCCTTCTGCCGCTGCTTCTGTATCAGGGAGGCGCCGAAGCGCCTATAGGAATATGAAATATTACTATGGATCAGTGGCGGATTAAAGGGGGGGGCGGGGGTGGCGACCGCCCCCCCCCCCCCCCCCCCTTGATTATACTTTTTTCCAACGACTACCAAATTTCATATCAGAAATGCATAAAAGCGCTGTTTTGAGAAGTAATATTTTCAAAATTTTCCGAGGGAGGACCCCCGGCCCCGCAATATATCCCCCCCCCCTCCCCAATAATAAACTTCTTAGGACGCCAGCCGTCCCGGAGTTGTCCCGGTTTTGGACTTTAAATCCCGAACTTGTCTCCCCAAAACACTTTTCGGGACGCCAAAATGTCCTAGTTTTCAATAGAGACGCCGATAATAGATTAATTCGTTTAAACAAATCGACATATTCTGATAATTTATTTTATAAAATAATTTATAGAAGCGTAGTTTTAGCAAAATTTTTGTTATTGCCAATCTGAATCAACCGCATTTATTCCAATAAAAATAAGTACGAGTATTTGCTTTGATTCGATGGTCTTCAAATAGATGTAATAACTTCTCTAAATTAATTTACTTAATTTAACTATTTTTTTCTAAATATAAAATTAGGTCAGTTGTCATGGGCTTAACGGCTCGTATCGTAGATATATAAAACGAAAATCGCCCTTTAGCTTCCGAGCTTACCGAAGGTAACAAACTGTGATAAATTTTCGTTCTCAAGAACGAAATTTTTTTTAGGTATTTTAGACAAAGGGAATGATTAGGTGCACAACTTTTATTGTGTTACAATAACTCTGCTTTTAAGTTTGAATTATATTTTTAAAAAAAATATATACTTGTGTTCATGTTCATACTTGTTTTCCAACAAACTACACCATAAAAATCGAGCCAAAAATTACCCTTTTGTGACTAAGTATTAAAATCAAATTTTACCTCAGAAATGCATTTAAGCGGTGTTTTGAGAGACCATATTTTCAAATTTTTCCGGGGGAGGGCCCCTGGACCCCCCGCTATATGCAGCCTACAATAATTAACTGCTAACGACACCTATGACTTACGGTTAAGATATTGTACTGCAGTCGGGGGGGGGGGGGGAGGAATCCTGAGAACTCCCCCCCCCTTTCCTTAGGGCTTTCCATACTCCCGAAACCCCTTGGAGGGCCAGATCGCCACCCCCTAGATGACACCCTTAATCCGCCACTGCTATGGATACAAAAAATAAAAACACGACACACACAGGTGGCAGAATGTGGTCAGCAGACGGATACCCTCTTTTCTGGATCACTTTTGATTATTTTCCTTCTTCGACTTTTTTTATTGAGAAAACAAGTGCAAGTATTCAAGCTTAGCATTTCATAGTTCTTTATATCGTTGGAATCAACATGCAATTTTGGCGCCTATTTTATTTTATTACACATATAACACTATTTTATTGCTGTTTAGTTATCGCATTATAAAATAAGATATAAAACATAAAACAAATTGTGATATTTTTACCATAACTTTACTAAAATTTGAAAACTTTTACTTATAATATAGGAAACAATGAATTTTCTGGGAGGAGGCCCCCTGATTGCGGGGAAGGGGGGGGGGGTACTAATTAGATAATATTATTATGGCAACGGTTGGTATGTTTTCCCGAGCCGGACGGTACCTCCTAAAATTTTTGCACGCTATCTCCTGGACTATTACTTTAAACTTTAAGTTAGTTAATTTATTTTTTTAAATTTTGCGATTGCTTAAATATAAAGTAGGTGTGCTTTTTTAATAAACAAATTCCGTGGTTGTGGTTGATCGTTCGCGTAATTGCGGCTAATTATAGAATTCGTTTTCCCGGGAAAAATCTAGATTCCAGACATTAATGATATTTTATTTTCTTTGTCGAGACTTTTTATTCTTCAACAACCTTAAGCCACCTCCAACCACATCGAACTAATTCCAAAAATAGACTGTCAATTGGTGTGGCACATAGCTTCCTCGCATCCTATCACCGTATCACGTTCTTTATTGATTTTCTGCTTTTACAAGCCATTATTGTCTAATTAGTTTTATTGGTTTCCCCGTTTTTTTTAATCCGTCAAAATTGTTTTGATTTTTTACATGAAAAAAGTATCAATTTACCAAAAGTTAAAGAGCACAGACGGTTCAAATTAATCTGGGGATGTCTGCGGGTTACTTCCGGTAAACTACTTTAGATAACTAATAACCACTAATTAAGTAATTAGATAATCAGGTGAAGATATTATAGCTGAAAATAAATGTATGTTATTGCGCATGTGGAAAAGAAACAAATGAGTGCAGAGGGTTGAACAATACCCCCACAAAAGTCTCAATGGTTTTTGTGTTGGTGTCCCCAAGACATTGAGACTCCTGGAGCCAGTGACGGATCTAGGCTTTCCGGCGCCCGGGGCAATAATTTTTTTCGGGCGCCCCCCCCCCCCCCCAAATAAAAATATAATTTTAAAAATAAATTTAATGTACATTTTTTTAATATTAAAAATAAATTTAATGTACATTTTATATATAAATACGATAACAAATTTTTTTACGACGTGAAAAAAAAAAATAAAATAAAATAAAGCATCAAATTAAACCTATTAATAAAAACCTATTTCTAGAATTTAGAACTTAATTTTTCGAGCTTTTCTGGTCGCAAAAGACATAATAATGTCATCATACGAGAGCTTAGAAGCCAACTCGTGTCCGATGTGGATAATACTTAAATTTGATAGGCGTTTTTCTGTTGTTGTTAAGTTTCTTAAATATGTTTTTATCAGCTTTAGCTTGCTGAAGCCCCATAGCAACTGAAACAGGCATGGTAAGAAACATTTTAAGTGCCGTTGTTACATTTGGATATGCATCTTAAAGGCCATTTTTTAATATTTCTGTAAACATATTAATTGGTGTTGCTGTGGCCATGACCATATTCGGTGACTTCAACTACCAATTCCTCCTTATCGAGATCTTCTTTATAGAAATTTGCAAGCTCCGTTGCACGAATCTTGAAATCCTCATCTATCATTCCTTGCAACTGTGTTCTGTCTAAGAAGCCAAATAACTTGTTAATTGCTTGTAAGGCACAAAACCTGGTTCTAAGTGAACTTAGGATTTTGTTATTTGAAACCTCTTCTTTGGTGTCATCATTTTCTTGTTTCGTTTACGCACCTCCTTAAATTGAGGATCTATGTTAAGGCCTTCAAGCTATGGTCTTAGCTTCAGTGACTGCATCTCTTGCATTATTTGCCCTAGTTTCCTCAAACTCCTGTATAAGGCGGTTAATGTGGAGAACAGATTGAGCAATTGTGATATATTTTTTCTGGAGGAGTTTGTTGACAATGTCAATCCTAGTTAGCTCCTTAAACCAGAAGCAAGAAAATATCACAAATTCAAAAGTGCTAATACATACTTATTAAAAGACTCCTAGCTTCTGATTTTGTTTCAGAACTTGAAGTAAAAAATGCTACCATACAGCGCCGGTGCTACACTTTTGGCCGCCACAGGCAAGACGGTTTTTGGCCGCCCCATTGAGATAGGCTTTCTCTAACCGAAGGGGGGGGGGGGGGAGAAGGGTTATTTTTGGGGGCTTTCCTACATTTATGTGTTTGGGTTATTACACAAAAAATAACTGGAAAGTTTCAAGTCTTTGTGTTGGGTTCTTTCGGGAATAAAGAACCTGTAGCGACCTCCAGGCAAAGTCAGACAAACGCAAGAAATTATAATTGTTCTCGGTTTGGTTTCGCCTACGGACCCTAAAAATGGATATACCTAGATATTATGCAAATTCAATAAAAGTTGGCCTATAAGTTGTTAAGTTTAATGTTTTACTATTTAATCTAAAATATTCATATTTTAAGTTAATAATAGTATTGATATTATAAAAAATAAGCCTGAACTGTCACTGGGACATGACTATATAATTAAATTTTTGGATGTCAAAAATTTTATAATATTAATATCATCTGAGGAAAAAATGGCCAGAAATTTTCTATGGCCATATTTTTAATATTATTCTTAGTGGACATTATATTGAAATAGTGAATTGTAATTAAACACGCCTCCTCTGATACTTTAATTTAGATTAGATTAAAAAGTAAATTTTTACTAATAAGCCAACTTTTGTTAACTTCGGACAGTCTCGGCTTTTTTTGTTCTTGGGGTATAACAACTTAAATTATTTTCAACTTTTTAAAATCAAATAATTTTTCCACTATCAATCGCCCTTACAGAGACAGAGGGCTGAACAAAGTTTATTTAATATAACCTGACTGCTTTTTAAAATAGTGCATGTCACTATTATTTTTAGCTATGATAGTTTTTAAGTAATAAAGTAAAGTAGGCTATTATTAAAAACTCAATATTAGAGGAAGGGTACTTCTTTAGATAGTTACTCCCCTATGCTGCTTTAGAATAAAAGTGACTTTGACTAAATAACTATTAAGAAAAAGAGATGTTTAGTCCAATGATGTTTGGGACCAAGGAATATCCCATTTCTGTTTTTATAAGGGGAGTACCAGTCTAAAGAAGGACATTCCGTACACCTTTAGATTGTTACTCCCCTCTGCTTCTTTTTATAAGGGGAGTAACAATCTAAAGAAGTGCCAGAGGAAGAAACCTATAACAGTAAAATATTTAACAAGTAAAAATATTTGTGATGAGAAGCAAAAATTCGATCTTGAGATTTTGATGAATTTACACGTTTTGAGGTCCCCTGAGTCCAAAAAAGCGGGTTTTAAAAAATTTCTGTCTGTCGCGTCGTCTGTGGATACGCCTGGAGCCTAAACTACTGGGCCAATTTTCACAAAATTTGGCATATACATGTTCAGAAAATTCATACCCCGAAATGAATTTTTCCCCAAACACTCTGAAAAAACATAAAAAAAATTATTTCCCGAAAACGGTTCCCACGATTTTGATTAAAAAATTCTAAAATGTAGCCCATTTAAATACGAATCTAACGATATAAGCCGTTTTCCCTGGGAAAATCTAGTTCCTGGGAAAATAGCTTTGACCGTGGACGGAGAGAGGCCAGGATCGATTCCCCGCCGGGGAGTAGTTATTTTTAAATTTTGATGAAAATATTCAATAATAATTAAATGTACTTACTATTTATTTTATTTTTTTCCTTTATTTGGCATTGGCTTTACACCATACAACCATAATTGTAAATGTACCTACTAAAACTAATAAATTGAAAACACTGGGCTAAGTAATTATGAACTCGTATATCAAAAACTTTGTCTGATTTGTCTCGGACTTCGGACCGATTTTTATTTTATTAGGACTAGGAGAGATATAACAATTATTAAAAAATTAAGGGAAGAAAATATATAACAGTTATAAAGGGGTAAGAAAAGAGTTAAGTGAATAAATAAAAAAATGATATGAGGTATAATGGAAAAGATTTAAGGAGGGTCACGAGAGAAAGAAAAATACATACATAACAAAGACAGCCGATAGTTTTTTGTAGGAAGAAAAAGAAATAACACCGGTGTTACCAAGAAAACCCGAAATGCGATTAGCTCGGCTAGATAACTAAAACAGCACCTGATAAGGTAGGTATTGTCTAGTGGTGTTATTACTAGGGTTCCATCTCTAACTTGCCTACTCAGACTCAGTACGGGGGGTTACGCACATTATTATCGTTTTGCTACTACAGATTTTGTTTTTAAATTTATAAAATAAAACAAATTGAGGGCGTCATCGGCCGCCCCTTGAGTTTGGCCGCCACAGGCGGCCGCCTGCCCCGCCTGTGCGTAGCGCCGGCGCTGCTACCATATCAAGCAGTAATAATTCCTCTAAGATGCTTGTAAATAACTATTACAGCTTCCCGCTTTGTTGACCACCTAGTTCTGCTCTGTAGCTTGAGAGAGATAGGTATGTTTTTGAGCAAAACTTCCCACTTATTTTTTGATGCTGCGAAGAATGAATAAAGACAATTTAAAACTCCAAAGTAAGATTCTGCTTCATGAGTGGCGCTCGCAGCCTTGACCCCAACTAAATTTAGTGAATGCGCAGTACAGGGTACGAAGTAAGCAAGAGCATTATTCTCCATCAAACGGGTTTGAAAACCCTTGTACTTTCCAGCCATATTAGCACCATTGTCGTATGACTGCCCTCTACAGTTCTTAAAATCCAAACTATCACTTTTGAGTTTTTTGTTTATTACTTCAAAGAGTGCCAGTCCCATCTTCTCACTAACTGTGAAAAAATCAATGAAATTCTCGCAAATCTCTGGCCCACTTTCACTTAATTTTACGTACCTAATGGCTTGAGACATTTGCTCCAAGTGGCTGACATCAGGGGTACAGTCAAACATGACAGAGAAATACTTTGCTTCTCTTATGTCACTCAGAATTTTTCCTCTCACTTTTGTTGCAGTGATATCCAAAAACTCGTTTTGGATATTGTGCGAATAGTAGCTGACCTGACCTTTTTTTATGGCGGATTATGTGGTCTTGTAGTGGGGGTATCGAGAGAGTAGTTTTTAAGAACTTTTCACTTCTGGGATTACCAAAGTCAATTCTTTCATCCGATCCTCAAAAAGCACTGCCTAGCTAGGCCAAATGCATAATTTAATCAACTTCGGCATATAAAAATGACTTCCAGTGATTCTCTTCCTGCGATATTTGTTCCTGTAGTTCTTTGTCAATTCCTCCTTTCTATAGAGAAACCTCTAAATAAAGGAGGCTTTTTGTGGCTTAAGGAGTTTTCGTGTTCAAGAATTGTTTTAAAATAAGATCCTAAAAAAAAATCTTAAAGAAAAAAAAAAAAAATCATAAAAAAAAAAAAAAAAAAATCATAAAAAAAAAATATCAAAAAAAATCCTAAAAAAAAAAAAAAAAAAAAATCCTAAATAAAAAAAAAAAAAAAATCCTAAAAAAAAATATCAAAAAAAATCTTTAAAAAAAAAAAAAAAATCCTAAAAATAAAATATCAAAAAAAATCTTAAAAAAAAAAAAAAAAAAATCCTAAAAAAAAAATATCAAAAAAAATCTTAAAAAAAAAAAAAAAAAAAAAATCTTAAAAAAAAAAAAAAAAAATCCTAAAAAAAAAAAAAAAAAAATCCTAAAAAAAAATATCAAAAAAAATCTTAAAAAAAAAAACAAAAAAATCATAAAAAAAAAAAAAAAACAAAAAAATCCTAAAAATAAAATATCAAAAAAAATCCTAAAAAAAAAAAAAAAAAAATCCTAAAAAAAAAAAAAAAAAAAAATCCTAAAATAAAATATCAAAAAAAAATCTTAAAAAAAAAAAAAAAAAATCCTAAAAAAAAATATCAGAAAAAATCTTAAAAAAAAAAAAAAAAAAATCATAAAAAAAAAAAAAAATCCTAAAAATAAAATATCTTAAAAAAAAAAAAAAAATCCTAAAAAAAATCCTAAAAAAAAATATCAAAAAAAATCTTAAAAAAAAAAACAAAAAAATCATAAAAAAAAAAAAAAAACAAAAAAATCCTAAAAATAAAATATCAAAAAAAATCCTAAAAAAAAAAAAAAAAAAATCCTAAAAAAATCCTAAAATAAAATATCAAAAAAAAATCTTAAAAAAAAAAAAAAAAAATCCTAAAAAAAAATATCAGAAAAAATCTTAAAAAAAAAAAAAAAAAAATCATAAAAAAAAAAAAAAATCCTAAAAATAAAATATCTTAAAAAAAAAAAAAAAATCCTAAAAAAAATCCTAAAAAAAAATATCAAAAAAAATCTTTAAAAAAAAAAAAAAAAATCCTAAAAAAAAAAAAAAAAAAAAAAAATCATAAAAATAAAATATCAAGAAAAATCTTAAAAAAAAAAAAAAAAATCCTAAAAAAAAAAAAAAAAAAAAAAATCCTAAAATAAAATATCAAAAAAAAATCTTAAAAAAAAAAAAAAAAAAAATCCTAAAAAAAAATATCAGAAAAAATCTTAAAAAAAAAAAAAAAAAAATCCTAAAAATAAAATATCTTAAAAAAAAAAAAAAAATCCTAAAAAAAAAAAAAAAAAAATCCTAAAAAAAAATATCAAAAAAA